>JAWQEG010000530.1:2500-235000 GCA_033782935.1 Petrolisthes cinctipes
TTTAGAGTAACTTCTATTTATTTTATTTGATTTTTCAGTCTTTTTTTTTATTGTCTCTTTTCTTTCTATTCTTATTTATTCATTTTTCTTTTTTTTTAGTATTTTATTGTCACTTTCCTTTCTATTTTTATTTATTTATTTTTCAATAATTATTTTTATTATTTTATTGTCACTATTCTTTCTATTTTTATCATTTTCATTAGTCATTATTCTTTCCATTTTATTCACATCTCATATATTTAACGGCAAAATATATTGACACATTTATTTTACTGTATAGGAGGCTTCATTTATTAAGGGTAATATATCCCCGCGTCCAACCCGTGTCACCACCGGCCCCGACCATCATTTGTACACTCTTCAATTGTTCAACTTTATGCATGAATTTTTTATCTGTGGGTGCCAGGTTAGAAACAGTCACGGTTAAAAAGTACCGGTAGTTATGAATTAGGATTATTATGTATTGTATTATTTTTATCTGTAGGTGCAAGGTAAGAACGGTAGGGTCAAAAGTAATATATTTTTTTTTTCTATAGGTGCAAGGTTGATACAGTCACGGTTAAAAGTACAGGTAGGTATGGATTATATATATATTTTTTTTATCTGTAGGTGCATGGTAAGAATGGTACGGTCAAAAGTAATTATGTTTTTTTGTTTTTATCTACAGGTGATAGGTCAGAACAGCCACGGACAAAAGTACTTATAAGTTTGTTTGTTTTTCTGTAGGTGCAAGGTCAAAAGTAGTTTTTTTTTTTTTTTACCTGCCTCGCAGGAGAGTGTTGTCTGAGGTGATATGGGCAGTAATTTGATTCAGGGTTTGGGCACCCCTTCGGACCTAAGTCACCCTCATTCAATGACAAATTTTAACTGCCCTTCCTTTCCTTCGTTTTCCTTCTTACATCCTGTCCTGCCTTTCCTTTTCTTTCCATTTTACATGCTGCCCTTCCTTCCCTTCTCTTTCCTTCTTACTTGCTGTCCCTCCTTTCTGTCTCCTTCGTGCAACAGGGTCTTCCTGCCCTTGTTATATATATCTTTCGACACTGGACATAGGCTTCATCAAGCCCGTTACCGTGACCCAGGTCAACTGCTACTCACACACACACACGTCACGACTTCCGAACTGGTACCCAGCCACAGAGGGAGGGAAGTGAGGGTAATTCCCAAATACTGCAGCTGTTATGGTACCAGCGAGGGTGTTTTACGACGTTCGGTGGCCTTATAGTTAGTGCCTCATACTCAAATCGGAAGAGTAAATATTCTCAGGCCCTCACCTGAGTGGATCGATCTCCCGACCTCCAGGTTACGAGTCCAGAACACTAGTGAACCACTCGGCCACCTCCCCTAATAATGTTTTATTTCTTCAATTCTTTACTTTACAATTTCTTTCATACATTATAAATCTTAATGCTTATGATCAGGCAGAAGACTTGACGGGATTTCTAACCTAGACTGTCTCCATCTCCGTCTACATCTCCACTTCCCTCGCCTCCTAATTCTCTCCCCCCCCCCTCCTACTTCGCCCTCTGCTTCCCTCTCCAGTTCCTCTCCCCCCCCCCCTGTTTCCCTCTCCATCTCCCCTCTCCCCTGTCCCCTGCTTTCCTCTCCATCTCCCCTCCCACCTTCCCTGCTTCCCTCTCCATCACACCAACTACCTGTATATCCTCCCTTGTATTTATATTGCCAGCCATAATGTTTTTAATTAATATGAAAACCAATCAGAGAAGGAAAGAAGCACCAATTTTTTACACGTGTTGGAAATAATATGCAGTAAATGAGTAAAAAAAAAAAACACCATGATAAAAAAAAGAAATCTCTATTATAAATCCTGTTATTTGAAAAAAGTCATTGGTAATTAATGTCGTAATTAACTTCACTCCAAATCAATTACAAGATTATACATTATAACTAATTCCACTGATTACTTCCCCAGCGTTGACCTTGTCTTTCTAATAAAGTTGGGAGAATTTTTCCGGGAAACCTTTTGCACTCTCCAATTCAGTGGTTTCCCTCAGTTGAGTAATACTGTCCTGCGTTAGCCACAATGTAAGTATACTAAGCGTCACCAGGCAAGGAAATGGTTAATTATTATAAGATACTTTTAAACTCTTATTCCCTCATAGAAAATATTCAGCAGTAAAAGTAATTATTTACATTTCACAGAAGGCTATGCAAGTATTTGAAGGGGGTCATCTGTTGGAAGATATGAAGGGTTACTGAATCCCCCAGACTATTCAAGGAAACAGACTAGTATCTCATTATTCGAGCAGGAGCTGTTATGTAACACAGTCATGAGGAATCAGTCAGTGGCCTCCCAACTCATCGACAACATAAGGCCTGTTTTCCTCCACCATTCAAACCTTAAATTCCTTCCACGCATTGACTCTTGCCAGGCTGAGACTCTGAATGTTGGGGTAATTGACGAAGTGTGTGAGTACCATTGATGACTTTGGACTGTAGCGTTGATGTCAGCAGGTTGAGTGAAACGTTGTATGTTGGGGTAATTGATGAAGTGTGTGAGTACCATTGATGGCTTTGGACTGTAACGTTGATGTCAGCAGGTTGAGTGAAAAGTTGGAGACTGATGGGGTGTATGACTGACACTGATGGCTTTGTATTGGAATACTGTGGTTTGCTCGTGTTAAGGGGAGATTCTTTTGTTGGTAAATTGGAAGGCTACTGATTCCCCATGACACTACAAGGAAACAGACACGCTCAGTGTTATTAATAGGGGATCTCTTTCGTGGCATAGTATGAAGGAATCACAGACCTTCCAATTCACCAACCAGAAAACATCCTCTTAAGAATCCTGTATTTTACTCCTTCCACCATACAGTACAATAAAAAATTCCATTCGTTTTACTTGCTTTGGAATCTGTATCATTATTCACAAAAATATTTTAGTTTACATTTTGTGTGTTCGGGTCCTGCATCGTTTCTCTTGCACAGTGCGGTTAGAGAGAGAATGTGTGTGAGTGAATGAGTGAGTGAGAAAAAAAAAAGAGAGAGAGAGAGAGAAAGAGTCAGCGTTTGGATATGCTCTAGTTTTGTGTTCTTCCCCCTTCCAAGATATCGAAAAATTGTCTGTGTGGCAGGAATTCTACTCTTTCTTCCACCCCACTTGAAGGCACAACACTCGATTTTAAATAATGGAGAAGCTGCTTGATGGGAACACAGGCCAAGTCTTTTACTGAAGTGTACATTCATTTTTCTCCTCCCTTTTCAATTCTTCTCTTTCTCTTCTTCTCCCACTCCTTTTTTCAGTTCTTCTCTTTCTCTTCTTCTCCCTCCCTTCTTCCAGTTATTCTCTCCCCTTTCCCTCCATCTCCCTTTCCAAGTTATCCTTCATCCTTTCTGATATTTTTCTTCCTCCCTTTCTCTCAATTTTCTCTCCCTTCCTCTCTCTCTCCCATTCCAGTTTTCTGTCTCCTTACCTCTCCCTTTCCAATTCTTCTCTCTCCCATCCTCTCCCCCTCTCCCTTTCCATTTTTTCTCTCCCTTTCCGATTTTACTCTCTCCCTTCTTCCACTTCCTTTCTCTTTGTTCTCTTTCCCTCCCTTCCTCTCTCTCCCCTGTGTTATCTCTGCCCCCTCCCCCTTGGTGGTTGAACCGTGTCAGCGATGGGGGTCTCCGCGCCCCCTCCACTTCCAGCCCCCCCTCCGCCCCCCAACCAGGCAGCCATTCGACACGGCTACTGGGTCACTGGAAGGCGAGGGAAGGGTGACTGCAAGGGGGAAAAAGTTAAACCACTATTCTTCCCTCGAAAAAACAAAAAAATTAAACCACTTAAATTTTCCATTCCGAAAATAAAAAAATAATATTAATGCACTCCACTATTCTTCTTCCTTCACACACAAAATATTGTTTTATATTCATCAGAAATTTTTCCCCGCAAAAAAAAAAAATGGAAATTCAATTTTTGTTTCATTCGCTAGAATATATTTTCCACTTTGCTTCCCTCTCCACAAGAAAACATATCACTAGCCAAACTAGAACTTCACTTTTCTTTTTCACTCACAAAATAAATATACTGACACTCCATTTTCCCATATCCTTCTTATCACCATCACTATCACCACCACCACCATCAACAACACCACCACCACCACCACCATCATCAACACCAACACAATCATTATCACCCCCCCCCCACCACCACCATTATCAACATCTATACCCACTTAACTTTTTTTTTTTTTTTTTTTTTTTCAAATGGGTAGGAACTCCAAAGTCCAGGGATGGTAAAATGTAATAGGAACCCTGTAATGCAGTGTGAAAATTGGAGGTAAACGAGTCATTCAAATATTGCCATGAAACACCCACCACCTATATGAACGGAGCTCGTTTCGTGGCATAATCAGGAGGAATCATAAGCCACCAATATCCATACACGATCACAGGGTCCTTAATTAAGCCCACAAACTTCTCAACTAACCCCTCCCCATATAACTCTTTTTATGTCGCCTGTTGGTCTATTCTACCGTGTAATTTACCCTCGTATACTCCATCTCATTCAGTGGTTTTAGTTGTGTGGTGAATGATAGTAAAGATGTGTGATCAATGATAAAGATGTATGTATGGTGAATGATAAAGATGTATGTATGGTGAATGATAAAGATGTATGTATAGTGAATGATAAAGATATGTGATGAATGATAAAGATGTGTGGTGAATGATAAAGAATGTGTGGTGAAACATAAATTTTAAGTTTCTTGAGGATGTAATCAAGAAGTGTGACTTGACACAAACTTTGATATTTCGGGCCATACTCAGGAACATTCATGGTGTATACGATGCGATGGCGTATACACCACGTGGCTTTAGCTTCTGGATTCACTATAAAATCCGTACATTCCTGATCTTAGAGAGAGTATTGACTTAGACTGCACATTATAATATGGATGCAAAAATGAAACGCAAGATTCTCGTGGCTTTTGACTTCGATAAAACGTTTGTTGATGCTGACAGCTCCGAGATGATCATTCAGCTGACACAGTTCAAATCCATCCCTGGCATACTGAAAAGGCTGCTCAGCTCAGAAGGCTGGGAAAAGAGGAGGGTGTTGTTTTCTCTTCTGCATGTCTTTGGAATTACTCCCAATGATATCCTCAATCATCTCTCAACAATCCAACTTGTACCAGGCATTAGGGACCTTCTTTATGGATTACCAAGAGAAGATACAGAGATTATCATCGTATCAGATGGTTATTCTCTTGCCATTGATGTTGTTTTGAAGAAGGAAGGACTACAGGATGTGATCAGTAAAGTGTTTACAAACCATACTGAGTTTGATAAGGAAGGACATTTAATTATACATCCTTATCACCAACAGAACTGGTGTTACCTCTCAAAAAGAAACATGTGTAAAGGTGATATCCTTACCAGTTACATAAAATCAAGAGAAGAGCAAAACGTTGTCTTCCCAACAATAGCATACGTAGGTGACGGTAATAATGATTTCTGCCCCAGCATCCGTCTCAGAGAAAGAGATTTGGTATTCCCTCGCCGTGGATATTCCTTGTACAACATACTAGTAAGATATGAACAAAAAGGATTTCACCTTGATGCAGAGGTACATCCTTGGGACTCAGGGACAGACATCCTGGAGAAATTGTTGCCTCATTACCAGACCCTGAACTCAAATCAGGTTCTCCCAGTGCCAAGGATCGAGAACTCTGATGCCTCCAAGGACAATTGACCCATTTTATCCTCATAAAACTTAAAGGGGTATCCAGGGGTATCTGGTCTTGTTTCCTGGCATACTTTAGAGGAATTAAGACACTCCAGTGTACCAAAAGTGTAATACCTCCTGAAAGGGATACAATGTTGTTCACCTGCAAACTGCTGATTCCTTCAAACTGTCCCAAGATACATACCACCTACTGAGAATGTCTGAATCAGTAATCACACTAACCTTCATGCGCTTGGTCAACTCAGGTACAGCAATACTACTTTTAAATGTTGTGCACATTATTGGTGGCTGGTAAAAATGTTTCTCTGCAATTTTAATGTGTAGTTATGAATAAAAAAGGAAGTGTCTATGAATTTTATTAGCGTAAGATTTCCAACTCTTCTTCACTTTTTATGTACTCTGATGATCTTTCGGTAGGAGGGATGTTTTCATCTTCCCCCTGAGGACTACCAAGTTGTCTAGACTGTGACACCAAAGAGAAAACTTCAGTAACATGTCAACATGTATGTGTTGGTGGCGTAGTTTGTGTAATGAAAAAATATGTGTGCATGTGTAGTGGTGCGTGTTACTCAGCAGTGAAAGATGAATTGTGTATGTGTACGTGCATTAACAATCCACTTTACTCGTACCTTCAGGTGTGGAGGCCAGTCTGACATACATAGTTACACCTGAGGTCACAGTTCTCTGAAAATAGTGCATGGTGCTGGTACTCGCACCTCTCCTTGTCCAGTATGGTACAGTGTTTTTACGGTGCTAGTGATAGGATGACCGAAGCTCCAGTAATTAGGGAGAGTAGGTCTATTCAGGTCCAGTATTCGCATGTCGCCAAATCACTTCCTCCCATCCAGTAAGATCCCTCGTAGCCTGTGGAATGAAGGCAAGATCTGCGAGAGAATTGAATAACAAGAAACACTGCGCTACACCTGTCAGTCTCTGCAGCACGAGGGACGGCAGACACGAAGTATAATTGAAGGAAAGGTGAGATAGTTGAAGGATTTTAGAGAATACAAAGTTAAACGGTGTATGATATTGTCAGCGAATTTTATAGAGCCTTATGATTGTGCCAAGAAATAAACAGCTTCAGTATAGGCTACTCTACCCAAGTTCTTTTTTGTGAAGTAATTTGTAACAGCAGCGCACACACACCAGCGAGAATAGTTATGATAAGTGGTGAATAGCTAAGATGTGTTGTGAAAGATAAAGATGAAAGGTAAAGATAAGTGGTGAATGGTGAAGATGTGTGATTAGTAGTAAAGATGTGTGGTCAGTAACGATGGTCATTAAGGCAGTATAGCTGTGATGATTACCAGAAAGGGTCATAGGAGGGCCCAACCCCTTTTCAAAAGACCTGGAGATAACGAGACAAGTACAGTTCTCAAGACACCGTCCTCTGCCTATCCGTTCCGGAAGCATTACTGAGGACAGGCTCACGGAAATGTTCCATTTACGTGTGAAATATATAGAAGGCAACTGAAGGGTTGGCTTCCGAGTTCTCTATTAAAAGCTGAGACTCCTGACAGAAAAAAAAACTCGAGTTGGATTGGAAACTATTAAGTTTTTGACTGCATATAATTATCATAAAATGGAACGTAAGGTTCTTGTGGTGTTTGACTTCAATAGTACATTTGTTACCACCCAGTCTTTTGGTATGATTAGAGAGATGATACCATTAAAACCTCTCCCCCTCTCACTGAAGAGGCTGCTCAGCTCAAATGGCTGGGAAAGGAAGCAATAGATACTACAAATACTGCATGTCCTTGGAGTTACGCCCAACGATATCCTCGATCGTCTCTAGACATTGGAACTTGTACCAGGCATTAGGGACCTTCTTTATGGATTACCAAGAGAAGATACAGAGATTATCATCGTATCAGATGGTTATTCTATTTCCATTGATGTTGTTTTGAAGAAGGAAGGACTACAGAATGTGATCAATAAAGTATTTACAAACCATGCTGAGTTTGATAAGGAAGGACATTTAATTATACATCCTTATCACCAACAGAACTGGTGTTACCTCTCACCCAGAAGCATGTGTAAAGGTGATATCGTTTCCAGTTACATAAAATCAAGAGAAGAGCAAAACGTTGTCTTCCCAACAATAGCATACGTAGGTGACGGTAATAATGATTTCTGCCCCAGCATCCGTCTCAGAGAAAGAGATTTGGTATTCCCTCGCCGTGGATATTCCTTGTACAACATACTAGTAAGATATGAACAAAAAGGATTTCACCTTGATGCAGAGGTACATCCTTGGGACTCAGGGACAGACATCCTGGAGAAATTGTTGCCTCATTACCAGACCCTGAACTCAAATCAGGTTCTCCCAGTGCCAAGGATCGAGAACTCCAAAGACATTTGACCCATTTGAACATCAGACATTTTTAAAACTGTCCTCCAACAGTTAAATACATGTTGACTAGCTTTGCCCCCCCCCCCTAAAACAAATGAATGAAGAATCCAAGTTTCACTTCATGTTAACGTATCTATTGTACTACAGGGTAGCGAAATCATATATGTGACAAATTATAACCATTATTTTATATAATTATGGTACTTCCTTTGGAACACCTCGTGGTAAACCACGTTTGCCGTCTTGCCCTCGTCTTTAAAGAGGATGTTAAGTCGGCATAAATTACTGACTAGAGAGCAGCCGACGTAGAGTTGTCTATGAGAGAATACACGTTTGGTGAGGTTGAGTTCTACAACCTTGACCCTGGCTCTAATGGTCATCGCATAGGCTACCTCCATATCCTGTGTTTGGCTGGCAACTTAATCTTTTCTTTGTAAAAACACAGCTCATCCATTTAGAAATTGGGCGCTGTGTGCCCTCTTTCAACCACTTCAACCTTTATCCACTTTTTGCCACGTCCACACGGGCGAGCTTTGCTTTGCAGTCTTTGCCCGCTGTGACGTCAGTAATGGAGAAAACTCGCACCTTCTCCGTTTCTGACGTTATACCAGCTCGCGATTTCCCCAATTCTGACGTCACACGGGCAAAGTTTGTAGGGCAAAGCTCGCCCGTGTGGACGTGGCATATAATTATATATAAACACACTACACCCATCACCCGTCACCTACTTCATCCGTCACACACTTCACCTATAACCAACTCACTACACTCAATACATGTAATAACACAGGGCACTTCACCAATCACATATCCTCACACAGCTCACACCTTTTGAACGGGAAAAAACAGTTGGACATATTTTCGTAAAAATTTGAAAATCTCGATAATATACTGTATATATAGTATATATCAATGATCTTCCCCCCAATCTCCCTGGCGGTCGGAGGCCCCCAGACTCCCTGGTCTATTAAGCTCTGGTCCCATTTCCCTGGGATGTGCTTCGGTAGGCCAGGCCGTCCTTTATTTTAATTTGTTTTTTCACTGAGACCAAGGCGTACCGGGAGTCTGTGGGGCAGGAGGCCATTCTGCCCCGGGAAAACATCAACAACAACAACAACTCATAGGTCTCGCAGTTAGACGGATAGACCTCATCACCTCGGTAGCATACTCTCCAGCCACACTCGTCTGTCACGCTCACTCAGTATCTATCTAACCGCTGGGGATTCCTAATCTTTAGCCTATTGTATTATACATAAAATAGTTAATTGTAATTTTAACTACCCGGTATATATAAATAACTATAAATAACTAAATATGTATAAATTTAAATTTAAATAAATTTATATATAAATTAATATAATAAATCAATATAATAATAAATATATATAAATATATACAATGAATAAATATAAATATATATAAATATATACAATGAATAAATATAAATATAAGTAAATAACTTGTATTGGCAATAGTACTGAAAATAAAAATTAAATAGGTGGGCAACATACTCAAAACATTTACATTACATAGTGATTGGAAACTACTCAATCAGTGGTGGTTTTGTTGAAACATATCCTATAATTATTGCACAACAGAGTTATATTTTATGGTCAAAACATTATGCTGGCATAGCAGTGAATAGAGCGTAGCACACTTCATCCTCTCGCCTTGACAGCCACGAGGCTACTGATGGGATCCGAAACCGATTCATCCACCGTAGCGGCCATACCGTCCAGCCGGGGCAAAGACGAAATCCGTCCGGCATGTCTCGGATGACGAGGCACAGCTGCCCAGTCGGCGAAGTACCAACCCTACCGCGCTTACCGATGTTAAAATTAACGTAGGGGTGGTAAGGAAACTTTTTTTGCCGATTGTACATACATGTGTCCTTTTCTATGTTTGATAAAGGGCCAGTTTAAAGTGTGTCTGTTTCATGAGTTTGCAACTGTACCTCCATGGTTGATACCCCTCCTATTTCCCTTACTCCCTGCGTATCTCAGGGAGTGACTGTTATATATATATATATATATATATATATATATATATATATATATATATATATATGGTGTATCGCGAGGTATATCATTAAATTACACCAGAGATATAAAATATAATTTTGAGTATATTTTGTTCTATAAAGTATGCTGTGTGTGATCTCAGTAAAGTACAATGAATACTGATAAAAACTATTTTAACGTGTGTTGTCAAATGGCGGAGAGCTTCGGAGGGAGTGGTAGCCTAATATGTTTTTCGGACCAAAGAGGCCTTATTTATTTCATCTTAATAAGTTTTATCATGATTGCAATATTTATGTGATGTTCTATAACGTACATTGAATCATATTTTCAATGCAGAGGGATAATACCAGGCCCATATAAAGATTATTCGACGAAATATGATTAATACCGACATAATGCAAACCTGCAAGTCTTAGCATCTCCCTACATTTCACGGATTTTCTTCTTATACAGGCCTGGTATTATCCCTCTGCATTGAAAATATGATTCAATGTACGTTATAGAACATCACATAAATATTGCAATCATGATAAAACTTATTAAGATGAAATAAATAAGGCCTCTTTGGTCCGAAAAACATATTAGGCTACCATTCCCTCCGAAGCTCTCCGCCATTTGACAACACACGTTAAAATAGTTTTTATCAGTATTCATTGTACTTTACTGAGATCACACACAGCATACTTTACAGAACAAAATATACTTAAAATTATATATTGTATCTCTGGTGTAATTTAATGATATACCTCGCGATACACCCTGTATATGAGTCTGGTGTGTTGTCTCTATGTGGTCTCTTCAATTGCACATTAAAACACAATCATATCCCCGCCTCACTCTATCTCTTTAGTAAACATTCCCATTTGGGATAATATTGCGATTAACTGTGCCAGCGAACTACTGGTTAGATTAGGTTGGGTTAGGTAGGTTTCGGTTACCTTCATCAATGACCATAGTGCAATTAGCCCACCCATTGTGACTGATAGCCTACATCCATTTTTTCTCGTATCACCACGACTCCACCAAACTCTCGGTCATTTCCTCTATGTTTCTCAGAACGATCAGGATGTGTAGTTCCACACATTTAGACCCGGAGTTGTCACACATTTGGAAAGTATTCTTATATTTAAAATATCCAAGTTGGTTTATACAGAAAGCATACTTTGGAGCTAGGAAATCATATTATGTCCCAAAGCCTCCACCTCTTCACCAGAAGCCATATATAGCAGTCCCATAAGTTTCCAGTTTTGATGTTGTGAAATCATTTAGTCACAATTTGGACGTAAATCTCAACCATAAGTTCCAGGTTGGAAAAAACAATGACCAATCCAATCCCAAGGCTGGAGTTTACCACTCAGATGTAATGATTATATTCTTGTATATATACTGTAGGTGAAACAGGTCGTGATTTAAACATACGTATAAAAGACCACAAATATCCTGCAAAACTCACATCACAAATATTCACTACTTGTTCATTCATACAACAACCATGTCATCAACTGGTCTGATTTCAAGTTAGTGTAGAAATAAAATAATTTAAAAAACCGTTGGATGGTAGAATCAATGTATTTAAAATGAATAGATCATTTCAACAATTGTGAAGGTACAAATTTGATCCTATCATGAGACATCTTGTGGAAAAATCCTTACCACCCCCAAATTCAACCCCCCTGAGCCACACCTGGTCCTACCGTGGCACCTCCCCTCACCGCCCCCCTGCACACCCTCTCGTCTTGTATAAAACTGGCCTCTTCATCCATTGTATTGGGGGTGCCGATATTGTAATTAATAACATGCTCGCCAAGCAAGCGAGAGATCCCGAGTTCGATTCCCGAGTCGGTGGAGTTGTTGGACAATTTTTCCCAGTCCCCTATGTCCCTGTTCACCTAGCAGTAAGTAAGTACCCGGCTGTAAGAGCGAGGATTGTAACCTTTTGGCTGGGGGAAGATGTGTTGATGTAACAAAACTGACTGCCTGAATGACCTACATAAAAGTCTATAGGCATAAAGCCCAACACTTTCTTCTTCATCTTCCATTGTATGTCATTATCTGTCTGACTATTCACCACTGAAGAGGGCGACAGTTGTCGTCGAAACTGTATTATATTTTTGTTCACCATTGTGGGGTTTTCTTCACTTAGAATAACGTAACCAGTAAATGCTTATCAGAATGTTGCATCACATTACGAAATTGTTTATACCGTATGTAACAAATGCAGCATGAAAATAGAAACTTTATTTTCTAAAACACTCGTTGTAAATCACGTCACAGATTCATAATGGCCGACGAAACAGCTGTTACAACACCTGTGTCACCCACCAACAGAACCACCTTACACCGGTTTAACGAAGACACTTGTGTAGGTGGGGTCTGTGATGAATTCACACTGGCAGTAGGTTGTCTGTAGACAAGTTAAATAAACCGTAAAACACACCAATCTACATTTGGAGATATATAAACAGCTGTGTATGAAACATTGTCTGCAACACAATTATTGTTCATATGTATCCAAATATCGACTGGTGTATTTTACGTAGTGTTATTACGGGTCTACAGACAACATAATGCCAATGTGGACGCACCGTTATATACTGAGATGAACATAAACATTGGATACTCCGCTGAGTAAAATATCGCGAATCGTCTGTTTAATTAATTTATAACTTGTCTGGTACGCCATCTCTAATAGGCCTATGTATGAATGTATCCCATAGTTAATTACCTGCAGGTGTTGGCGCCACCCAGCCTATACGGTCTTTCTTAATTGCGGCAACTTACCCTTGTGGATCAATTTTTAGACCCGTAGTTAATTAATTAAATCGTTCAGCTTAGCAATGACAAACAGACAGAAGAAGAGACTGACAGTTACATTATGTATGTAACAACCTTCACGCATCCGACAGGAAGATCACAGCTGTACAGTATATCTTCCATGTGGTTGCTAACACGCTAAATAAATTCAAATTTCTAGATTCCACCAAGGTTTGTCAAAATAAACTCTATGCCAAATAGATTCTGCAAAGGTAACCACCCAATATTCAATTCTCATTTTTACCATCATTATGCCCCTCCCCTCCTCCCTCCATATACATATCCTCCAATATAATATATAGAAAATTTAAAGCAAAAATTCTCCATCGCTGATCATCATTTACACTGTGAACACTCTTAGGGATCATAATACCCAATCTTCATGCAAAGTTGATCGAAGTCCGTCAATATGTTTTTGAAATATCTGGGTATACTAAACAACCAACAAATAAATATAAATTAAACAACATAACCTTCAACAAACGGAGATAAATAAACATAGGGCCTACCCTCTAGGGAACACGACAGGACTTTATTGTAGGACGAGAGAAAAAGAGATATATACTCGTAGAGAGAAGGAACGCCAACCACTGAAAAAAACAGAAGGATCAGAGGAAGAGTAAGCACGAAGGATATAGAAGGAAAGGAGGGACAGCAGGCACGAAGAAAATAAAAGTAAAGAAGGGACAGCAAGCACGAAGGAAATAGAAGAAACAGAGGGAGAGGAAGCACGAATGAAAGGAGGGACATCAAGCACGAAGGAACTAACTAAAACGAAAAGAGGGAAAGTTAAACAATTGAAAGAATATGACCAGTAACGATAACATTGGTTACGCTCGCTATTGGTGACACACAATCACTTGGCTTTCTATCTGAAGAATCAATAGCCGGTTGTATGTACAGTCGCCGGCACTGCCGCGTGGTACAGGGACTCACATGTTTAAGAGATTTAAGACATTTAGTTCCTTCAGCAACAAAGTTCACTTTCTGTACTAGTGTATCGATGATACTCTATATCACACACGTGGCTTGTTTCGAGCTAAATAATCACAGTGGTGCTACATCTCTGAATATGTGTGACCCCCTGTCCACGTGGCAGTGCCGGCGAGTGTATAGTCGCGGTCAATAGTAATCATCCACATAAGGGTAACTCAAAACAATTTGTTGTCTAATATTTTCACGTTCACATATGATGTTATTGTTTTGAATAGTACGTAGCTGCTTCCAGAAAAAGAGAAGATGGTATTTAACCTAATTGTTGGAAAGTTTATCAGCTAATTGAACAGAGGGAAGCTGTCAAAATGATTATTATTGAACCCGACTGTACCAGTTATGTCAGGCTCCAGTGTTGCCATACGTACGATAATTATCGTACATGTACGATAAATCTACCTCCGGTACGATCACAGAGCTATAAACATAGAGCGCTTAACCCTGTGTTATTAGATAGGGGAGGAGTGTCACCCATGGAGGTATAATATAGAGGAGGCGGCATGAGCCGCTCGTCCTGTACACCCAAAGTGAAGCCAGGGGCGGAGCCTATTACCCTACCCCCCATTGACTCAAAACATTGCCCCGGCCGCTATAAACCCACTATAATTATGCTCTTATTTTCTCATATTAACTATAATTAGAGCCAGAAAGAGACTTGAATTTGTTCCATATATGATAACTGCATAAAATTATCCAATTATGAATATTATCAAAAGTACTTAAACCCATTAAATGCCACTGTTTCCTAGAGCATTACCTCTTCTCGCAAACTTTTCCTAGGAATATGAATGAATGAATTAATGAATGAATAGTTTATTTTATGCAAAAAGTATAGTAAAAGAGAAGGTCATAGCTTACACACCAACCCACAGACAGTATTATAAGGTTACAGAGAAATAAGAACAAGTACAGTTGCCCACACATGAATCTGGTATGCCTCGCTACTTGTGAGATACCTACAACAGGAAGGAAAGTGAGCAAAAGTTATAGTTTGTTGATAAGCAGATAGTAATAATATTTTACTGTCTGCCTGTCAACAAACTACATCTTTTTTCACTTAAATTTCCTTTCGTTGTAGCCACCTCACAAGTAACGAGCCATAACAGCTTCATGTGTGGGCAACTGTACAAATGCAAATAAAATTAATTATATAAAGAGTTCTAGTATGAGACTCTGGAAGGCCTTATGTCACTCTTTAAGTACAGTATATAAATAAGATTATATACAGTAAGATGTGTATAGTGAAGTGAAGATGTGTATAGTGTACTGAAGATGTGTGGTGTGCTGTGAAATGTGTGATGTGCAGTGAAAATGTAGCCTACATAGTGTAGTGAAGATTTGTATAATGTAGTGAAGATATGTATAGGGTAGTGAAGATTTACATAGTGAAGTGAAGATGTGGTGTGTTGTGATGTGTATAGTGTAGTGAAGATGTGTGATGTGTAGTGAAGGTGTGGTGTGTTATGGAGATGTGTGTGTAGTGAAGATGTGTATAATGTACTGAAGATGTGTATAGGGTAGTGAAGATGTGTATAGGGTACTGGAGATATGTGATGTGTAGTGAAGATGTGTATATTATGGTGAAGAGATGTGTAGTGTAACACCCAGAACTGTCATGTAATAGAGTTCACACTCAGGTGTAGTGTCTTGTATCAAACACATTTTACCACTTATAAGCCACATGAAATCTTACCATGATGGCTGGATGTTACTGCATAAAGTGTGTCATCACTTACTCAGTTCCAGTTCATTCTGATTCACACAAAAACATTATTTTAATCATCAGTCCCAGGCCGTAATTTTACTATTATAAAAACTCTTTTGGCACATTGGCTTAACTTAGACTACGGCACTATAACTTAGACCTAAATTCTCAACAACCAAATAGTCTACGTAGTAAACACAATTATAAATTTGATATCTTAACATTATGAAATATGCTAAAACATTCATAATACAATCTCTCAACACTCGAGTTATCCTACAGGCCAACCTTAACTTGGGCACAAGTAGGTCACCCCATGGAGCCAGTTTATCTTTTATAACCCTGTCAATGCCATATATACGTGAGGTTATACATTAACAGTTAATATCACAACACTATAATAGCCTTGGCTTTGCAGTTTTTGTGTGTACAGTATCAATATTCTACAGGACATGGGTGTCACGGAGTGAGGCAGGTGATGAATTTCATTTCGTTGATTTGTCCATTTCTGTCGTATATTTTTCTGTATGACTTTCTTAACATACCTATGAAATGTAGAAGAAAGACTCCTGTCTCTCTGGGTACACCCATATGCTGAACACGCCAGCATTATTATAAAAAATGGCAAAGAATGTTGGTGAAGTTGATGGTCCGACGTGATAGGCTGAGGTTTGTTTTTAGTAAATGGGGGGTAGGGAGGAGAGCCGACCAATAGCGAGTTGGCTTCACCTTTGTGACGTCATGCCGCCTCCTCTATATTATACCTCCATGGTGTCACCACAGGCGATCGCTCTATGTGTATAGATAGCCAGTGATGCCAACTCAATTTTTTGGAATCCGCTAGACTAGTCAAGAAAATCCGCTAAATCATAGGTAAAGCTCTTACAATTTTCCGCTAGATTGGCTTTTAAAATCCGCTAGTTACTCTTGTAAAGTTCAATTTTATTTCCGCTAGATAATTTCTAAATCCTCTAGATCTAGCCGAAAATCCTCCAAGTTGGCATCACTGTAGATAGCTCTGCGCTTTGAACTCCAGTACGTACTTGTATAGTATGTTTCTATCCACAGTTATTGACATTTCCCTGATTTGTAAAGCATTGTATCTTGTTATTTAATTATGCAGGTTTTGTTAAATCAATTAACAGAGCTATACGTTGTATATAATTATATATTATAAGAAGGTGACTGTGGATGAGAGCCAACGATAGTTTTGTTTATCTAACTCATTTCACCTATTAACCGAAATGTATTTATATTTAATCAGCCATTCACTGATATATCGGTTAAAGACTTATTCATATATTGTGAGTCACTATAATGTAGTTAATATACCATATCATCAATAAAAGACCGAATAAATTAAATAATATCTTACCCTGGCATAAGCTACCAGGGGCCGGATACTCAAAGCGTGCAAAGGCGCCTTTTGTCCCGAAAGCGCCTTTCGATTGCGCATTTTCCCAAACGACGCATACACAAAACTTTCCCTGGGTGCGGCCATATTGGAAATAATTGGTATTATCGCCTTTGAGCAACGGCTGGGTCGGAGCAGCCGTAGCGATGGAAAGGCGCCTTTTGATGAATAAAAACAACAATATGTCGGCGGTGAATGATAGGCTTAGATAGCTCTTCACTCCTAATTAGATGTAATACTGCCTCAATACTTTGTTAATTAATAATTAAGAGAGTAATGGTTGCCATAGAATATAAATAATGAGTAGCAAGTTATGATAGAATAAAGAAAATTAATTATATGTGGACTCGTGGAGGTATATATGGTACATACATGATAACCAATTCTTATAGCTTCCCACTCGTTGCAGTTCACGTCATGTAACTAATTTAATTTCATGCCTATTTGAACAATGTGTATATTGATATAATACCGGACATATATGTATATTTGTTTGATCCTGCCCTTTTACAATAAATCTTTGCCGCCCCTGTATATTATGTCTTATGTAATAACCAACTCTTGTAAGGATTTGCGCTCGTGATTGTGGCTTCGTAAGAATATTATGTACATTATAGCCAAAATAAGGTAATAATGGCCATATCAGTGAACCATTAAAAATAATTATGTAGTGTAAAATATCAAAACAATTTTATTCTTGCCGGAGTTAATTAGTCACTGTCGCAGACCTAACCAACAAACAATAATGCCAGCTGAAGTAGGTTAGGTCTATATTGGTAATGACGATTTTGATCTTGTAGCACTAAATAGTTTACTCATATGTATATTGGTTACATAATTATATCATATGGGGCAAATTAATGCAGCCATTAATACCCTATTATGGCTATATACGATTTATTAAAAAAAAAAAAATACATTAATTTGGCCATCTCCGTGTAGCCTAATATATAAATTTTATTTTCGATAACAACTTTATTTTGTATGAAAACCTTAGATACTTAATTAATAATATAACTAAAATCAATGTTAATCATCAAATTTATTAAGATGCTGAAATCATGGTAAATTTTCCTAGTCAATTATAGGCCTATATACTGTCTATATTTTCGTTGTTATGGTAATTTTTTTCCTAGTCAATTATATATACTGTCTATATTTTCGTTATGTCATTTATCCCATCATTTAATGTTTGTTTATTATTAATGTCTGTTATCCGCTCAGACCGCTCTTCGAAATACTAGATTGTGATTGGTTTACATTTCCTAAGCACACTTCGATAGGTCTGCTGTGATTGGCTGGATTATCAAATTGCGCATTTTGAGGATTGGCGCAAAATCGCCGAAAGGCACACCAAAGGCGCAATTTAAATTTTTTGAGTATCGGAATCGCGCCTTTCTGAAAGGCGCCTTCGTCCCGCCGAATCAAAAGGCGCCTTCACTCGAATGGCGCCTTCAGTGAAGGCGCGTTTTGAGTATCCGGCCCCAGGCTGGCGGGTTGAGGGGCTGGGCTATCTGTCATGGCCGCCAACCCACTTCCGGTGGCGACACGCCAGGGGAGGGGTGGCGAGCTCTATGTTTATAGCTCTGTGGGTACGATACCCTTTTCAATTATAATTATCGTACGAGTTGTACGATATTTGATGGGTTGAGAGCTCGCAGGCAGTTTGGCTGGAGAATATAATTAGAAAATAATTAAAAATATATTACCGCAATAATAATGTAACAAAATTATGGTCACAGTAGCACTAATACACAGTGCATGTTTTATTATACAATTTTTTTCATTTATTTGTAAAACAGTACAATTTATGGCATGTCTTGATTATAACTTTGTAAAAAAAAAAAAAAAATGAGAATTTAACAAATTACTAAATATTATCACACTTGTTTAAATCGGATAAAAAATATTGTATGAAACATTCAGAATATACCATGTTTCAAACGTAGATGCAGCCGTTCTAAAAATTTATCAGTTTAAAAAATTCATGGACCATCATTTTTAGGGAAAAACGATAGCTTTGAAGAGGGAGTACAATAATTCCTAACTGAAAGTGTAGCACCACCACTGGTCACACCGTCACAGATGTCTCTCAGTATGTGCTAGACAGGACAAGGACTGTGTACTGTTTTCACTCGCGACACCTAAATGAAGGAATATTCACTGTTACGTTATATATCATCATCTGACATTCATGGTTGTCTTTTGCATAAAACGCTCCTTCATATAGCCTACCTTTACCTATTGGACTTAAACAGTGTACCCGTGCGACAAGAAATACTGTAGTGTAAAGTGTGATGGGAGTACAACTTCGTTACTTGAACACACAGATGTATATTTCAGTGTTGTATATAACGAATAAAATCTCATCTCCTCGAGTTACAACCCCATATGGATATATTATAACGTAAGCAATGAAGGCAAACTCACAGAAGTTATAGAAGTCAAAGTCTTGGAATTGAATAATTCTAACTTTGAGAAACGGTAGACAATATTAAGATACAAACAAAATATATAAGCTTAAAAACGAAATATTCAGCGGCTCCCTTTCCATTGTTATCTCTTCTTCACCACAATCACAATCACCACCGCCATTACCACCACCATCGATATCACCAACGACAACAACAACCACCACTACTCACCTCCATCACTTTCAACCACTAACCACCCGCCGTCATGTCTAACGAATGCCCACGCCTACCTAATTTTCGCCTATTCATCATTCTGTGTGTCATCATGACCTTTGTCTTGTTCACCTTCTACAACATGGGGCCTTCCCTCAACACCATCGAGTTCGACCAAGGAGCGAGAAAGGCCCTTAAGTCCTTTGTGGAGGGAATGCAACAACAGTTTTCTAATTCACAAGGCCAGGAAGTCGATGTCATTACGAGCGGAAAATCTGACTTTGTGTTAAGACAGGCTGCTGTAGCATACGACAAAGCCAAAGCTATGGTTAATCCCGCAGCTCAAGACAAGGCCAAAGCCAAGACAAACTCCGTGGGCCATAGCAAACTTCAGCCAACAAAAGCTATTCCCCAGAGTCAGGAAAGGGTCGAGGAGGATGGCACTGAAACCTGGAAAACCATTCTCTTTTGGTCCACATGGTTCGGTTCTGATTGGTCCGAGAGGTTAGTCTATTTGATCTATTTTATGGTGATGAAATTCCACCCATACACATCCAATTTGTAACATGACTTTAGATACACGTTTTGTGTACATTTCGGTGTGTAATTTTAAGTTGTAGATAAGTACCACATTTGCTGTAATTTGTTTTGGATTGCATTACGCTTACCGAATTGGCCAAAAGATAAAATGAGGGAGCGCACTGTCCCTGTCTATGATGGTAAACTTTGAGAATAATGTTGTGATATTAATCTATAATGGGGAAGAAAGAAGGCTATGTTAGGCCACAAATGCCTTGTACCATAAGAGAGAGAGAGAGAGAGAAAGGAGGGTAGGGGTAGTGAAACGGAGGAAACAGCTCAATTCTGGTTTAAAGTGGCGCCCATAGCCTCAAGGTATTGCGCACATCTTTGCAGGCAATATCCCCCAACGAGGTAAAAGGACGTATAGTTGCCTCCACTTGTAACGAGCACAGTGTCTAGTGGATTTGGTGAAATGTGGCTCCACTTGGTTTGTTTATTCGTAGTAATAGTAAATGAATGTATAGAACTCACCTCTTTCAAATGTATCCATCTATACTATAGTAGTACGAGCAAACAAACACAGTGGTGGTACATTTTGCCAAGCCGACCTGACGCTGTACTCGTTACTAGTGGAGGCAACTGTACCATTGGCTATGAACCTCAGCCCACTCCCAGTGACTAGGTGGCGGTTCCTGACAACTCTGACATAGTAAACTCTGATTATCTAAGAATGAAATACTCCACGTTTATGACGGTATTTGTGATTAGTTAATGTATATTCGGTCTATTCTTTAAGTCAACATGGATATATCATCAATGGAAAACAGTACACATTCTGATCAGAGTATATTCCGTCAGAGTTGCCAGGAACCGCCACCTCAGTCACTGGGACTGGGCTAGGTTTATATGTGGCCAATGGTACACTAGCACAAGAGAGCAATGTATTCGTATAGGGTCATAAAAGTTCATATTACGCGCCTAATATTTTATTATATCTCTGATTGACGTATACCTCAAAAGCTGGATACTGGAGAGAATCGCTAATTGCCTGAAAACTCATCGCCATTATTTCATTATATTATTATTATCCCATTACGACTTTACGAGTCGTGCATGTGCGATTTTGCCACTACATTTGTGTAGTGTGAGATCAAAGCAAAAATTATAGACATGTTCATGTCTCGTTATATTTTAATCATGATGACAAACGTAAGTCAAATTTTCGGATATGTATTTGCATCCATATCTTGAGTCTTACAAGTCAAGGGCGGTATTGTTTCCTCCTCTTTCGAGGTGTTCTGATGATCACATTGTTCAAGTATCCTGGCTACATTGACGTCAGGAAAATACCCCTTATACATTATTTTTACAAACTCATAGCATAGAGTATGTCCGATCTGGCTGATTATATTTCAAGATGCTGTGAATGACGGTATAGCTATAATAGCTGTTTCTCCAGGTAGTGATATGTATATAGAAGGTATCATCAACTGGTACGGCAGAAAGGAAACGATCATCACCTTGATGTTCCACTGTCTCCAACTACTGCAACACAAATGAAGCACCCACCACCTTGAGACTTCCCTCCATAATCTCTTGGCCTGGCAAGTGTCATAGACTACTGGCAGCCTCCAGTCCCAAGGTTTAAAAGGAGAGGAGAGACGGTGGAAGAGAGAAAAAGATTAGCTTGGGACTGAAATGGAACCAAAACCTTTAAAGTTTAAAGTATAGTATTGCCCACATCTTTGCATGCAATACACCAATGCGGGTTACATGTGTATGGATGAATTATATTACTTGAACGGTTAGTTGAATAGTCTTACATTACCAGTGGACTATGGGTCAAATAAAATCATCAAAAAAATAATTAATCTTCTAACACTCTCTTCAGATCGGGAGATCGATCCTCTCAGGTGAGGGCCTGAGAATATTTACTCTTCCGATTTGAGTTTGAGGCACTAAGTATAAGGCCACCGAACGTCGTAAAACACCCTCGCTGGTACCACAACAGCTGCAGTATTTGGAAATTACCCTCACTTCCCTCCCTCTGTGGCTGGGTACCAGTTCGGAAGTCGTGACGTGTGTGTGTGGTTGAGTAGCAGTTGACCTGGGCCACGGTAACGGGCTTGATGAAGCCTATGTCCAGTGTCGAAAGATATATATATATATATATATATATATATATATATATATATATATATATATATATATATATATATTGACTGTAGTGATGTGGGCAATACTTTCAGGGTTTTGGCGCCCCTTCGGCCCCAGCCAATCCCATTCAGATTTTCATTTGTCCCTCTTTTCTTTCTATTTCCTTCCTGCTTGCTGTCTCACCTCTCTATCACCTTCTCTCGGTGCTATATGACCTCGCTGTTACGGTGCCTAATATCAATCAATCAATTAATCTCTCTTCAGATTTGGAACCACCAACGCCACTGAGCTGAGGTTGGAGGGATGCCCGAGCTGGCAATGTCGTTTCACCTATGACCGCAATTTAACCAATACCGCTGATTCCATCGTTTTCAACGCTAATAAGTAAGAAATGTTTTGTGTTGAGTACACAAAGCATATGATAATTTCCTTGCTGTTGAATGTAAATATGAATTTATATTTAAAAACTTGTAACACCTAAAAATTTTATTTGCCCTGTTTTTCAAGGTCTCCCGCACACGGGCCACTCTTCAGTAATTGGTGGCTGCCACGGTTTCGTGGTGGGATGCTGTGAACAATCCACACATGGGCAGCCGGGCCACTTTTTCATGGCAAGCACAGGTAGTTCCATCATGGATGTCACTGAGGTAATGTGTGTCATCGCACAGCTCCTCAAAATATCTAGAAGTATATATTGTACAGGGCTGGGCGTTTCTCCACGTTACATGTCACGCTGGACGCTGGACACTGATTGGTTATATTTGTATGTCTTGTGATATTGCATGCCCTTTATATTGCCGTGTGTTTCATCAATAAATCAGGGGTGCTGATGGTGTAATGGTAGCACACTCGCCTCGCAAGCAAGAGATAGCAACCTTGTAGGCTGGGGGAAGATGTGTTGATGTAACAAGACTTGACTGCCTTAATGACCAACACCATGAGTCGATAGGCATAAAGCACTAAATCTTCAATAAATCAGGGGGGGGGGGATTCTACAACCAGCCATGGTCCTGTCAACACTTCCATTTCCCCTGTCAACCGTCTTGTTGGCAGGGTGAAGTGGTTTAACCGTTTAAACGGCTATGGCTTTGTTTTCTGCAACGAGCGAGATTACTTCATCTACAGGAAGGGCATCCTTTTTACTGCCACTATCATCTCGCCACCATCACTGAGGGATGGAGAGGAGGTGTCCTCCACTGTGGATGAAAGGAATGGAGGTTACCAACATAGCCGGACCTGATGGTGGGCAGGTCCTAGGCTCACTCCACGCCCGTGGGAGGAGGATGGCCGAAGCCCAACCACCACAGCGATGGCAGCAGCAGGCAGAAATCGTCACCGTCTGCACCAAGACTGCTGTTACTTTAGCTGCAGAAGGGCTAGGTCATCTCTCTGACCTCCTCCGAGACATCTTCAGGAGAAATGGCTTACCACCAATAGCCATTTCTCCTGATATACTCATCACCACTACCACCACCACCACCAAGAAATGAGGCAGCAAGCCTTCATGATGGGGAAGGAGCAGAGCGGTCTCGCCACCAACCCCCGTTGCCAGATAATGCTGCCTCTCACACTCAACCGGGGGAATGTTGGGAAGGCACCAACACCTGAACCTTCCCAACAAGACCCCAAGACTGAGGAGGACTCTGACACCAACTCCTGCTTCAACACGGGGTAGGTCCAACTCGGACCATTTCCAACTCGGACCATTCCGAAATACCAACTCGGACCATCATCTCAACCAACTCGGACCATTCTGAATTTCTGAAATACCAAGTCGGACCATCATATCAACCAACTCGGACCAACTCGATGTCCAGCGGTCCGACTCCAGCCCAGTTTCCATCTGTACACCGCAGAAGGCAGACCATACCGACAGAACATGGACAAGTGTTGGGTGTGCCTAAAGAGATTGCGTCCTCGACAGGTGAGATTACAGGATTAAGCGGTCTAATTGTTTATTTGTCTACCCATCCTTCTGTCACTAAACGCGTCCTACTTATGTGTAGATCTATCTTCCTTATTATTGCACAAAGCGACTTGAAACTCAGAGTATAAATTGTTGCAGGAGGCATTGCTGTGTGATGGGTGTGGTTGCCGGCAACACAGAACTTGTGAGACTGGTATGACAAGGGAGGACTATAGAAGAGCAGTGAGGGAGGGTCGTGCAGTAAACTGGAGGTGTGCCACATGCTCTTCTGCACAAGACGTCTCTGTTGAGGATCATCCACCTGATCAGGTACAAGCGTTGGTGGAAGATGTTGCGAACGATATCAGTGAGAAGGACTCGTTGAACAACAGTGCTGTCTGCTCTATTGAGGATCAGCCATCTGATCGGACACAAGCGTTGGTGGAAGATGTTGCGAACGATATCAGTGAGAAGGACTCGTTGAGCAACAGTGCTGACTGCTCTACTGAGGATCATCCATCTGATCAGGTACAAGCGTTGGTGGAAAATATTACGTATGAAAAAGTATGTGCATCTTCACAAAGAGGGAAGCAAAAACTTATGGACAGTCGTTGTTATTCATACACTTTTAAAAGGGAAACAAATGTTGGTGTTCATTGGCGATGTGCAGTGCGCAATAAAACTGTTAACTGTGGAATGACAATAAAGGAAGTGAACAATGTGTTTATCAGAGGACCTAATGAACATTCCCACCCACCGGAAACATGCCCAGTGACCACAAGCAAGGTGTCAAAGTTAATTAAAAATAAAGCAATGGAGGATGTGTTTCGGCCAGCATTAGAAATCGTGGAGGAAGTAATGCTTGAAAACATTGATCCAACAATCCCTACTGCTTCACTACCTGCGCCTGTAAATCTCGCTCGTCAGGCAAACAGGAAGCGGCGAACTAACAGACCTGCGGAGCCCATTGACCTGACTTTTGAAATCAGTGAGGAACACGTACCACCTAACTTTCTCTGAGATGTGGCCTCCCAAAGCTTGGTGTGTATTTGGTAGGAGTGTTAGAACCAATAACGATGTCGAAGGGTGGCATTACAGATTGAATATGAAAGCACGTAAAGGACAAGTAAATTTTTATTCTCTCATAACCCTTTTGCATAACGAGGCAAGGCTCGTAACACTCCATGTAAACTTATTAAATGATGGAAAAGTGTTGCGCCACCAGAAAACAAAATATGCAAAGCAACATGGAAGGTTAGTCTTACTTTGGGATGAATTTTCTCTAGGCCATAGATCAGCTAAAAACCTACTCAAAGCTGCTTCTCGTTTCATTGCCGTGAATGTGTGACTTATACTGTCTTATTAAAGCTTCTTAATAAAGTCCATTTTTAATGCTTTACTTTTTATTTCATTGTATTTGTTTTATAACTTTGAATGTTTAATAAAGAATTACCAATTATTTGTAAACTGTGTGTGACTTTTGTTCCCTAACTTTTGTTTCTACCTTTTCTAATTATTGATATCTACATCTGGCCGGTCCGAGTTGGTCCACTATTGTGGTCCGAGTTGGTAAATTGTGGTCCGAGTTGGTTATTGTGGTCCGAGTTGGTAATGGTCCGAGTTGGGGGTGAACCCTTCAACACCACCAGCAAGGATAACACCAGTGACAACATTGACCTGAAAGATGGAGGGAAGTGGCAAATAGCCAGGAAGAGGAAGAGAAGGATGGATAGCCAGCCATCACTACAACCGCTTGCTGTCACCACGGAAATTTGGATGATTGTATCTCCTCGCCTAGACCTTTTTCAACAACACATCTCCTGAGTAAATGGACCCAGTCGCCATTTTGTTTCTTGGCTGCCTCGAAAAAATGGATCGTGTGAGAGCTGCGAATAATTTTTCCCAGCCACTTCCGACAGGTCACTCATTTGGCATCTCTGCTCTGGGTGATGTTTGGCATCACCGCAACTCTTGCCATCAGCTGTGTTTATACTTCCAGGTTGGAGTTCCGATGGCATTTGGCAAGGATATGAGGAATTTGGGAATTAACTTATCCTTACCTAACCTAACCAAGACTGAAACAGGCTACTGGGACCTTATAACCGGGGCAAACTACCAGGACCAATTCGCATTGATACTAAACATCAGGTCAAAAAACAGAAGCAAAACGAACATCGTCAATAAAAGTTCCTCCTCATACCACAGTGTTGCTCCTTTCTTAAAGGTAAAATTACCTAACTGGGAGAAACTACCGGGACGTAACCAGAGCGAAAACCGGGAAAAACTACCCGGACCTAACTAGGGGAAACTATCAGGATCTAACTGGGGAAACCTACTGGGGGGAACTAACTGGGGCAAACTACCGGGACCTAACCGGGGCGCGAGCATGACTGGAAACTTCAACTAGGAACTTAGGAAGTATAATCAAAGGTAAAGAGGGGACACTCGCGACCACAGTGTATATACTTATACTTATGAGTATTGTTACGGACGGAGGGTAGACATACGGTACTGTACTAGTCGCTAGGCTAGACTTGCCCCGACGTTAGCTATCAACAGAATAAAGTAGCACTGGGTGGCAGGTATCTGACTATTAAAGTTATGAATTGTAAGTAAAAGTACAAACCCAGCCTATATGAAAGAATGATAACACGACCAAAAGAGACCGTCCAAACATATACCCAGGTCCGGGTACAATGAATAAAAAATGATAGAGAAACTACTCTGACTTTCTGTAATATATTGACAATATGAACGAACACAAAGACAAACAATTAACACTGAAAGAATTAATAAATGAAATCAGGATTCCCAACTATGACAGAATATGAGACAGAGTTCCCAGATTAAATAATGCACCTGCAATAATTACTCAATAAATCACTACCACTGTACCATCACTTCAATAACCACACATCAATAACGCAAGGCACTAGGCACACTTAAGCACAGAATTAATCAATCAATAATAATGGTAAGTTAGCACATCACTGGCATATATAATAATGGAACATCAATGCATCACAACATACATGTAATAATATAATAATAGAAATATCAATGCACAAATATATATAATAATAGTAATAGCAATATCAATGCAATCACAAATAGATATAATAATAATAATAGTAACACCAATTTATAAGAGTGACCCTATTTCACTGTGAGAAAAATGTAGAAGTAAACACAATTATACTTATCAGGTACGTTTGCGTATCTCGTCCCGAATCTTACCACACTCACTCACTTACAAAACACACACTGTTTGTTGTCCCAAGTTTCACCAGTATCTCCCCCCACAGGCTCAACCCCCCCGCGCTTATATTCAGTTGGCTCCACAAAGAGAAGTGAGCACGTTACAACAGAGTCATAGGCGCGTCTCCGAACTGTTCCGTTAACGCAGACTTAAACACACATCATGCACACGCTCCCGTTTATCAACAACTATTGGTAGTCACTAGAAACGAAAACGGACAACTTTCCCACCGCCACCTGCAAGAGGGGGGGGGGATGCGTACGAATCTAGAAAACATAACAGGCCACGACACTCTCGACCTTTTGACAAAAATACACAAAGAAAATGGAGTGAAATAGATAAGCTATCCTCGGACTCAGCACTGCCGGAAGTAAGCCTCCGTTACCACACTCACAGCCACAGTCAATTAATAGGATAGCAATACTTACAAATCAATAATAATTCAGGCACGCGTAACAGTATATACACTGTACTCGCGACCGCCCCTATGGGGAGAATGTAACAGCGGGAACAGTGGCGCCGCCCGACGGCAAGGGCAGTAAACTACATGTCAACACCAATGCTACTTGTCTTGTTGTTATTGCTTATGAAGATTGGAAAAATACTTTTCAATTTACATTATGCACATACATATATCGATGTACTTACCTGTAGTGCTTCCTCAGTAATTTCCAGTTGTTTTTTTTTAAAGTAGCCTACATTTTAACTAGTCACTGACATTTGACACACTCACGTCCCTACTGCTGTAATCCTGTGTTACACCATATCCTGAGGAGTCCAAGAATACATCCCCAGTGCCTTTACATGGCGTAAAAGGCTATTAAAAAGTCCCAATTTATGCAATTACTTTATTCTCTAACCCACCGTAATACTCGACACACTCACACACACAAACACATCAAATCCACTGTCATTCAGATAGGCCTATGGCAGTCTTATAACTACCACTACCACCAGTACAACCACCACTACAACTACCACCAGTACAACCACAACTAGTACAACCACAACTACTACCACTACAACTACCACTACCACCAGTACTACCAAAACAAGCACGACAACCACCAGTACAACCACCACATCCACAACAAGCACAACTACTACCAGTACAAGCACAACAACCACGGTACTGAAAATAAATTCTCCAAGCAATCCTGATTGAGTCTATTGGTTAGCAAGTAAGACAGCTTGTACTCTGAATGTAGCTCATCCCACAACTGTATCAGACCATTTATGTTCATCTGCCAACCAAGGAAACAAGGCAGTTTACGAGGACCCAACGATTTAGTATTAGCGAACCATGTCAAGCAGCCAGATAGAAATTCCTTGTGACCTGAATTGACACTAAATGCATGTCTCATTTTAACAGCACTGGTACGAGATCCACTATTAAAACAGTTGAATAATTGGTCCATCTTTTCAACAAAGTCTGCAGTATAATGTGCTTCTGCTGGTAAAGCATTAAAAGTGCATAGAGGTCATATCCCAGCACAAAGCTGCGTACCGACCATACTGTTTAGTAACCACGCCAGTGACGCCACAACTCGAGTTTTACGCGCTTCTCACTTGGGGCGCCACCGTCGCTAAAATAACGCGGGAGCGAGCAGTGTCCCCTCTTTACCTTCCATACTCTTTGGTATAATCACAAGTTCAGTTCAGTTCAGTTGCTATGTGGGGGAATTGCCTTTGCAACGGCTCCCCTTTTAGTTTTTATATTGTGCTTTTTTCTATGGTGCCTGAGCTTTTTGTCTCTTTTTCCACAATTCCACTAATACATCTTTTAAGTTTTCTATATTTTCAATATCTTCAAATAAGTGATGGAGTCGAGAGTTGCGGTGTTGCCAAACATCACCTATAGCAGTGTTACCACATGGCTGGGGGAAAAAAAATTTCACGTGCGGACTTTCATAGAAACACAAGAGTTTCATTTCTCACCATGAATCAGTGGCAGCCACCGTACACTGAAAAGTGGCATGTGTGAGGGAGGCTTATTGGTCAGAAAGCCCAGGTATATGCATATTATATAGACATGTAGGACTCAAAGTTTATTTTAATATTGCACTATAATCACTGACTAAAGCATGTATTCATTTGTAGTTAGTTACAATCTATAAATAATGGGTCTAATATATATCTTGTGCTTTCCTCAAATTGTCAGTTTTAAACCAAATAAAACGCCCAACCCACCTCGTCCCTGGTATCAGAGGTGGGTGTGGGTACAAGTGGAATCCCAGCTCTCTCCTATAACGAAGTCGAGGATGATTGGATTAAATAACCATCACATGAATCATCTCGTCAACTGGACTATGACACATCACTCGGGATCAGATGTGGTGGCATTTTACGGAAAATTTCTCTCTCTGGGAGACACTACCAGGTAAGTCACACCCGAATGTTGATCCTTAATTTAGATTTAATAATTGTACGAGTTTATATCATTTTCATCTGAGATCAGATCACTGCCTGTAATGAATTTTTTACAATACTGGGCTGGAAAGATTTATACTGTATGACATAAGACAGTAAGCAGCTGTTGTGGCCAGGGTGCTGATAGGTAAGAAGGTTTGGCGACACTAATAAAACTTAAGCCTACACTACAGTTATATAATGATACACAACACATACATTTTTGACCATAGGTGAGGTAACTCCAACATTCCTACGAGTCTCACTTTAGGTTTAAACAATACAAGACTTGTAATTCAACGCCATCCTGCTTTCAGATAGTGATACTTAATCTTTCTTGAGGATGCTAGTGACGAAAATGAATGTCTTAACTATGATCAAGTACTGTGTTCAATACAGAGCAGGGTCATAAGCAAAATAAAATCTCTACTGTAGGTAGCACATGAAAGGTTAGATAAAGTGGAAGAATGAAGATTTATCATGAACAGAAAGACCTTGTATCATAAGGGAGAAGGAAACAGAGAAGAAGGATACCAAACACCAAAGATATAGAAGAGAATGAGAGATAGATGAAAAGAGAAAAAGTACCGTATTGGCTCAGGTCTGATTGGGTGCCAAAACACTAAAAACAATGCCCACATTATTGCCGACAATACCCTTCTAAAGGGAACACACGAAAGAAAGATTGACACAAGAAATTTGCGATCTCGCTGCCCACCATTCTGATACAGTGTATTTGTCATAGATCCTGTAATTATGCAGTATTATATTACAGGGAGAATGACCAAGGGTCCATCCGTCCCAGCAATGATTTAAAGAGGATCTTCAAACTCTCTTCTCTGAATTTCTTATTACATGTATAACCTACTACAGACGAGTAACCTGTGATAACATCGTTTACTAAAAACAATTCAAACAAAAAGGGTTTACAAAAATACCATCAAAGTATCAGGGAACAAACCACGTGTCACTTTAAAAATTGACAAAAAAAAAGTCATGACGTATCCCGGATTTTATGGGAACCCTAATTTCCCCTTAAACAACACGCGGAGAAATTTACGTTTCCTATGGGGTGCTTCTGAAAAGCCAGTATAGTTGGTAGGGCGAAATTTGGTAGAAGATATTCCATCGTTTAAAAATTCCATTCTTCTCTGGTAAATTTCTACTGTTGTGCGAAATAGTTAATCACAGTACTGTCACATTCCATAATATAAGTAATGCAAGCAGAAAATTCAACTAAAGCTTATCGTAATTTGTTTTATTTGTCATAATAGGGGATTGCATATTAATTTATTCATGGCAACTCACGTTTTCATTGGTCTGGTAATATTACAGTTGTACACCATCGATATAATTATAGTGGAAGTAAAGTTCTTAACATATAGTTGGCTCGGACTGTAAATTAAGCTTAGTAACTATTATAGCTATCTTGACTCATTCAGTCCCTGTGTTGGCTTAAGTTTAATGGTGTGTAAATACTAAATACTGGCATTCAACATTCACTTTTATCTGATCTATCAAACCGTCTCAAAACTACTGCATTTATGCGTCATTGTTTGGCGTAAGTAAAGCAAGCCATTTGCCTTACACACACACACACAAACAGGATAGCCAATCAGGGGCCTGGCTTTGGGTCCCTCCCACATCCTACCTATGAATGGGGAGGAGTAATGCCAAAAATAACAGCGAACTGTCCAGCAAGCAGCCAAGCACACGATCACAGCCGACAAGGCTACAACAATGGAAATAGCATCGCCTGTTTTGAATTCTCAGCTGACTCACTATCTACGGGTGTACTATAAAGTACAGTTTTTTTTTTTTATTATCTTTATTGTATTTTAAATTGCTTTTAGCTTCTCATATATTTTTTTGTTAATATTTATGTACAATATCAAATTATTTTAAATGCAGGCATGTATAGGCCTATCCTACTAATAATAATACTATACAGATTTCAGCAAACAACATGTCTAAAGGAGATTTCATGTGTGGTTTAAATATTTTGTCAGGGATGAAGTTGTATTAACAGAAGTGTGTGGTAATTGCAGACCATTGAGGCCCAACTTAATGTCACAACATAAAAAGACATTAAAAAGGTACATGAAGGATCTGAAAGCTGGACGTACACTAGAGGATGTAATGGGTCCTTCCTGGTCTACCTTCGTCAAGAGACCTAAGATAGTGGCTTGGATGTCTAGCCATTGCCCAACACAGTCAAGGAGGGAAGCCTATGTGAAGGAACTGCAAAAGTATATGCCAGTGGGAACGTAAGTCTTCTTTTGGCAGGGAAATTTTCACTATTGTATTATCTGTAAAGTGTTAAAAGGACGCCAACACACGTACGCATTTTTAGCCAATAATTATATGACCAGGTGAAAATATGAAAGAGCCTGGCCGCATCCGTGGCTCGGCTAACTGGCGATTACGCAGTACTCTCCACAGAGCTACAAACCTAGAGCGCTTAACCCTGTGTTATTAGAGAGGGGAGGAGTGTCACAAGTCGGCGGCCATTTTGAATAGCCCATTGGCGCGCGCTTTGAACTCCCGTACGTACTTGTATAGTTTATTTCTATCCACAGTTATTGACATTTCCCTGATTTGTAAAGCATTGTATCTTGTTATTTAATTATGCAGGTTTTGTTAATTCAATTAACAAGGCTAAGATAATGTCCATACGGAAAATTATGCAAAGAAATTAAACTTAAACTGGTTTATTAAACAAGACAAATATATATAACTGTAATCTGTCTCCCTCTCCCTCTACTTACCTTACATACATATTACTCTAGTGTGACATTCATACATACATACATATTACTCTAGTGTGACATACATACATATTACTCTAGTGTGACATACATACATATTACTCTAGTGTGACATACATACATACAGTCGTGGTCAGTAATAATCATCCACATATGGGTAACTTTAACAATTTACTGTGTAATGTTTTCATGTTCACATACTATTTTATTGTTTTAAGTAGTGTGTAGCTGTTTGTATTAAATTAAACGATGGCACTATACCTATTTATTGGAATGTTTATCAGCTAAGGAACAGAGGGAAGCTGTCAAAATCTTACGTGAGTTACTCCTATATGGATGATTATTTTTGACCACGGCTGTACATTCATACATACATATTACTCTAGTGTGACATACATACATACATATTATTCTAGTGTGACATATACATGCATACATATTACTCTAGTATGACATACATACATACACACATTCTAGTGTGACATGCATATATACACACATATTACTCTAGTGTGACATACATACATTCATACTGAACAATGTAAACATAAAACACTTATCATAATAGAGATTAAGTACGTTGTATATATATATTATAAGAAGGTGACTGTGGATGAGAGCCAACGATAGTTTTGTTTATCTAACTTATTTCACCATTTAACCGAAATGTATTTATATTTAATCAGCAATTCACTGATATATCGGTTAAAGAAATACTTATTCATATATTGTGAGTCACTATAATGTAGTTAATATACCATATCATCAATAAAAGACCGAATAAATGAAATAATATCTTACCCTGGCATAAGCTACCAGGCTGGCGGGTTGAGGAGATGGGCTATCTGTCATGGCCGCCAACCCACTTCCGGTGGTGACACGCCAGGGGGGGGGGGGTGGCGAGCTCTATGTTTTTAGCTCTGTGGTACTCTCCATTCGTTAAGTGGGTTTAAAATTCCAAGAGCACAGATATTCGGAGTGGCATTGGTAGTGTACTTATAATTTTACAGAAACTATTTCTTATTATTTTCACACAGACACGTAGGTTAGGTTAGGCCCGAAGAATGCCAAGGTTAGGCTCCAAGGAAATCCTGGCCTAGGTTAGGTTAGGGTAGGTGTGGCTGATTAGTCTGATTTCATTAATTCATGGTTTGGTTAGGCTAAGGTGTATCTCGTGCATGCGCCAATTGGCTGAGCCGCGGCTACGGCTAGGCCCTCCCGAAAATATAACGTGACCATAAACTGTGATAATGATAACATATTGTAATGTAATCTGGAAAGGTTAAAAGTTGTAACCGTTACCCCTGGAGGTATGGGCGATGTGGTACGCTAGTGTGTCGGCCAACAGGACCACTGAAGGAGCCCTGCTGGCGTCATGAATTAAGCACCAACTACTCTTTCTACCTGTCTATGGAGAACAGTCTGTGTGAGGATTACATCACTGAAAAACTCTACAATCCTTACCAGTACAACCTTGTACCTGTGGTGTATGGAGGTAGGTAGTGGTGTTGAGTTTGTAAAGAGAGGTAGCCATTGTGGTTAGTGGAAGTAACTCTATGTGGATATAGTGATAGGTTAGTGTGGCTATTGGTGAGTCAAATATAGGGGATGTGGGTTAAGATTAGTGAGTGTGGACAGTGGTTAATTACAACGAGGAAGAGCCTATATTGACAACATTTTACTTGTACTTCTTTTCAAAGGCATCATCCACCTCATGTTGTGTTGTTCCTCAACAATTCTGTCAAGTTGTTGCAAATATAAATTCATTTAATGTTGACAGTGGCCATATAATGGAGTGTTGAGTAAATGTTAAAGAGATGAGTAGTTGTTGTTGTTGTTGTTGTTGTCCCGGGGCAGAATGGCCTCCTGCCCCACAGACCCCTGGTACACTCTGGTCTCAGTGAAAAAAACAAATAAAAATAAAGGAAGGGCTAGCCCTATATGCCTGGGCTACCGAAGCACATCCCAGGGAAATGGGACCAGAGCTACTGGACCAGGGAGTCTGGGGGCCTCCGACCGCCAGGGAGATTGGGAAGAAGATCTTTGATCCCACAGCCAGTGCTGTGGGCCCAAGTCCACGTTACCACAGGAGCTACAAGTGGGACTGCACCTTCCATGAGACCAGCCCTGAAGGGACCATAAGGGAAATGCTGGCGGTCAAAAAGAGACAGAGAGCCTCCGGTTGTAGTACACCTCACGTGGCTTTTTAATCCATGTGGGCAGATCTCGTCAAATCCACTAGAAAGTGACCAGATCCTACAACAATCTTTATTCTGGCCCTGTGAAGGATGACGAATATTCACAGAGAATAAAGTCAGCCCCCCAGGGCAGGAGACGAGTTGTAATGGGTCAGTGTTCAGGGATATAATTAGTGGTGGTAAGTCAGTGTGGGTAATAGTAAGTCAGTTTTCAAAGATATAAAAGTTAAGTCAGTGTCGGTAATAGTAAGTCTGTTCAGGGATATAAATAGTTGTGGGTAGCATTAAGTCAGTGTTCAGGGAAGATGGGTAGTGGTGGTGATTCAGTGTGGATAATAGTAAGTCAGTGTTCAGGGAAGATGGGTAGTGGTGGTGATTCAGTGTGGATAGTAGTCAGTGTCTACTATACTCCTATTATCTGGTAGGAGGCTAAGCTTATCGGAAGTGAACAACTTCCTTGATGACCCTCTGACCCAACACCGTATCTCCCACGCCAGACATGATTCAGATGAGCTTCCCAAGCAGAACTACTGAGCTAGTGTTATGGCTGTAAAATAAGGCTTACTCATAGCATTTTAGTCTAACTAACCCATTTCCCATGTGTACTGTATATACAGGATTACATGTGATGAAGAGATATTGAACAATTCTGAGTATAAATACTGTATGTAGTATAATTGGTACATGTCTTTTTTGGCATAATCATTATACTTCTATACAGAATTCAGAAGTAATTGAAAATATTAAGCTCTTGGATATGACGATCAAATTACAGGACATTAGCCAGGTTAATAATATAAATAACTTTCACTGAGTTAGATTATACACGGTATAATTTAGCCATACCGAGAATATAAGAGGGCACTTGTTCACATAAGGTTAATGTTAAGCAACCTTGATATTATAAGTGAAGTAAAAGTGTTTCCACTGCACCAAGTTGTGTCGCAGCCACAATAAAGTTTTATGCTATCATCACACTGAAAAGGTTAGGTGTAGTACTGGGGAAATGTTTAAGTCTATATATTCCATCACTTTACCAGGGTACTGTATAACGCATATTATCATGGTTTGAATACAACAATGAACTAATTGTATATTGAATTTCAAGAGGCTGAAAGCCCTTTATACTTTTGTTTATGCTATACTGTAATCTATGTTTTGATGTGCACTTCCCTGTTATATATTCCTAAGGGTCGTATTATAAAAATTTCTTTGAGGAAAAGGATTTTCTTCATGCAATTTGTATTGCAGAATAATACAAACTGAGTGATGAAGAGCCTTTTGCTTGAAGAAGTATTTTAATAATAAGACCTTCAGAGAACTCCACCTGGGAATCAAACCCAGATACTCTGATTGCAAATCCAGGTGTTAAAAATTATACCACTATCACTAATTAGAGGGTAGAGGTTCACTTTGAAATTTATTACACACGTTATTCTGTGTTTATCTGACCCATTTTATTTTCTCTGACCTGTTTTATTTTCTCTTCTTAAATAAGTGGTTTTACCTACAGTATACTACAATTACCATCACTAAACTACACTATGCTACAGATGCAAGTGCATGTGCAGATTACAGTAAATACCTGCCTCCCCATTCTTACATTAATAAGTGAATTTACCTACAGTATACGATGATTACCATCACTAAACTACATTATGCTACAGGTGCAGATTACACTAAATATCTGCCTCCACATTCCTACATTAATGCCCGCCACTACCACCCACGTGACCTGGCAGCCCTCCTCACACGACTCCACAATGACCCTGTTGAATATGGCAGGTATGACTACTAGCACTAATATTAACTTTGTTCCTCAGCATTTAAAGTCTTTGCTTATAAAAGTATGTGTTACCACACAGAATACATAATATGTATCTTGTACGTACATGCAGTAAGTTGAGTTAATGTTACAAGACAACTCTTATATGACAATAGTGATGTTTTAATTATTCAAAGCCTTCCTATACCTATTTTAATATACAGTATCAGCAAATTACTGTACACAATCATCTGTAACATATGTGATTTAGGGCTACCCTTGCCTCACTCTTTAATCCTGACATGGCTTAAGATACATTAAACACAAACAACTGTAGGTGCTACATCCACTATTTATAGATACAGTCATAGAATTCTCAACTACATTATAAGAGATGAATTTTAGTCATACCCATTAGCCTCATTTTCTCTCTAATATCATGATGGTAATGAACTAATTAATATGTATATGAATATTTAAGTACATTAACAACCTTTACCAGAGAATGGCCTAAGCTGACCTGAGACAGCTGTATTTGTAATATGTTTGTTTCAACAATGCTGATATAAATTCATACACTATAAATCAGTTTTTTCATTACTGTATTTCAAAATTTCAGATATCACTTATGGCGAGGTTACTTTACGGCATCTGTGAGGGGAAGCTTTTGTGAACTCTGCCACCTTCTCCACACCTCCACCACACCTAGCCACCACACTCATATTGGTAGCTGGTTCATGAACCGCACAATGTGTCATTCACCACCAAAAAATATGTCAGAACTTTACAATAAAAATTTAACTTAATCTATTAATGAGACTGATTCTGTTTTGTTTGTCGAGTTGGAGGTGCCTACACCTAAAACCTTCATCCCATTTCCAAATGACAGTTCTAAAACCTGTCTCATATGTTGCTCCAAGACCCTGGAATATATTTAACACATATTGCAATAAAATCCATCAAGTATTAGTTTAGTAATGAAGGAAAATATGGTGAAAGTTTCCCTGTTACACTCAGATTGGCCTTTCCTTCCTGGGCCTCCCCTCCACGGTGATGTCAGCTAGTGGGGGTCAAGCTGGGTCACACCAATTCTTTTAACTGGTTTTGTGCTCACATTTACAGAAGGGAATTTGTAGGGTAATTTAGAAATAGGTCTATTTATCTAGCTTGTTAGGCCATTTTGGCAAGGAGGTATAGTCGTGATCATAAATTTTGATACACGTATGGATAACTCAAACAAATTGCCAACTAATTTTTTCATATGATGTTATTGTCTTGAATAGTGAGTAGCTGTTTGTAGTAAATTTGAAGATGAAACATATTCCTGTGTGTGTGTGCCGGTTAAACTACCGGTACATATTTATACTAAGAATCTATATCTCTTTATCACATGTAATCCTGTATGTACTGTACAATACACTACAGATAGGAAATGTGTTAGGTCAAACTGCTATGAGTAAGCTTAATTTATAGCCATAACACTAGCTTACTAGTGTACACATGGGAAATGGGTTAGACCAAACTTCTATGTCTTGAAGAAACTGCTGAGTTGTGTGGAGATACGGAGTTGGGTCAGAAGGTCATACAGGAAGTTGTTCACTTCCAATAAGCTAAGCCTCCTACCAGATAATAGGAGTAGCCTACAGTAGTACCAACCTCCACTGGGGTAACAACTAATATCCCAGTATATTTTGCTGTACAGAGAATAGGCTTCAATAAATCCAGTTACTGCAGAGAGCCTATCACTTGACTACACCTCGTATCTTTGAAGACAACCGCCGTCCAACGCTACCACACTCATCATATCTGGACATAGCTACCTAGAACATGTGTGTGAATGGTGAGTAGCTGCTTGTAGTAAATTAGAAGATGCTACTGAACCTATTCATTGAAAGTTTAATGGCTAAAAAACAGAGGGTAGCTATCAAACATTTACAGGAGTCATCACAATGTGTTTAAATATTATTGTCTATGACAGTACACATGCATCCCAGAATAAAGCATTTATAAAATATAATTATACCTATGGGTTATGTTTTTTGTACCTCTATATATACACAGTTGTAAGCTCTATCCAAATATGGGCAACCCAGCTTAACGTTAGCCAAGAGAGATTCTCTGACCTTTCTTGTAAATAATTGTGTAAGTATGTGTTTTTGGAGTTGGGAGTATATTAATGAAATATGTTAAGAATGTTTTCTCAATGCTTTTATTGTATATTCAGTAGTACTTTACCAGTCACTCTACTGTTTGTTTCTTTTCGAAGTTTGCTAGAGTTCAGAAAATACTTATACTGCACTGTATATCACAAGCTTCAGCTTGGCCTTCTAACAGTCTCTTATTTTTCTTATCAAAGTATACCCTTACTCTCTTAAAGGTTAAGATTATCATATATGTCTAGTGATGGTTTGATATGTAACATTGGTATCATCATGACTTTCCTCTTCATTTTTCATCTCTACATCAGTATCTACCTCCATGACAGAGTCTTGAACAGCAGCTCTGAGATCTGAATCATCTTCCTCTTCTTTCTTGATTGAGACAGAGGGGATGGTTCTCAGAAGGTCGAGCTCATTCATGACATAAGGGGTCAATGTGCCTCTGCAAAATGGACAATAAATATTGTAATATGAGGCAAATTAATTATGTCCTAAGTTTCAATTCACTTTCATTTTAACCAGGTCAAAATATAGTAACTTGAATGAAACACAAATAATCAGGACAACATTAATATTATTGGATATGTGGTACAATGAACTCCTGTTAATTTGGAGGTCAATAATCCAGAATTTTTGCACAATGTTACTGAGCCATATGTGCCTGAATTCAATTTTTTTTTTTTTTTTTTTTTTTTTTTTTTTTTTTTTTTTTTTTTTTTTTTGTTCATTATAATATGACTTTACAGTGCACTGGACAATACTCACTCAGATCTGGAGAATGGAGTAAACTTAATTTCTTTACGTCAACTGTTTGTTGTGTAATGACAATGTAAATGTATAGATTTTGGGTTAATGTGACACAACAGAAGTGGTGTCTGAGTGCTACCTGCAACCCACGCTTCCACACACTAAATTCCTCATTGCTCAAAGGTAATTTTTCCTGGTATGCAACTTCTCTTCATTTCACTGTTATTAATGTATTTCATATTTACACTTAAAACTATCACAGATGTAAACAATGACTTACAATGCTATGGGTTGTTTTAATAATGTCTAAAAATTGTTGGTCTCATTACCGTGTGTTTGTTTACACTAAAGAAAACAGAGAGACTCACTGGTGTTGCAGACTACAGTATATTAACACTGGCTTATTTTTTTAAGCTAGTTATCAATATCAAAACTTGATGAAATATATAACAACGTCTTATATATGAATGAATATAATGCATATTATATTATTTATTAAGACATAGAATCCACATCATAATTCCAATGTCTAGAGCTTTAATATTACATTATGGTCTACTAGGTAACTAGGTCAAAAGCCTTCATAAAAACAATGAATGCAAGGGCAACTGAGGTTTTTTTTTTTTCCAGATTACTGTAAATGAAGTGTAATAGGCTTACAAGACAGTGAGTGGTTGACGATGCCTTCATATTTCCAAATTGCTGATGATCAATGGCATGTGATATGTTAGCTGAGACTTTGTCAAACACAGAGCTTTCACATAACAGGCTGGGGAAAGGGGTTATGCCAATAGGTCTTAACTGATCAAGTGACTAGGTTTTTGATACTTTTGGTATTGGAGTGACATATGCTGTCTTCCAATCAAGTAGACTTTTACTATGAGTAAGGGATTCATTTATTATTGAACAAAGGGGTCTTGCAAGCTCAACAGCAAATTCACAGTACAATTTAACGGAAACATCAATGGGAGTAGTGGATCGTTTGAGCTTGAAGCTTAAAAGCTTGTGATAGACCTCGTGCTAATTAACATGTGGGGGAGGAAGGGAGGGTAGATAAGCTGGTAACTTGGCCAAGTCCAGTCTGGGTAGGGTTTGACAGATCCTGGCGAAATGGTAGTTAATGAGGTTAGCTGCTTCCTGGCTGGTGTATCTGTCTACACAGGGGACAAAAGGTGATTTTTTCCCTATCCCACACAGGTACTTCAACTTGCTGTACCACTTGCTGATGTTTGTTTGTTTGAGATGGGGAATTTTGGTTGGGTAGTACAACTAGACCGCTTTGATTTCTCGGATGGCCTTATTGCGTAGTGAGTTGTACCTCCTGTCTGTGTAGAAAGCCTTGTGGCACTGCTCCATTAGCCTCTTAATCCATGGTGTTATCCATGGTACATCTGCTGGGTGATTCCTAACCTCCTTTACTGGGTAGAATTGGTAGTAGGCTTGAGATGATTGCTTGGTAATTTTCCCATTTTTCGTTGACATCACAGACTGTCGGTACCTCAGTCCATGGGTACTGAACTAACCACTGGCCAAATTGTCTGACTGCAGAGTCGGGTGTAGGTCCGTATGTCTCAGTGGCCAGGTCCTCTTGGTGGTGGGAGGTGGTGATGGCTGGAGCCCACAACACGGAGAGGTAGGTACTCTTTCCCACAGGTGGAAGTGGGTGAGGTGGTAGGTACTGGTCTGCTAGGTCAGTGATAATGAGGTCAAGGGTGTTTTGGTCTGGGTGGGGAAGTCAACAATCTGGGTGATGTTCAGTTGGTTGAAGAGTCCACATATAATTATTTTTGAGGATTGGTATCTTGCTCGTAGGGTGTCACAGGTGTCGATGATGTGGTCGACAAGTAGAGCATGAGAGGGTGCACGTGGTGTGTGTGTGTGTGTGTGTGTGAAAATTGATACTGAATACATAGCCAAAGTCTTATGATTGTGCAAAAGGAGAGCATCAGTGGATGAGGATCAATAAAATACTGATTGGTAACAGAAAGAATGAATAGAAATGTAATGTATGACGGGAAGTAATGATATTACCTTAGTTTCCACTACAACCAAACACTATAAAAATTATAACATAACAAAAATATAGATTTACAGCCAGAGAGAGCTTATCTGTCAGTTGCCAATGTGTCTTAACATTTAATGTGTAAAAATAATTAAAACAACTGAAGCATCTTTAAAAAATGAATCCCATAATATAAATTTAAACTTACTGTGACTGGTGGGAGAGAGAGAGAGCTGAAGCCATGTATGTGATGATGGCTGACGATTGGTGCAGGGCTGAGGCACGGTGGTAGTGTCGCTCCGTGTAGGGCAGAAGAGCCTCCAAGGTTGTCCGCCACCCTACTAGACTTTCCAAGTCCTCTGGAAGCCTTGACTTCAACATCACATTTACTATGCTCTGCAATATATTGTTCAACAATAATATTAAACTCTACCAAAGTGACTTGTATGCTGTACCTAAGTATTGCTGCCACAACTCAGAAAAATAAAACTTAACCAATTTAATCAAATGGATTTCCCAAGTTGTGTGTCCTCAGCTAACACTTTAACTTCAAACAGCTTCCTAAAACTGAAAAACTTTAAAGTATATCATAGTACATCACGAATATTCTGGTCTCCCTTATGGAAGACATGAATGGGAAGGTAGGGAATGAGAGAATAGGAAATGTAGTTGGCGAGTGGGGTGTGAATGGAATAAATGAAAATGGTGAGTGCCTGATGGATGTGTGTGCCAAGGCGGGGTTGTTCCTTACCAACACCTGCTTCAAGCACAGGCTGATCCACAGGTACACATGGAAGAGGAGGGATGAAAGGGGAGAGCAGATGAGTTTGATAGACTACATAGCTGTGGATGAAAGGATAAGGAAAGATGTAATGGATGCTAGAGTGGTGAGAGAAATGTTTCAGTGCTCTGACCACTATGAGGTTTTGGCGAGGATTAGGATCAGAGCAAAATGGGAGTATGGTAGGAAGGATAGAAGGGGGAACAAGTGGGAGGTGGCAAGTGGAAGATTGAATGACATTGAGTATAGAGAGGAATATAAGAGGAGAGCGGGTGAGGTGCTGGAGGATGCAAGGCTGGGTATAGGGGAGGGAGTGGGAGTGAATGATGTGTATGAAATGTTAAAGACACTAGTAATGAGGACAGCAGCAGAGAAAGAGCAAGAAAGGGAGTGCTTGGTGGTCAGAAGAAGTGAAAGATGCAGTTGAGAAGTAAAAGAAGGCATATAGGAGAACATTACAGAGGAATGTGTCAGAGGAGGTGAAAGAGAGGATATAATGTATGTAAGAGGCAAGTGAAGAGGATTGTGAGCGAGAGTAAAAGGAGAGTGGATGAGGAGTTTGGTAGGAAACCAAGTGAAAAGTTTAAAGAAAACAAGAAATTATTCTGGAAGGAGGTTGAAAGAGAAGGAAAGTCTGGTAGCATGAGAATGAAGAGAGAGGATGCAGTTACTGTGAGTGGAAGTGAGGAAGTGAAAGAAGAGTGGAAGAGGCATTTTGATGGTTTGATGAATGAGGGGACTGGAGGGGAGGCGGTGGTGACATGCATGGGGATGGAGGCAGGTGGTATAATAGATGACAGGGTGTACAGGGAGAATTAGGAAGGGCAGAGGTTAGGAAAGCAATAGGAAAGTTGAAGATGGGAAAGGCACTGGGGAAGGATGGGATAACTGCTAAAATGTTAAAGTGTGGGGGGGAGGTGGTGGTGGAGTGGATGTTGCTTATATACACATTTGCCTGGACGCAGGAAGAGATGCCAAAGGATTGGAGAGCCATAATTGTGCCTTTGTATAAGGGGAAGGGAAGTATGGGTGAGTGTGGCAGCTATAGGGGAATATGCCTTCTTAGTGTACCGGATAAGGTGTATGGGAAGGTTCTCACTGAGAGACTGATTGAAGTAACAGGAAATAAAGTTAGTGAGGAGCAGGGAGGGTTTAGAAATGGTAGAGGATGTGTGGACCAGATATTTGCATTAAAATCAATAGTGGAGAAATATATTGGAAAGGGTAGGAAGTTGTATGCTGCCTTCATGGACTTGGAGAAGGCATACGATAGGAGAGCTATGACAAAGATGTTAAAAATTTATGGTGTTGGGGGGGAGTTGGCTGAAAGGCATTGAGGCCTTTTATACAGATGCAAAAGCATGTGTACGGGTAGAGGGTGATCTAAGTGAGAGATTTAATATTAGTGTAGAGCTGAGACAGGGGTGTGTTATGTCACAATGGTTGTTTATCATATATATGGATGGTTGAGAGAGATGAAAGCCAAAGTGAATGGCCTGGGGGTGAAGTTCAGGCTGAATGAAGCAAATTGGTCCTTGGTGGCAAGTTTATTTGCGGATGACCCTGTGTTGATGGCTGAGAGTGAAAGGGAGTTACAGAGAGTGGTAGACGAATTTCAGTCTGTGTGTAAACAAAGGAAACTGAAGGTGAATGTTGGTAAAAGTAAAGTGATGGTATTTGAGAGAGCAGAAACTGAAGTGATTGACTTTGCTACACCATACAGAGTGGGAGTACAAACTGGGACAAAGTGTGAGATAACTCTGAGGGGTGAGAGGATGGAGGAAGTGAATGATTTAAGTACCTGGATACAGTTCTGTGTAAACATGGAAGTATGGAACAAGAAATTAGGGAGAGAGCAGTGAGGGGTAGACAGGTCATAGGATCACAGAGGAGGATTATGAAGGGTAGAAGTGTGAGTATGGAAGTGAAAAGGGGACTACGAAGTAGTATAATCATGCCAACACTGACATATGCGTCAGAGACATGGACATGGAGTAGGACTCATCAGTCTAGAATTGGTGCAGTGGAAATGAGTTACTTGAGAAGAGCATGTGGACTTACTAGGTGGGATAAAGAAAGTAATGAGAGTGTGTATGAGAGATGTGGTATGAGTGAGAAGGCAATTGGTATTGAGTGTGGAGTGGTTGAGAGAGTGAAGCGTAATACATTGAGATGGTTTGGACATGTAGAGAGACTGCAAGGTGAGAAGTTTGTAAAGAAGGTGTATGGAAGTGAAGTTGTGGGACCTGGTGTGAGAGGCAGACCTCCGGTGAGATGGCAGAATAGAGTGGAGGAGTATGTAAAGGAGAGAAACATGAGGGGCAGAGGAGGGCTTGACCAAGTAAGGAGGGAGTGTGCGAACAGGGAAGACTGGAGGCACTTCTGCCGTGGCCACCCCCTTGGGGGGAGTTCCTGGAGGGAACGAGGCATCAGAGCTATAGATAGATAGAATGTTTTCATAATTTAGTCAGTAAACTATAACTTCATCCCCAGAAAAGATACACTGAAAGATCCATATGCAGGCATTTATAAAGTGAGTGCAGATTGTATGCTTTTGTATCAGATGTGTGTTGAGAACAAGTCAAGGTACTTTCACAAATGAATTATTCTATACATTTGGGTCAGACAAACATGTGAATGAAACTTTCTGTCTAAAATAAAGTGGGTTTTTCTCAGCATGCTGCTCTTCACGTCATTGTGAATTACCACTCCAATGTAAATGAAGATTGCAGCTAATATCTAGACATAAAAATACAGATTAATTGCCTTATATGACAGCAGTCCCCTATAGTTCTTCTATTCTATGAAGGCTAAATGGTGCGATCAGCTAACCCATTTATCCGTTAGCAAATAATGCCAGATCTGTCGGCTAATAAATGAGACTAAGTTCATCCGGGCAACCACACATGACAGGCCATCAGCCTGCCTGGCCACCAGCTGGCATCATCATCACCGATATCCCATTTCCCTTTTTTCAAGGGGTGGGGAGGCTCTAGAGCCAGTGCAGGACCAAAGGTCTAGCTCCGAGGCTATTTAAACCCCCCCCCCCCTGTATCGTACGGGATACAAGGCTGACTGCACCCTTGCAAGAATGGTGGGTGATGGGGATGCCACTTCCCTACGCTAGAGACCCTATATAGAGAGACTGGACAGCCAAAATTTCTGCTGCTCGCTGATTGGCTGGTTGAATGGGGCTCCATGTTTGCTCTTACTAATCTCTGCCTGCTAGCAGGTTCGGCACAATGTATATTTTGCCTTGACTATGATGAGTGACTGATTACTTGGTAGAATGTTGTTATATTTATATAATATATCTTCTTTTGATAAACCAGCAAAGATAGTTTTTAGTCGATCTTCAACTCAACATAAATATTCCTTGAAAACTTCCGTAAGCCTTTCAGAATACCGAACTGTATGGTGACGAATTAGTAATATGATGCTGTACTTAACCATTCATCGTGACAACAAATTCCCTCATATTTATGTGAACAGCATGTAAACAGTAGTGTGTAATTGTTGGTAATACTCCTACGAAAACCATTTTCATACTAAAATTAATTAAACTAACCGTAGTATCAAAGGTTTCACAGATACCCTAAACACATTGACTACTGCTGTAGTCTTTCAGTCAAACGTCTTGGTTTAGTAGCGTCATCTGGCAACTCATCACGTCCTATCATGTGCTTTAAATAACGCCTACATGAAGTATAATAGGATTTATAACTTCAGGGATCTTGTAGTATTTAAAAATATATACCTGTATATGGAAAGAATGCAATTTTCGTCAACATTTTGCCCACGAATGTCAGCAGGAGATTACTAGCTGGTAGTATATAGCAACTATACATTTTTTCTATACTAACTTGAGAGGTATCGTGGAACACACGAAAATGAGCAAGAATGGTGGCTGTCCAGTCTCTCTTATATAGGGTTTCTACCCTACGTCACCTGTAGGCCACCTGCTGGCAACGTCGCAAAATCAGCATTGCCAAACCCTAGGTATGTGGTATATACCTTTGGTTCTCAAATCAGAATAATTCATAAACTATATGTACATTTGTAATATAAAATTGAAATATGGAGAGAATTTACAAAACAATGAGAAATTCATGGCGAAGGATATGATATTAGTTATTTAGAATGAAAGAGTTGGTAGATGCACAATCTTCATGGGATTACCCCATCCGCAGTATTTCGTCTTCATAAAAGAGAAGGACTATAAAACATGTTATTGATGTTCCTTAACCTGCCCATTGCCAATGATGTACTGTATGTATACACAAATTCAAATTCATCCATAAAATAATTACATTCCATTTTCTTTTCCTGCATATTATGCTGACATTGTAGAAATTGATATTCCAAGTCTCCAAAAAAAGTAAAACATGAAATTGGAAAGTTCCACACCCCAAATAATATATAATAAGTTAGATAAATGAGAACCTGTGCTTCTCTTGAGTTCTTGGTTTTGGTGTTCCATTGCGATATGAAGCCAAGAAGAGTGGCAAGGTGGTCCTGGTTGAGTTTAGCCACAACCATCGGGAGCTGATCTGGGGTCTCATCCAGGAGCTCTCGCACCACTCTCAGGGCTCGGAAGGGCTGGCTCAAACCTATTGCTATCCTCAGAGCTTTGGTCCACTTTTTGTCTTTCAGCAAATTGGCTAGGGTCTGTTCCTCAGCTGCCAGTCTGCACAAAACAATTTGTAAAACAAACATGACAATTTGGCTGTGAATGATTACGAGGGCTAAATGTAGGAATACATAAACATGGTGGTTCTTCTGCTCTAGTCATCACTTTATAGAGATTTTCCAGGAGCGGGCAAGCTGTCAGTGACTGACTTCCACAATGATTTCTAATTATTTGAAAAAGAGTAAATATATCAAATACTACAACATTTTCTGTTTCCTTTTTCTCCATTCTTTCTTTACTCAGCCACACTCTACATATATACCACATTAAATAATTCTACTGCATCTACAGATCTGCAGCTCTGATCAATAATCTCAAAGGAAAGAAAAAACAGAGTCTTGTAAATGCTAATAAGAGAACTGTGGTAAAATAATATTTCTATTTGATTATGAAGCTGTTAAACAAAGAAATTGTAGTACATAAAGTTGAGTGATTTAACGGCTTACAGTACCTCTATAAGATATCAAAATACCTGTGAAAATGAACACAATGATCAATATTAATTACTGTAACTGAGCAACATCCAATCATTTTCACAGCACAATACCTGTCAGCCTCCGCCTGAGCCTTCTGCTGGTCAAGCTGTGTGACATCATTCCACAATACCAGCTTTGAGTCCTCCCCACCTGTTACCACTCTGGCCTCATCCCTCGACACAGCCAGGGCCCAAGCCTTGTCTTCGTGTTCATCATATGTTTGGCAACACTGGCGGGTCCTCACGTTCCATAGCTTGAGCAGACCATCTGAAGAAGTTGAGAGCAGCTGTTGCCCCTGGGATAGCCAGTGAACTCGCAGTACCCCCATATTGTGTCCTTCCAGTGTCTGAAGGAAGAGGAGATTTATGTGAATGGTTTTAAAGGTGAATCATTTCTTCAATCTCTATCATTAATACCACCCAACAAGCTCTTGATGTTGATGTACTTCATTAAATGTTCCAAATATATTGCAACGATGACAAAATAAATACGGCCTCTTTGCTCCAATAACCGATTAGGCTACTCATCTCCTGCCACCCCTCCGACACTACTAGTCTCCCATCCTATCATTTGTCAACAAGTTATAACCTTTTCCATCAGTATCCAGTGTACTGTACTGAGATCACACACAATGTACTTTATAGAACAAAATATACTCAAAATGAAATTACAGTATATACTATATATATGGTGCAAGTTATTGCTATACGTTGTGATACACCATGTAAATATGTTATACAGTAGTTGTTTTGTAAAATTAGTCATCTTGCAAAATTATCAGAAATATCCAGGCAGGTTAGATTAACTTTGGTTAGGCTTCATGAACAAAGCAATAATGTAACAGGTGAAGGTTGAATAAACAAGAATTCAAAGTTGTTAATACTTTTTTGCATATTGGCTAACTGCTGTATGGTCATTTTACAAAATGACTGAAGATACTACTGGTTATTTTGCAAAATGACTAAAGCTGTGATCATTTTGCAAAATGACCATAAGCATTTGGGCATTTTGCATATTGACCACTGTTATGGTCATTTTGCAAAATGACCAATTCTGGAAAATGACCATAACATATTTTTATACAGTACAGTATCCTTACTGCAACAGTGGCACAGTCGGCCAGGGTCCAGATGCGGATGGTGGCATCAGCTGAGGCTGTGGCCAAGACCTCATCAACTGGAGAGAACTGCACATGCCACACTCCTCTCTTATGCCCCTGCATGGTTCCAACTAAACTCAGGTTGTCACTTCTCCATACCTAATTTTACAAATAAAAAGAATAAGTATTGAACCAGGAATTACCACAACTGATACTGAACATCAGTTAAGATTAAAATATCCATTACCAGTAACAATACAACTTTTTTTTTCTTTTTTAGTACAGTGCTGTACTTCATTTTCTCTGCATAAACTTAATCCTGTATATGATAAGGAACAAATCTTATTAAACCCTAAAGGCCAATGGGCGTGGTTCAAGTCTTTCTTGGACCAAAAGCCAATGGGCCACAAAAGAGCACGGTCTACAAAAAGCAGCTTGGGCTATATATAGCCATGGCATTGGTACTACTGGAAAGATCTGGGCTTGGTAAGGAATATGGGATATTTGATACTGCTTAACTACACTAACAATATCTCAAAACCTGAGCCCAGCAGCAGAACAACATAATAGTAACTTTCTCTCCAACATAAAAAAAAAATGTTTAAATCTTATCACCAACTGATATTACAGTAACTTGAATTATTGATGAAATTCACATTAAATCATATGTTGACTTTAAAGGCTTAATGTTGTAGGGTCAGATTTCAAGAGCAGTGAAGCAGCCCAAAGTGCTTTTCTTTTAATGATAAAAGCCTCGGCTCAATATCTAAAGATGTTGTCCATGTAACTCTGGTTAAAGCATTGAAGGCAGAAACCCTTTTTAAAATCATAAAACAAATACTTACTGGTTTAGAACATATTGGATTCAGAGTCATATGTGTAATGACAGACAACATTTCCATCAATAAGAAACCTGTCATACTTTTCTCTATCTCCTAATTGTCAATAGTTTTGTTATATTGCAGCATAATAAAGAGGAATAGACCTACTGGGGAAACCTTTCACATACACAAAAAAAAATATAAAAAAACACCCCAAAACTTTTATCTCTGAGGCGGTGAGGTAATAAAGTAAAAATTCAAAGCAGAATACAGTAAGATCTCGCATCTAACGTGTTTTAATCTAACGAATTCGTATCTAACGACGTTTTGGACATCTACCTATATTCTCATCTAACGAGTATAGTTTCAAATCTAACGAAAAAATCCTGAGTGAACAGCGAAAAATCCCGAACAAACAGCCACTCCCCACTGCCTCCCTCCCTCCCGCTCAGTGTTGCCAGGTCTGTTTGACAAAATTTCCCTTACTTCAACATCAGAATTTCCCTTTTTACCACAATTATTCCCTGTTTACTCATGAACATTGATAGTCTTTTTGTTATTTCATCTAGTTGAAATTTCCCTGTTTACTCTTGAATGAACTGTATATTATTTCCCTGTGTGGAGTCCAAAATTCCCTAAAACAGAGAAACAAGCGCCGTGAGCTTCAGGAAATTATGGAAAATCTTGATGAAAATGATGGACAAGAGACTGTGAGTGATGGTGAGGAGGATATAGTGAACATTCTTAGTGACATTCCTTATGACTTTGATGGATTTATTGTGAAGGAAAAAAGTGCAGACGAAAAGATAACAAAACTTCGGGCAGCATCACGAGACGCTGCAGACAGTGAGAGGGAGGATGGTGGTGGAGGATGTGGTGGTGGGAGTGAGGGAGTGGCATATGATAAGTGATAACGTGTGTCCCTTGCCGCCGCATACAGAGTTCATCCCTCATAGGAGAATGTTCCACATTTCTTTATTATTTTACAAGTTTCTTGATTATTTTACACATTTCTTGTATAATTTTTATTAGTGTATGCCATAATTACAAGCCAATTGAGTTTCAGTTGTATTTTTGGTACCGATTATAATTTCCGCCATATGTTTAAGTATTCGCATCTAACGAATTCGTATCTAACACACCTTTTTTGGCACCTATTATTCGTTAGATGTGAGATCTTACTGTACTTCACAGTTCATACAACTATAACCTAATACTGTATAGCCATTTTCATTATTGAGAATTCAATAAATGAAAATAAAGAGGTGCATAACTCATAAAATATGTTGGAGTAAAGACTAAAATAGAAAATATCATTAAAAGGACAGCTGGAGCGAGTGAGAAGACTGGCTGGCCTTGGTGTAGTGACGTCTATATTCTTCTGTCAAGCTAGAAGGCCTTGCCACTACAGACTCAATGCTTTACCCCTCTTTACTCCACCCCATCCCTAACTACTGAGTCCTCTCCCCTCACCACTAAAGACTCAATAATTCACCCCCTTTTACTCCATCCCATGCTTAACTACTGGGGCCTCTCCCCTCACCAATTCCATGACAGACTCTGTCCACTCTTCTTTTTTTATTCCCTTCATAGCTGTCATCACTAACTAGAAAAGCAAGTTATCAGTTTCTTCCCACCATAAACAAACACTTTTATGCACATAGACATGCATATGGAAATTGCATTTTACTAATAGTTGTTTTCTTATTATATTTGGCGGAAAAAAATGCATTTACAGAAGTTTTCCCACTGTATGTAGGGGTAACTATTGTTTGTTATTTTCATCTTTGACTCACTGCTGTATCATAGGAGACTGGAGTTTGCATATTCTGGTGCACAAATTAAAGTTCTTCAAATATGAAATACCAAAGTTGGCCTTGGAGAAATTTTAAAAATCTGAGGGGAATTGCAGGGTGGGGGATTCGAGGTCTTTAGGGGTAAATATTATCTTGAGAATCCAGGGAAAGTATCAGATACTATGTTTCAGACAACACACTTTTTCCCAAAAAATGACCCTCAAAAAGTTGACAGTATCCTCTGTGATCAAAACTCAGGAGAGTCACTTTGCCCAACCTGCCTTGTGTATAGTACAGTATAGTGTTGTTTTGTTTTGGTTGTTGTCAGAATCACCTTTTGGATCTTGGTGATACACTACAGTACAGTACTGTACTTAGTTTTGATTCATTTGCTTGTCTTTCAGGGCACAACTTTATGAAATCAACAAGAATACGGAATCAGGGGTAAACAATAATCCAGTATACAGGGAAGTACTGCTACCATGGAATTGCCAGAGGCAAGGAATTTACTTGATACCTCTTTCATTTACAAACCTTTGATGATGATGATGACATTTCTATCTCCACTAATTGGGGTATTATATCAGCCTCAGCTATACAATCATAAATGCAAGCTGTATATAAACTTAAGAGTAAATGTGTTTATATCATAACACAATACACAATAGGTATGTAGATTGGTCCCTGCAACTCAATCTCACTGACATAGGGAGCAGGATGGCCCCTTTGTGGTAAGGTAGTGGTCTCCACAGTAAACAATGCACTAGCTTGGCGTGGCTTCTGTCACTGCCAATCCTACGATGCGATCCTCCCACTATGATTGGAAGGATGGAATGAGAGGGAAAATAACAAGACGAGCTCCCATTACTTTATGTTGCATGGAAAAAATCTTAAGCAGTAAGCAGCATTTATCCTCATACCTTGGCTGTTTTGTCCTGTGAACCAGAAGCAAGTAGTTTGCCATTCACAGACACACACATACTATTGATATCCTTCTCATGGGCTTTCTCAGTGTGGGTGGAGGTCATTGAAGTCATCTTCACCTCTCTATTATGGTCCTTGTTCAATTCTTTATCTGTTTTCCATTTCTTGATACACATGTCTCGACCACCAGTGATCATGAAACCTGGAATTTGAGGTACTTTTGTACAACTACTGCCTGTTAACAAAACAATAATGCTGTACCTACAGCAAAAATAAGATGCATATATATATATATTTTTTTTTTTTTTCATCGATGAAGCAGAATCATATATGTGGCACCTGTGCAGTAATGTCAGCTGAAAGAGTTAGTCCAATCTCACTTGCTGTGATAAACATGAAAAAAAGGACTGGCTTCAACATCATGTTCTTTGCAAATAATGTTGCCAGTGAGATCGGAAAAGCGCACTTACCTGACAGTACTGTGTAGGTGCCACATCTACAATTCTGGATTACCAGACATTATGTACAGTCTAGATGCTGGCTTGTTCCACATCAACCAACTACTATCCTGATTCAATGAAAATAAATCACTATCCCTACTCCACAAATAAAAAAAAGTGAAGAAGTGAATATCCCTTCTCCGTGAAAAAAAAAGAAAAAATGTAATTAAACTTCATGAATTTAAAGATAAATCACTCCCCCTTACTCCATGAACTAAAGATAGTGACTTTCCCTCCTACTCCGTGTAAATAATAAGCTTTAGTTCACAAGTTACTTTCCTGGTAAAGTGAATGAATAAGAGCCAGGATTAGACTATTTATCTATCTATCTATAGCTCTGACGTCTTGTTCCCTTCAGGAACTGCCCCAAAGGGAGTGGCCAAAGCAGAAAAGTTTCCAGTTTCCCCTGTTCCAACACTCCCTCCTTACTTAGTCAAGCCCTCCTCTGCCCCTCACGTTTCTCCCCCTTACGTATTCTTCCATTCTGTTCTCCCATCTAACTGGTAGTCTGCCTTTCACACCAGATCCCACAACTTCACTTCCATACACCTTTACAAACTCCACATTTTGAATTCTCTCCACATGTCCAAACCACATCAATGTTTTACGCTTTACTCTTTCACCCACTCCATACTCAATACCAATTGCCTTTTCACTCATACCTCATCTCTCATACACACTCTCATTGCTTTCTCCATCCCACCTGGTAAGCCCTTCTGACATATCAGAAAAAGCTGGATGGAACCATTGTGGATGCCTGTCCGGTATGCAACACAGCACCCCATTCTATTAAACAAATTATGGAAGACTGCAATGTACATAACCACACTTGCCAACAACACAACATACACTCTCTGAGGGCACTGTGGGAGAGCCCGGTTCAGGCCATGGCCTGACAACTTGAGGAACTTCAACAACAACATCCAACAATAATTGTATCAGTGGAAATATCCTTGGCTGCTCGGCCAGACAACTTGAGGAACTTCAACAACAACATCCAACAATAATTGTATCAGTGGAAATATCCTTGTATCATTGGTATTATAATTGCATCAATTGTATCATAATTGTATCACTGGTATCATAATTACATCAGTGGCATAATAATTGACTCATTAGTATTACAAAATGTATCAGTGGCATCATGGTACATGTATTATAATTGTGGTGCTTACCTTGAGCCAAAACTATGGTGCCAACACTCAAAGTGTGACCAACAGCTGAGGCTATACAGTCTGCTAGGCCATCACTCCTCAATCTCCAAACCAATGCAGTGTTATCATGAGAACTGTATGAGAAAAAATGTATATGAGGGTACAGGTACAGTAGTAGGAAACAGCAGAGTAACAGAGATTCAAAATCCTTGGGGAATATGTTTTTTTATTGGATTGTCTCTCCAGATAATTGATTATGGACCGTCAACAGTTCCTGCCAGTCTACTCTTGTGGTGTAAGTCAGTTGGTCTGGCAATAATGTATGATGAGGTAGTTACCACATATGCATTTAAATTACTTTATTATCATCACTAGAGTTGGCTTAGAACAAATTTCCTAAATCAAGTATATCCTTAGCATATGAAAAGATAAAAACTATCAGAACATGTTTTATAACGACGTGTGATGTTTTGGAGTACCACTGACTGTAAACTCCTTCCTGTTCTCTTTCAATAAATTATATCCAAGGTGATTCATATTTACATAAACTACATTAAGTTATATATTTTTTATGTTTGGGTGCATCAGTTAGTGGGAACCATTCTAATGTTCACAAACTATGTAACTGCCAATGTCTAAACCTTGACATATTAAATTTGTCTAGAAAATAAACAGCATTTCAAGCACACCAAAACTAAAACAAGGCACAGCACTTCAATTTGCCATGAGTCTCCCCACTACACAGACCGACAGAAAAATCTTATTATGTTTGAGCAGAGGTACAACAAAACTATATAAATATTGGCAATATAAAATATTACAGAATTTTTGGAGTACACTAGATGAAAGCTATTACCACAAAATTCAGTCTAACCTTGAGGCAAACACTTGTGGCAATGTTGGGTGTGTTGTAAGGGAAAGCACCAGAGCTGTGTGGCCAAAGAGCAGTCGGCAGTTGAAGGTGGAACAGTCATAAACTTGGAGTTGAATACTGTTGGTGGCAACAACTAAGTGTGTTTCCCCTTCACCCACAAACACTGCATCAAGGATCTGTTCATTATATCCTGCAAGCTGCAATACAAAATCATTGTTACTATCATACAGACAACAGAAACAAATCATCACCAATATCATGACCCTTTGTTTTTATTTTTGGGGAATGGGAAATTTATTTAGCATGGCGTGTTACTGAGGAATCATACCAATGCTTTTCATAAATTTCACTCTTTCTCACCCTGCCCGGTCTTTGAATTTTATGTCTACTTCTCAGTGCATCCATCTCAATTATTGCCAATGTTGTTTTGTTTGTGGCACAAGAAATGTAGCAACTCCAGCGAGCAAGTTGCCTAGTCCAGTAAGTACAGTACAGGGGCCCCTACAATAATGGGGTTAGCGACAGTCAGGTCACATGGTTGTAACACCTGCTCCAAAGTTGCTTACTGGTGACCTCTTTAACCACTTAATCTCGGGCAAATTCGAGCGTGGCGACTCTGTAATCCGGGCCTTTCTCGCCCACTCGCAGTCACTATGAAACAACACATTTGACAGCTAATAGCTTGTAAACCACTCATGCTACACAAATAAATGATACAAGATATTGAAATATAAACCTTTAGCTGTCTCCTGATGTACTTGTGAAGACTAAATGGACATCTGTAGGATGGGTAGCCAGCTCAGAATGATCGCAACTCAATATTCACTTTTACACTCTACAGTAGTCTTTCATCCCACGAATTATCAGTACTTTAAAATTACCGAGGGATGCAGAGTATAAAAGCAATGGGAAAATATTTAATAGGTACTAGGACCTTTTACCAAGAGACATTTTACCATAATTATACATGCCAGTAATTGCTTTATTGAAGAATGTTAGTAAAACATCATATGATACTAATAACACATATTAATAACATAAAATAAACCTTGAGAACATTTGGAAAGGTGATTATTTGATGGATAGGGTGATAGTGGCGCGAATCTTAGTTACCGCCCTTGCACTCCTGTTGGTTCATGCTTCCTCTGTTGCCTCACGCTCCTCTGTTGCTTCAAAGCGGATGAAATCATTTATGGTGGCATCAAGATCTTCATCATTTTGTTTCTTTATAAGGTTGCATGTCATAAGGGCTTGATGAAGGTCATTAACCTTTTTTTATTTTGGCTCATCCACTATGAGATGAGGTAAAAGTGGTTTCCAACCATGACTGATACACTATCTATCTATCTATCTATAGCTCCGACGCCTTGTTCCCTCCGGGAACTCCTAACAAGGGGGTGGCCACGGCAGAAGAGTCTCCAGTTTTCCCTGTTCCAACACTCCCTCCTCACTTGCTCCATCCCCCCTCCCCCCCTCACGCTTCTCTCTCTCACATACTCTTCCACTCTGTCCTGCCATCTAACCAGAAGTCTGCCTCTCACACCAGGTCCCACAACTTCACTATCGTACACCTTCTTTGCAAACTCCTCACTTTGCATTCTCTCCACATGTCCAAACCATCTCAGTGTATTATGCTTCACTCTCTCAACCACTCCACACTCAATACCAATTGCCTTCTCACTCATACCACACCTCTCATACACACTCTCATTACTTTCTCCATCCCACCTAGTAAGTCCACATGCTCCTCTCAGACAACTCATTTCCACCGCACCTATTCTAGACTGATGAGCCCTACTCCATGTCCATGTCTCCGACGCATATGTAAGTGTTGGCAGGATTATACTATTTCTCAAGTCCCTTTTGCACTTCCATACTCACACTCCTACCCTTCATTATCCTCCCCAGTGATCCTATGACCTGTCTACCCCTCACTGCTCTCTCCCTGATTTCTCCTTCCATACTTCCATGTTTACACAAAACTGTTACCAGATACTTGAATTCCCTCACCTCCTCCATCCTCTCACCCTCTAAAGTTATCTCACATTCCGTCCCAGTTGGCACAGCCACTCTGTAGGGTGTAGCAAAGTCAATTACTTTTGTTTTGGTCCTCTCAAATACCATCACCTTACTTTTACCAACATTCACCTTCAGTTTTCTTCACTTACACACGGACTGAAACGCATCCACCACCCTCTGTAACTCCCTTTCACTCTCGGCCAGCAGCACAGTGTCATCCGCAAATAAGCTTGCAACCAAGGACCAATCTACTCCTTTCAACCTCAGTTTTGCACCCAGGCCCTCCACCTTTGCCTTCATCTCTCTCATGCAACCATCCATGAAGATATTGAACAGCCATGATGACATGACACACCCCTGCCTCAATCCTACACTGATATCAATGGTTTCACTCAAATCGCCCTCGACCCTCACGCAAGCTTTTGCCTCTCTGTAGAAAGCCTCAATCCCCTCCAGCAAGCACCCACCAACTCCGTAAATCCTTAATACATCTGTCATAGCTCTCCTATCAACCCTATCGTATGCTTTCTCCAAATCCATGAAGGCAGCATACAACTTCCTACCCTTCCCAATATATTTCTCCGACTTACAAGGGTTTACTGTACATATTTTGGTGTGTAAATTTCAGCTCATTAACCCTTAAATCGCGGGTGTAGAGAATTCTCAACACTAGCAACAAGTATAGAGCACCACGGGTGTAGAGATTTTTCGACAGCACAGTTTTTAAATTTGTGCAGTCCCTAACAAGCTAGTTTTGGGCTGGCAACAGTGAGGGTGAGAGCCAAGGGACCACTTGCAGCCCACCCAGCTTTCACCAGTCTGTCTTACTCAAACAGTTAGTGTGGAAGGACATATTTTCATCACTCCTCTTTTCCTGTAATTACCATATAATGTATGTATGTAAAAACGACAGTGACTTTATATTTCGTATTGTTGTGTTGAAAAATGTTATTCTGACATGTTTTATAACGAAATTAGAGTGTGAAAATGTACTTCGATATGTAAATAGAGAGTAAAATTGAATTTTAAGTTGATGCCAGTCTGAGCTGGCCACCCATCCTACAGATGTCCATTTAGTCATCACAAGTACATCAGGAGACAGATGAAGGTTTGTACTTCAATATCCTGTATTATTTACTTATGTAGCATTAATGATTTACAAGTTATTAGCCATCAAATGTGTTGTTTTCATAGTGACCATGAGTGCAGGAGAGAGGCCGGCAAGATAGAGCTGCAGTGGGAGATAAGGCCCACGGCTTAATGGCTAAATCTACAATCACAATATTTACCTTGCTGTAAATTGAAAAACTACTTTTTTGCAGCTAGTGGGAATGGTATTGATAGGGAATAACTTTTTAGGAGTTAATGTTGATGATAAATGAGTAAAGGTTTTTTGGTGAGACTTACAAAAAATAATCAAACACAGCGACTTCCTCACCTGCTTCCAGACCTCCATGGATGATGTGTGGACCATGAGGATGGAGTGATCATAGGTGGTCATAACAAAGGAGTTGAGAGATGGACAGTGAGCCAGTTGGTTGATAAGAGTTACACCTTCTTGGTCTGGAGGTGTCACCAATGGTCCAGGTGCTCTCCACAATTCCCGACCAATATCAACAGCCCATACTGAAGGTACTCCTGTGTATACAAACCAATGACAATAAATGAGAAGATGAACCACATTTGTTACTTTTATAATCAATAAATCCCAAGTAATTAGGTAGGGAGGTTTGATAATATCTTAGATATGAGATGTTCTCTCCCTTTAGAGTAACTAGCTGAAAAAATATATATGATACAATATAGGCTGCTGGCTACCTACAGTTGTTAAAGCAGAATGAAATTACAGAAATTATAAACTACAGTTTGACAACAGTGTGTATCTCGTGCCAGAAATAAAGTTTTAAAGTGCAACTATGGTCCTGATATATGAGGATGGATGAATACAATAATCTGAAAATATACGATATATGGCATACAAATCTCAGTGAGGCTCACCCTTGTCACCAACTACAGTAGCAATGATGTTTTGGTCATGTTCCTGGGTTACCCCAGGCAGTAGTGTGCCGGGGGGCTGGAGTGACAGACCTGAAAGTGACTCCAGGACGACCACTACCTTCTTGCTACTCAGGCTTTCCAACTCCCACAGCACCATCACTCGATCCAACCCACAGCTGACAAGACATATTATATTAGCTTGCTTATATTACACCTACCGGTTGTTGTTGTTGTTGTTGAATTTCCTCAAGCTGTCTGGCCGAGCAGCCCCGAGCCACTGAGGAAGGTCAAGGCCTGAACCGGGCTTTCCTACAGTGCCCTCAGAGAGTGTATGTTATGTTGTTGGCGAGTGTCGTTGTCTGCATTGCCGTCTTCCATATGTGTTTAATAGAGTGGGGTGCTGTGTTGCATCCCGGACAGGCATCTACAATGGTTCCATTCAGCTTCTTCTGATAAGTCAGAAGGGCTGGGTGGTGGCCACATCGTAGCCTAGCCAGGTGGACTCTGTCCTCATGGGAAAGGGAGGATTCAGATGGGTGGATGCCAGTACAAATTTTTGCCTGTCAAATTCCAACATCAATGCAATGGTACCATACTTAAAAAGAACAAGAAAAAGATGATAAGAATCGATGTTTTATTTTCTTAACCCCTAAAGAATGCAAATCCCCCACCCTACCTTTCCCCTCAGCTGCAATTCCCCTCTGGGCCTGTATTTATCAAAGTAAAGTTCACTCCTAAGTTAAGATTTTGTTCGTAGGCAAGGACTAGAACCCAGCACTGCTTTGAAATCGTAATATAGACTCGTACTTCAAGAGGAAGAAATTTGACCACTACTTCAAATTGAGCCTAAAACACTTTGGTGAGGTCAGTAATGTAAAGAAACAAACAAGTGCGAATCCTAAGACGTTTGATAAGTATCGAAGTTTCTCCAAGAAAAACTTTGGTATTTGGTGTTTGGAGATCACTCATTGTTACTGCGGTGTTTTAACTCCTTTGTGTTGCCTCTGTTGGAATACTGTTCTCCAGTATGGTGTTCAGCAGCTGACTACCATCTCAAGTTGCTGGATAGGATTGTTTCTAAAGCTAATTTTCTTAGCGGTGGTTCACTTGATTGTAATCTGAGTCAACGTCGTTCTGTTGCATCATTATGCATGCTCTTCAAGATCAGAAGTCATGTGCTGCATCCTCTTAACTCGTCTCTGCCGCCTCTGTATGTTCCAGCTCGTGTCACTCGTGGTGAATGCATTGGACTCCCATAGGTATGCTTACGTATTGCCGTGCTGTAGAACCTGTCAGTACAGTCGATCATTTGTCCCTAGGTCGGTGTCTCTGTGGAATGGCCTTGGTGAATCTGTCTTTGATGGTGTAGGACTGGCTGGCTTCAAGAGTAGGGCTAATATGTTTTTATTAAGCTAACTGCTCATGTTTCTTTCTCTAAGCTGTCTTATTTTCTTCAGGATGGATTCATGAGGCTGGGGTCCTCGGATTGATAGAATGCTTGCATTCTCTCCCAGCTTTATGTCTCTGGTCTATTTTAATAACAATAATAATAATTTGAAGAGCTTTAATTTATGCACCAGAATATGCAAACCACAGTCCCTTATGTCCATTGGTTACAATACAGCAGAGAGTCAAAGGTGAAAATAACAAACAATAGTTACCCCTAAGTACAGTGGGAAAACGTCTATAAACAAATTTTTTTCGCCAAATATCATAAGAACACAACTAAAAATATAGTTAAATGCAATTTCCATATGCATGTGTGTGTCTATGTGCATAAATGAGTGAGTTTGTGGTGGGAGGAAATTGATAACTTGCTTTTCTTGTGAGTGAGGACAGCTAGGAAGGGAAAAAAGAAGGAAGAGTGGACAGAGTCTGTGATGGTATTGGTGAGGGGAGAGGCCCCAGTAGGTAGAGGATGGGGTGGAGTAAAGAGAAAGGAAGAGTTGACAGAGAGTCTGTGATGGTATTGGTGAGGGAAGAGGCCCCAGTTGTTAGGGATGGAGTGGAGTAAAGGGATGTGAAACATTGAGTCTGTAGTGGTGAGGGGAGAATACCCAGTAGGGATCCATGAGGTGAAGTAAAGAGGGTGAAGAATAGGCTCCTCCCTCTGGTGGGTGGGGCCAAGGCTAAAATGCATAGTGTTACACATTTCAGGGATAGGTTAGATGTAAACCTTACAAGTAGTACCAATATCATGGCTAGAAGTAGCCCCTGTAGTTTTTTATAGCTCATGTACACTCATTATACATAATCTCTGACCAGGAAGTTCCCCAGAGTCGTGGCCAGACGTAGGCAACTGAATCAGAAACAGCTTTAGTGCTTCACTGAACAAAGTTCTAAGCATCTTTAAAACAGCATTTTTTTTTTTTTTTTACATTTAACCCACCATTATGTGTGTAAACATACCCAAAATAATCTACAATGCACAGGAACAAGGCATGTTGTAGCCAAGGAATTCATAATGTGTTTTTTCCACATCTAATAGTTAATGACTACATATTGTCCATTAATACAATTAATAAAAATAAACTATCCATTATCAAAAACAATCGTTACACAATTATCATCTTTTATTCTAGCTATACCATTTATCGTAGCAGATAGTGATGGGATTTTTGGCACCCGTTCTTTTGGATCTTTTCAGTTATGGAAACCGGCTCTTAAGTGGCTCTTTCGGCTCCCAAGTGGCTCTTAATATTTCACATTTTGTAAGTACAGGCTAATCCCAATTATCTCATAATGTTAGTAGCTCGATATTTCCCTCTTCAAACAATGAAACACTAACGACAAATTTAACCTTTACTTATGTGTAAAAAAAAAAAAAAAATGAACTTGGACAGATATAAGTTTAAATTAAATTCATACGTATTACATCATCAAAATGGAATTATGTGAGAAAATAGAAAATCAATTAAATACACTCGTGTGATAACCATTTAACCGACAAGGATTTTTCTATCCATAGTCTTGATTATTCATGGTTTATAATACCCAAATATATAAGATGGTAATTATAAACAAATATATATATATTTAATAAAATTTTGGTTGGGGCAACATGTATGTAAACAAGTATGTAATTTTTAACTCAGTTATCTTTTTCCTTTACTGTAAACAAAAGTCCATTTTGTAGATAATAAAATATAAAGTAGATACTGATATCATGGTGTCTAGTAAAGGCCAATTAAAGACATAACATGAGGTTTGAGGTTACCCAAGTGTTTTAAAAATGTATCAGAAAATTGCATATATATCATGTTTTTATAACATAAGAATATAATTACCAATATTAACGAAAGATAATGAAAAGTATTCACTTATTAAATAATTTTCGAGCCAAAGGAGCCATTTGGCTCTCAAGTGATAGCCGGCTCTAATAGTTCACGTAAATGAGCCGGCTCTTAGAACCGAATTGTTCATGAACTACCCATCACTAGTAGCAGTGACATAATATGTTCTATGGGTGCCAGTTGTTATTGTTGTAGTTCCCCAGACTGTCTGGCCGGGCAGTCCTGAGTCTGATTGACCGAAGCCGAGCAGATGCTTGGACCCCCAAATGGGAGTCAGGGTGATAGTGAGATCGGTTTCTTCGAAGGCAACAGACGAGGGGACTGCTGGTTCACGGGTATGTACCCCCGAGCCAACATTCCCACCGTCTGTTATATATCTGTGGGTGCCGGTTGATGTGGTAGTTGTAGAAATGTCTTGGCTATAAAGTTACGGCTGCTCAGTTATGTGTAAAATAACAGCTGTTTTAATGATGCTACAAACTTTGTTGAGTGAAGCACTAAAGCTTTCTGGTGTTGGACTGTCTCTCATTCAGTTGCCTTCCTCTGGTCACGACTCCGGCACACTCCTTGGTCAGAGATTATGTATCATGAGCGTACAATCGTTAGACATAGGCTTCAACAGCGAGAGCCCACAGACTGACGATTGTCAGCCATAGGTCTTTAGGGGTTAACTCCACATCGAATATAATTGTGTAAATTAGCTTAGAGACCAATTTTGCCTGGGTAGAAAAGAAATTATATGGAATTATAAGATTAATTCTGCTGGAGTGGGCTGTAACTGACAAATATTAGACAATAATGATCCAGCTACTCAACACCAGTACAACATCAAAGCACAATAAAAAGACGTCTGATAATACACAATAAACACCAACCTAACAAGATGTTTACAGTCTTGTGTGAGCTGCATTGCAGTAACAGTGGAGTGGTGAGCATCAAGGGAACCTTCTAGCTCTGATGATCCAGCTTCCAGTCTCCATATATAAATAGTGGTTCCTGCAGCACCATACACACATGCTCTCTCACTCAGATCAGGGTGAAACAGGACAACACTGCAAGAATTATAGGTGTGGGAAATTTTTAAGTTCTGGAAACTTCAAAATTAGGAATGAACTTCACACTGCAATTAGCTACAGTAGACTGCAAAACAATATAACACCTGCTTCACTACTAACATTTATCTATCTATCTACAGCTCTGACGCCTCGCTCCCTCCGGGAACTTCCTCCAAGGGGGTGGCCACGGCTGAAGTGTCTCCAGTTTTCCCTGTTCCAACATTCCCTCCATTGCCCCTCATGTTTGTCTTTCTCACATACTCTTCCACTATGTTCTGCCATCTAACCGGAGGTCTGCCTCTCACACCAGGTCCCACAACTTCACTATCATACACCTTCTTTACAAATTCCTCGCCTTGCATTCTCTCCACATGTCCCAACCATCTCAGTGAATTACACTTCACTCTCTCAACCACTCCACACTCAATACCAATTGCCTTCTCGCTCATACCACACCTCTCATACACACTCTCATTACTTTCTCCATCCCACCTAGTAAGTCCACATGCTCCTCTCAAGTAACTCATTTCAACTGCACCTATTCTAGAGTGATGAGCCCAACTCCATGTCCATGTCTCTGATGCATATGTCAGCGTTGGCAGGATTATACTATTGCGTAGTCCCCTTTTCACTTCCATACTCACACTTCTACCCTTCATAATCCTCCCCAGTGATCCTATGACCCGTCTACCCCTCACTGCTCTCTCCCTAATTTCTCCTTCCATACTTCCATGCTTACACATAACTGTACCCAGCTACTTAAACTCCTTCACTTCCTCCATCCTCTCACCCCTCAGAGTTATCTCACACTTCGTCCCAGTTGGTACTCCCACTCTGTAAGGTGTGGCAAAGTCATTCACTTCAGTTTCTTCCCTCTCAAATACCATCATCTTACTTTTAGCAACATTCACCTTCAATTTCCTTCGTTTACACACGGACTGAAACTTATCCACCACCCTCTGCACCTCCCTTTCACTCTCAGCCATCAGCACAGTGTCATCTGCAAATAAACTTGCCACCAAGAACCAATTCACTACATTCACTGTCAGCTTCGCCCCCAGGCCATTCACTTTGGCCTTCATCTCTCTCATACAACCTCCATATATATATTGAATAGCCATTGTGACATAACACACCCTTGTCTCAGCCCTACTGTACACTAATATTAAAACTTTCACTTAGATCACCCTCTACCCACATAAATGCTTTTGCTTCTACATAAAAGGCCTCAATACCTTTCAGCAAAGACACCCCAACACTGTAAATCCTTAATACCTCCATCATAGCTCTCCTATCAACCCTATCGTATGCCTTCTCCTAGTCCATGAAGGCAGCATACAACTTCCTACCCTTCCCAATATTTCTCCACTGTTGATTTTAATGCAAACATTTTCCTCAAATATATCCCTTAAAAGATTATCACAGATATAGACATGCATTGTCAGCAACAGAAAATCAAACACTGTTTATATTACAATGCCTCATAATACCTGAACACTCCTGTAGCCCCTTTGAGACTGTGTGTACAGTACTTCTGACGTAGGTCCCATACCCGGGCTGAGGAGTCAGCTGCACCAGTTACCAGCAATGTTGAAGTGGTATCCCAGGTCATTGTAGTGATAGGCCCCTTGTGGTAGGATCTGAAGCTCCTCATTAACTCCAGACCTGTAACATAAGATAACTGCAATGTAAGTATTAACTGTCATGAAAATGCACAAACAGATTATATAATCAATCCAATTTAAGAAGCAACTTTAATAATCATCATCATTTTCATACTGTCTCTGACATAAATCTGTCGTGATTGACTGTCAAAAATGGCTGCTACAAAAACGATGTTTTCTTTATGCAAGTAAAAATTGACTTGCGATAATACACCACTAGCAAAGCTGAGCCTTGAACCCATAAGTATAGTATAATTTTACAAGCTTCAACATCCTGAAACTCCAGATACCATAATAGAACTTCAAACTATTAAATTATACACTACATATATGTTATTGAATTAAGTAAGTGCAGTACTGTACTGTACATCAGCCACAAAAACACACATAACTGTACCTGCCCATCAATATGTTTTTATCTTATCCTCGCAGACTATGGCTGCCTTTAGCGAAGGGCAAATTTAGTGCCTCCATTCTTAATATATACTGTACAATATATTATTGTTCCTCATGAACTAGTCCTGAGTTATTGCTAAGTCATCCCTGTGAGTTGGAAATGACAAAAAATTGATGCTTGTTCCTGCTGGATAAGCAAAAGGGGTGTGTTATAATTAGTATATGGGTGGCCATGATGTGGTAAACAATCAAAACTCAATTAAAGCTATACTGCTCTGATCATCCTTGTTAGGGGGAGCGCCTAAAAGAAAAGAAATATCACACCTATACACAGATAGTATAGGTCAAGAGGGAGTTTTGAATTCATTGTGCTAGATTATCAAATCATTATCTTTTCAGGAACTGAATACAGGAATCTATGCATTTATAATATGATGTGACTTTATATTGAATATAATAAAGGCCCCTTATTTTCCACTAACCTTACTCTGAGTGTAAGAATCTTAGATCTGGGAACCCATGAGCAGAATGACACTATATTATTTTCTAAAATAGAAACTAACATTCTTTAAGACAATAAGCTGTATGTAACGAATCCATAGGCTATATGAAAACAGTGATTGATAAAATGGCTTTATTTATTTGTATGGAGTCATTATGAACATTTTTACCATCAACTGCCGTTGACTCTTCTCATATTTGTCTGAAAGATTCAGCCATTACACACTGGCTGACAATTTTTGCATTTATCCCCAGATAGACTCAGAATAAATTTTTGTGGCAGATTTAAGTCCTCTTTACACCTAATAACTGAATAAAAATTCAATGAACTTATCAACAATCATTTAAGTACTGTACTATAATTGATATAAAATCTGAACTAATGACAGATGTCTTAAAATACCACAATAAACCTTTCACTATCCAAGAGTTGACCATGTTTACAGTACCTGGCCAATTGTACTGCTGGAGTGATGTCGACTTAAGTGCCACAACCAATGAGGAGTCATCAGGAGCCAGAGCAATGGAGGTGACCTGGTCTTCTTCACATGTTATACGTCCGGTGACCTTACCAGTGGCCAGGCTCACCACACCGACTCCATCACCACACTCACACAGTACCCATCCACTATCACTTGTCACCTGCAAAGTTACTTCATCATTGTAGTAAATGGCATATGTAGAGCTTCGTACAGTTCATAGCTGCCACATATGCACTTTTTCTTCTGTCATCTAGTTAATCAAAGGCTTTAACTATCCCTCAGTCTGTTCTGAGAAGGATTAAAGAAAACAAATTTTCACTGTGAACTAAACTGTGAGTCTATATTCCTACCTGGACCTGCTGGCCTGTGAAATAAGCATCATACTTGGCCTCAACTGCATAACTGAAAAGAAAGATATAAGGATATTAAATTAAGTTAAGTGGTCAGTTTTCCATCTTGGTGAGTTATTACTCAGCATTCTTTACTCAAAATTACACCAACTGCTGTTCTTTTTACATTTTGGGGTTGAAATATTTCCTAAAAGTAAAATAAGTATATATGTTTGGTGTTGACCAAATAACTGAATCATGCATATCAACAGGCTGAAGGGATTATAGTACAATATACAGATGAAAGGTCTAAAACCTAAATAATCATAATAATGATGACAGGCAGTTAAGGTTGCCCCCACACACTTTCCACAATTTACTTCTTACGCAATTACCTCTCATCAGACTTGTCATATACAACACTTTACCTAACCTTCAATGAATGCAATCTGATCTCATGTTAGAAAAAGGGACATCCTTTACAATGTAATCATGTAATTTCAGCATTGAATACCGTAATTTCTGCTACTGTTTATGATAAACACACATATTGCATGAATAATGGCTATTTTCATGAACAGCATACTCCTTTATCCTTTCAATATGTATTATTATTGGTATAGTGGAACCAGCACAGCTGGATTGCTATAGAATACACCCCTTCTCCAGCCCAGGCCCCGTTAAGGCATATTCTGGGCTAGAAGGGTCTATTCCGTGACGATCATCAGAAGTAAAATAAATTTAAATCTGGCGCTGTACTAGACATGGGAGCCACCTGATGGTGGCCTGTAGAGGTACTGACCCCGCTCCAGGGCAGCAGACGCTCTGCCACTCTGTCGCGGAACACGTTACTGTCAACATCTACGCTCCTCGCTGCTACGCTATGGTATTGTGTCACGTGTTCCTGCTATCGTTTCTTTTGTGTGCTAGTGGCTTGCCTGCTTTGCAGATGTATTGTGTGTGTGTGTGTTGGAGAGATGTTGGGAGTGTTAGTGTGGGGATTTATTTCCCTTTTTCTGGAGTTCAGTCCATTTTCTTCCCTCGGGGAGAGTTTCGTTTGGGCCCCTTTTTCGGGGTTTCTTCCCTCCACTCTCCTTCTCCCTCTCCCCCGCCACTAGTACACGTGTTATTTTTGTGTTTTTACCTCGGGGGTTTCTTTTAGCGAGGTTGTTTCGCCGTCCCACGTGGGGCCCTTGCCTCCCCACGTGGTGTGGGGATTAGGGGCTTTTAGCCCTTGTTGTGTTTGCCCCGAGTGTGGTGTAGGGTTACGTGGGTTGCGGTGAGCGAGGATTGTGCCCAGGTTCTCGTTTTCCCTTCCCGCCGTAACTTTTTTAAGTGTTCTTAGTGTTTTCCCAGTGCGTCTGTGTCCCTGGGTGGTTGCCCCTCAGGCGGTCTCTCCTCCTTTCGAGACCTTCTTTTCATAGGGGCTGTTCCTCCTCCCACGGGAGGGGGTTTGCTTGGCTGACGGGGTTTTTTCTCCCTGGATGGTGCGTGTGGGGTTTTAGTTAGGTTTTCCCGTGCCTCTCGCTGTGTGCGCGTGTGTTCACGTGTTAACCCATGTTTTGTTGTCTTCTCTCCCTCAGCCTACTCGTGCCTTATGTGCTTCTTCGGGATGTACTGTGCGGGTCTCGCCTGACGGCCACCTGCATTGTTCGCCCCACGCACCCTGCTTCACGCCCTCGGGTTACGACCCTTTGGCGTGTGATGTGTGCCGCCCCTGGGCTGAGCTGTGCCGGGAGACACCCGCCGCTGCCCGCTCTAAACTCCCCGCCCTTGCCTCCCTTCGTATGGCGTGGACGAGGGCTAGGAGAATGGCGCACAAACGAGACGGATCTTCCTTGTCGTGGTTGGACCCTGCTTTGGGAACGGAACTGGGTTTATCCAGGACCCGTTACCCATTTACGTGTCTCTCAGAGTCTCAGGGGCTAGAACCCCCTGTTACCCAAGAGATTTCGTCGCCTTCCCTAGACGGTTCTGCGACTCCTTTCCGGGGCTTTACGCCCCGGCCTGAGAGCGAGCCCGTCGCGCTGGTTACCCTTCAGACCTCTCCAGTACAAGGGCCCAGCAGGGAACCTGAGGCTTCGTCGCCCCCGAAAGCTGGCCCTTCGGGTCTCTCTCGGGAACGCAAGCATTCTAGGAAAAGGTCCCGTCGCTCCAGGAAGACCCGTACTCGTCGCCGTTCTCCGTCCTCGTCGTCTGCTTCCTCGTCGGCCTCTTCGAGGGACTCCTCTTCTCCCTCCCGCAGACACCGCAAAGGTAAGCGGAGGGAGAGGAGCCCCTCGTCGAGGAAGATTCTGCGGTTGATCCGCGCTTTTGTACCCTCTGCCCGTCCTGCCTCTCCTTCGGGTTCCGTTGTCCTGCCTCCGGTAGTGACAGCGGTACCCGTTCCTGAACCCGCCCTTCCTACCCCTCCTACCGCTTCGTCGCCGGTCGGGCACTCGGGTCCCCCCGGAGATGTTGGAGACGTTCCCGTCCCTCCAACTTCTCCGGATCTCGAGTCTCCGGCCGGAGACCTGACGGAGGAGCTGGCTACCTCATCCCCTCCTTCCCCGTCGCCCCTTCCTTTGGACAATGGGTACCTTCCCTACTCTTGGGCCCTACTTCCGCAATCCTGGACCCATTCTTTAGAGGAGGGCAGATTGGTGACGTGGTCTCCGGACACCACCCAACCAGGGGGCTGGTTAAGGAGGGACGACGTCGTTGTGAAGTGGGGAGCAGATGAGAAGGGCGACGCAGCGCCTTTCTATAAGGCCAGGCCATTCTCTGCTCCGGTACCCGCTGCGTCGAAGGTCTCCTCAGCGGCTACCTTGGACGCGATGGTTTTTCTGATGGAGCATAGTCAATTACAGCTGGCTTAGGCTTGGAAGATTGACCGCTCCCACGGGAATACGGCAATCTTCCTCTCCTCAGACGCTTATTTTCCGGGGGATAAGGGCGAGGGGGACTTGGACATTCCTACCCTTCTCCTTAAGTCCCTGGATCATCAGAAAAACACCTCGCCCAAGAAACCACCTCCTCCGTCTTTCGCTGTCATCCTCCCTCCTTCCCGGGCTCCACCAGGTTTGAGGGAATGTCTGTGGAAGACGGAGAAGGAGCCACCGGTCCCCTACCAGTTGAGGGAGCCCGACGGGAAACTGAGACAGACAGAAACAGCCGCCAGGTTAGAGCTGTCCCACATCATCTCTACTGGGGCGGCTGTTTCTTTCATTCGGGACTGTCTCAGTACCCTCACCAACACTTACCACGAGTTGTCAGGCCTACAGTTAACGTGAGTACCGTTACTGGTTTTGTTGTTATGAGGGATACAGGGTAGTGGGACTCTCAGTTTTCGTTCAAGCCTCTACCCCGGGCTCGCTCGGTTTTTCTTGTTTATCCCTTACAGTGACGCTCTTGCATCCATGACCACCGTTATGGAAGGCGTGGGGGCAATGACAACCCACAACCTCCGGGAAGCGGCGAGGAACTTCGCCGAGGCGAGATTGGCTTCCCGCCAGGCTGCCGCCAAGTCCGCTCCGGAAATGGCGCAGAGGGGGGTGGTACGGGCCGTTCCACTCTCCCCTGCGCTGTTTGACCAAGCAGCGACGGACTCGGTGTTCTCCTCCCTCCCGGCGGTCATTAACCTCCCGAAACCTTCCACCTCCAAGTAAGTTCTTTCGAGAATAATTTACTTTGGGTCTGTGTTACATAAAAGGGGAAATTGGGGGGGAAACCTTTTACTGAGTCTGTTCCTAATTTTTCTGTTTGTCCGTAGGCCACGTACTCCACAGCCGATGAGGCCAGCGGTCCAGGCAGGTTAGGACCACCGACCCCGCCCCTCCTAGGCAGTACCCTAGGTATAGGGCCCAGCAGCCCTTTCGAGGGAGGGGACAGGGCTCCAAGACTCTTCCCAGAGCCAAGCCCTCTTTCCCCCACCCCTCCAATAGAGACCGCTCCACGTGAAGGTCCCGTCAGGGGCTGCCTCACGGGGTGGTCAGCAGCCTGGCCCTCCCACGGCTGGGCAGCAAGGGTCATCCGCCAATGCCTGTCCTGGCCCTGGATATCTGTTCCGGTGAGTAACTGTTCTTTAATCTCAGTTTGACATTTCTGACATATGACATAACCTCCCCCACCTTGGGTTCCCGTTAAGGTCATTTCCGGGTAACAGTTAAAGTTCAAGGTCACTCCTCACTACCTGTCATCCCTTCCCACCTGCCCGGGTCCCTCGGGTCCCGGTATAGGATTAACTGTATACCCACTGACACCTGTCATTTTCCGTTACAGCCACTGCGTCTACCTCCTGCCTCAACCAAAGTGTCACTTTCAGTCGTCCCGCACGTACTGGAAATGCGGGAAAAAGGGATAGTGGAGCGGGCGACGGGGAGGGTCTTTCTTTCTCGTTTATTCACGGTCCCCAAAAAGGACCAGGGAAAAACGAGATTGGTGATGGACCTGAGCAAGTTAAACAAATTTCTGAAACCCCTACGTTTCAAGATGGTTTCAGTTGCTCAGGTCCGCACAGTTCTTCGAAAGGGGGACTGGTTGGCATCCCTGGACCTCAAGGATGCGTACTGGCACGTCCCGATCCACCCCAGGTTTCGCCGCTTTCTGGCTTTCCAGGTGGGGACCGAGACGTTTCAGTTTACCAGGCTCCCTTTCGGTCTTTCTCTAGCTCCGCGGGTCTTCACAAAGCTCGTGAAGGTGGTGGCATCCCGCCTGACGGAGGCAGGTGTACCCACCCTCATGTACCTGGACGATTGGTTGCTTCACGCCCCCTCCAAGGAGCAGGTAGCAAACAACGTCAGGATAGCAAGGGGGGTGCTAGAGGAAATGGGGTTCCTGTTAAACATCCCCAAGTCCTCTCTCACCCCCACTTGCAAACTGTGTTGGCTGGGAATAGAGTGGGACTCTCTTTCGGCCACCCTCTCGCTCGCTCCAGACAACGCCCGCCGGACTCTCCGCCACGTCCGCCAGGCTCATTTTTCCCGTACTTTATCTCACCGCCAGTGGGAATCATTGCTAGGGTGCCTAAATTTCGCGGCCCCTGCATTACCCCTGGGACGACTGAAACACAGGAGGCTGACGCGGGAGGTAAACCTACACCTATCCTCCGCACACAGGGACCTTCCCAGGCAAATACCCAAGTCACTTCACCGACTCCTCCGCCCCTGGCTACGTCCCGGTGCCCTGCGTCAGCGAGTTCCCTGGGTGTTTCCCTCCTCGGGGATCACGGTGGCGACAGACGCATCGGACGTAGGCTGGGGATACCAATCTTGCCTGGGACACCAACGGTGCGGGGGATGGAAGGAAGAGGAAAGGCTACTACACATCAACGCCAGGGAGTTGATGGTAGCAAGGGGGTGGCTCAACAGACACCCGCAGTTTTCCAGGATAGGCGTCCGCATCGATATGGACAATGTTGCGGCCGTGCAGTGCCTGCAGAAACAAGGCACGACACGGTCGGAAATTCTCCTGTCCCTGTCAGAACAGATCTTCTCGATAGCGGCCAAGAGGTACCTCCACCTCTCGGCCCGCTACGTACCAGGGCGGGAGAACGATTGGGCGGACGCTCTATCCAGGTTCAGGGGGACATCAGTCGAGTGGCAACTACGTCCCCCTGTGTTCGAGTCACTGTGCCTTCGCTACGGGACACCGGAGGTGGACCTGTTCGCCTCCCCATCCACGGCCCTTCTTCCTCTGTTTCTGACCTTCTCATCCAGGACAGAGGCGGGAGGCCCGGACACCTTCACGGAGGACTGGAACAGGTGGGGGTACCTTTATCTATTTCCACCCCCAGCTACGTCAGTCCTCCTGAAGGCGATCCTCAAGCTGCGCGCGTTCAGAGGGAGGGTACTCCTCATAGCCCCCCTCTGGCCAGCGCAGCCGTGGTTCGGAGAACTGTCCCGGTGGTGCCCTCATCCTCTTCAGCTGGGATCGGCGTGCCTCTCCAGCACCCTGTCTGCACCACTCCAAGCGTCACTGAAACTACACACTTGGAGTTTCTACGGGGAGTCCTCAGTAAAAGGTTCACTATGGAGACAGTGGGCAAGATGCTGAGGGCTCACCGTCAGTCTTCGGTGCGACAATACGAATCGTGCTGGAAAAGATTCCAGGACTTCCTACGAAGACACCCCTCCATGGTTATCTCGGAGGATACAGTCCTGGAATTTCTCACTTGGCTCGCCGATTCCACAAACAGGGCCCCTGCGGCAGTGCTTGTGCATCACGCAGCCCTGTCTGATCCCCTCCTCCTAGGTTTTAATATTAAAGTTTCAGAGAGACCTCTCTCTCTATTGAGGATGGGGATTCGGGCGGGGACAGCACCTCACAGGGCCCAGTCCCCTTCCTGGTCCCTTCACCGTGTCCTGACGTACCTGACCTTCGAGGGGGTCCCTCTGGAGGTTTGTCACCTCCTCCAGAAAGCTCTCTTCCTGCTCGCCTTAGCTACCGGGTACAGGGCCTCTCAGTTGGCAGCCCTGACCCGTCATCCAGCTTTTTCCTCTGTAAGCCCTAACCTTACCTCGTTAACTATCTCCCCCTCTCCTACTTTCCTAGCTAAGAACGAGCAGGCTGACGACAGGATTAGCCCCCTCGCAGTACCCTCCTTCCTGAGGGATGGAACTTTCCATCCTCTCTGTCCAGTCCACGCCTTCGCTGCTTACGTGCAGGCAACGAGAGAGGCTTCCCCGGACCACCTCTTCTATAACTCAAGGTCCGGTAACCCTCTCTTCCCCAGGTCCATCGCTCGCCTCCTCTGCCGAGTGATCAAGAACGGGGATCCCGAACACGCCCCGAGGGCTCACAGCGTTAGGGGCGTGGCCACCTCCCTCGCCTTTCTCAGGACTCACTCGGTGGAGAGAGTACGGGATCTGGGGGGCTGGACATCCACATCCTCCTTCAGGAAGAGGTATCTGTTCCATTCGCTCTCCCCTACCCCCTGCGTGGCTATGGGAACTCCACCCACCAGTACTCAGGGTCCCCGGGGGAAAGGCAAAAGGAGGAGGGGCCGCCCAAAGGGAAAAGGTCGGGCGACGTAACTCCCATCACATCATCTGTCATACCCATCCTGTACATTTCCCATCCCCATGTCGTCATGTTGTACATATGTTGGGTTGGTAATAAATTACATTGTTATGGAATTCTGAGTATTTATTCTCCCCGTTCTAACACGGATACTAATACTATGATGAGTGACTGGATTTATTAAATAAAAAGAGTACAACTTCAATGTTCCTCTTCATCCTCTCGGGATATTTCTCCAGAGCCCGGGATTATAACCCAAGCTCGAGTACTTTAATAAAAAGGGGGGGGGAGGAATGGGCCAAACCTGCCCCCCACTCCTCTACCATACCCCTCGAGTCTGACTATAAAGACTACATCTGGTGACTTGATCTGACTTATAACAGAACAGTCTACGGTATAAAAAAAAAAAAAAAAGAGGTCCCCACTCTTAGCCGCTCTTATCTGGACCCGTGAATGCCTCCTCCTCACCTCCCACCTACCGCATCGCATGCATAGCAATCCATCTGTGCTGGTTCCACTATACCAATAATAGTGCATTTGTCGCAGCATTGTATTTATTGGTTGTGGAACCAGCACAGCTTTTAACTGTCCCACCCTCCTCCCGATGCGGCAGGCATTCACTGTTTTCTCATTGGAGTGGCAGAGCGTCTGCTGCCCTGGAGCGGGGTCAGTACCTCTACAGGCCACCACCAGGTGGCTCCTATGTCTAGTACAGCGCCAGATTTAAATTTATTTTACTTCTCATGATCGTCACGGAATAGACCCTTCTAGCCCAGAATATGCCTTAACGGGGCCTGGGCTGGAGAAGGGGTGTATTCTATAGCAATCCAGCTGTGCTGGTTCCACAACCAATAAATACAATTGCCGCGACAAATGCACTAATATCACATTGTTACTCATGGGTAACTAGATGATAATGATGATGATAAAGTTAATAATACTTAGAATAATAATAATAATAATAATTATAATAGTATTGGTAACAATATTACCTAACTTTTATACTTGTGTTACAGTAAAAGCCTACTTACTTGGTCTTCAGAAAAGCTTTAGATCCCATCACTGCTGTAGCTTTTCTGAGTTAAAATTATTGCATATTAAATTGTATGGTACCCTTTTCCTTCAAATGTTTGGATAACCCATGAGGCTGTATTTGCTTTGCTGGGGAGTAGTTGAAAGTTGGAAGACAAACGATACTGTTGTCCACAGCTTCAGAAGCAGGGTGCTCTAAAAAATTAATTAATAAAGATTAGTATACTTGAGTATATGTAATCTGTCTTAATACTGTACAGTTGAGCAAGTAGAAAGTGCAAGAAAAATTTGGCTGTATATTTCAACATCTGGTAGTTCTTTGTAGTATAATCCCTCGTATATTTATGAATGAATAACTGAGAATTCAAAGCCAATGTAAGGTGGAACGTGATTGGCTGAACTTTGAGTGGTAGTGAAGATGTGGCCATATACATTCATATTTTTCTTGCACTTCCTACTTGCTCAACTGTACATACAGAGATGACAGCATTATGGTTTAATAATACTATTGAACAAAAAATCCTAGTAAACCAATATGATTTTCAAGTGCATTTTCCCATTTAATACGATTTTGATACTCATTCCATTAGAAAACGTATTAATTTGGAGATACCACCTATCCAACAATCTTGGCTAAAGCATAGGGAATTGAGGATTTTTGGTGGGGGGAAAATTCATAAATTTAACATGTAGACTCCTGTAGATTGCCCCAGTTAGGTCCCAGAAATTTGCCACAGTAAGTTCCGGTAGTCTGCCCCAGTCCTGATTTGGTTAGGGCAGTTCATGTTTCATCAGACTAACTCTAGAATATCAATGGTAAATATTTACTATACTGCCATTCACTATGATAGTTTTTCTACAATCCTTACCCACTAATTTATACCATTATAAGATTATTCTCATCTATGGCATTTCCCTCGGAAATGGGCAAGATACGGCATTTCCAAATAAGGAATTTGGGAATTAGCCTGACCTTACCAGACCTCAGTAAACTACCGGGACCTAACTGTGCCGAACAACCAGAGAGTAACCGGGGCAAACTACCGGGACCTAGCCGGATGTGGCAACAGATATAAAACAGCAATATAATAAATACATACCATATTTATATATCAACTCTTATTCAGTGAAGATGTTAATATATATATATATTGTGATTATCTGCGCCAACAAACTACTGGTTATATTATTAGGTTAGGTTAGGTAGGGTTAAGTTACCTTTATCAATACCCAGTGGAATTATCTTGTGAAAATTTATTCTTTGTTAAATATTTCGGTTTTAAGAGACAACATATTTCTGTAGCGGAGGGACAAACTGGGATTGGGAGGACAGTGTTACCAGGTCTCCTTGACGAAATTATGAAAGGGCCTGCAGGCATTTATACACATTATGCCTGACCCTCCCAATCGGGCTACTTTTGGCTACTACCCACAGGATTAATTATATTTTTATAGGTCCCAAAGGACACTAGGTTAAGTCCTGAAGGTAACCACAGTCTAGGTTTGGATAGGTCAGGTCTGGTTGTTTCATCTGGTGATCAAAAAATTAATGATCTCAATTATTATGATTGAATTTCACACCCAACTGGGCTACTTATTGCACAACTGCCTGCAGGCCTTCCCTTAAAATTACAATACAAAAATGGGAATATCTCTGTATATGGCAAAACTGGACGCAGAAGCGAGAACCGCTAGGAAACCCACACTCCCATTTCAAAGTAAATACATACAAATAATATACATGCATTACATATTTGTACAAAATAAAAGGGTATTTATCCAGTATATTGCCATTTTGTAGCAGTGTTGCCACATCCGGCTGGTTTGCCCAGATAGGGCATATTCAAATGGGGGATTTTCAAATTAGCCTGACCTTACTTGATCTAACCTAGACCACAGCAAACTACCGGGACCTCACAGGGGCAAACTACCGTACCAGGACCTAACCTGGGCAAACTACAGGGACCTAACCTGGGCAAACCAGCCGGATGTGGCAACACTGCTACAACATAAAAGGGTATTTATCCAGTATATTGCCATTTTGTAGCAGTGTTGCCACATCCGGCTGGTTTGCCCAGGTTAGGTCCCTGTAGTTTGCCCAGGTTAGGTCCTGGTACGGTAGTTTGCCCCTGTGAGGTCCCGGTAGTTTGCTGTGGTCTAGGTTAGGTCAAGTAAGGTCAGGCTAATTTGAAAATCCCCCATTTGAATATGCCCTATCTTGGCAATGGGGTATTACTGAGGGTAATGCCATAGCCTTAGAATATAAAAAAGGTAGCAGGTCCATCTGCCCCCGTGACGATGCGCCCCAAGTCCATTCGCCCCATAAGTTGGGGCACATCTACTCGTGGGGAAGTTGATGCACCCCAATGAGCCCCACAACCAAGTCGTTGCACCCCAACTCGCATACATTGGATGAACCAGCCAAATGAGGTTACTTTGGAGTACAAATACTATATACCATAGGTTAACCCAATTCAGTTCGGATCATTGGGTGAACGGATTTAGCAGATACTGTTGCTGTGGAGCATGTCACTGTCGGTTATGAGCATACGATATGGCGAGTCATACCAAAGGTGTTTCCGACAGTGACCTTCCACGGCTGCGGATTTCACTGGGCCCAGGCAGTGTGGCGACAAGTGCAGGCCCATGGCTTGCAAGTTGATTATCGCCAAGACTGTGGTACTCACAAGTTTATAAGAAAATTGTTTGCACTGTCATACCTGCCATGTGAGGATATCAATACAACATCTGACGAGCTAATTTCAAGCACTGCCCTTACCCGTAACTTAATTACTCTTGTTGCGTACATTCGCAACCAGTGGATCACATCCACTATCTTTCCCCCGGCTAGCTGAAGTGTTTACAAGCTTAATGTGGGGACCAACAATGATGTGGAAGGGTGGCACAACCGCCTCAACAGTAATGTGGGAAAGAGCCAATTACCATTCTATGTCCTAACTACCCTTCTAAAAAAAGAAGCAGAAGATATTGATAGGACACTTAAGTTAGTGTCTGACAGGAAAATCAAGCGCATCCAGAGAAAATCCTATAGGACACTCCAGGCCCATTTGTATAATTGCTGGGATAGGTACACAATGGAGATCTGTCGCCAATGCAACTACTTGTCGAATGTTCCTATTTTGTACCGTACTAGTCTTTTCATCCTGTTTTGTCTCCTTTTATGTTTAAAATACTGTATTTGATGCAATGAAGAGGTTTTCGTGACGCATGAATATGCAATAAATACGTTTTTTTATATTAAAACTATTATTACTACATCCTATGTGTCTAATAATTTGATCTCCCAAATTGAGTTCCTTTAAAAAAGGATTTGGGACGCAAGAACTCACTATGTCAAATATGCAATAAAGAGGTTTTCATGACGAGTATATATTATGCAATACAGATTTTTTTTTTTATAAATATTAAAACTATCTATTATTACATCCAATGTATAATATTCCTTTTTAAATTGCGAGTTCGTTTATCATGATGACTAAAAGTTTTCAAACTTTGAAAACGGGAGTTGGGGCGCAACAACTCAATATTGAGCAGTTGGGGCGCATCAACTACTGATGAAGTAGATTCGCCCCAACTTCTGGGGCGAATGGACTTGGGGCGCATCGTGACTGGGGCGGATTGACTGTAAACCATAAAAAATAGTCTTAGAATGGTATAAATTAGTGGTTAAAGAGGGTAGAAACAGCGTAATAGAAAACGGCAATATATTGGAACATTACCAATAAAAGTCTTCAAAATAAAAAGGGAAAAGAAACGGGTGATTTCAGTTCCCCGAAAGTGTACCTATTACATAGCCCAGCCAAATTTTGCCCAAACATGGCTATGGTTTTCCAATTATCAATATGCATGGCTAGTTATCAGTACAAAATCTCAACTATATTTGCTAAATATACATGTTTTCACCCACCCAAAATCCCCAATTACCAACGCTCTACCCCATGATTATTGGATTGGTGGCTAACGTTAGGGATTATCTTCACATCAAAGAATTTACAGAATTATTTACAAATTACACATGTGCGAGATATCTAATTTTCACTGTGATATACGCTCTTATGGTCAAATTTCCATAATCTTGATATAAGTACAGTGCTAAGACTATTTTCGTCTACGGCATTTTCTCCACAAATGCCCCATTTCCAAGATAGGGCATATTCAAATGGGGCATTTTGAAATTAGCCTGACCTTACCTGACCTAACCTATACCACAGCAGACTACCGGGACCTAACCTGGGCAAACTACCGGGACCTAATCTGGGCAACCTACCGGGAAATAACCGTGGTAAAGTACAGGAAATGACCGAGGCAAAATACTGGGACCTTACCGGATCTGGCAACACTGCTACAAAACAGTAATTCTTTCAATAAATACCAAAAAAACGTACGCAATTCCCGGTAGTTTGCCCAGATTAGGTCCCGGTAGTCTGATGTGGTCTAGGTTAACGTAGGTTAGGTAAGGTCAGGCTAATTTCAAAATGCCCCATTTGAATATGCCCTATCTTGGAAATGGGGCATTTGCAGAAGAAATGCCATAACTAAATGAAAATAGTCTTAGAATGATCTAAATTAGTGGGTAATGAAGGTAGAAAAATCGTACGCAATAACGGTAATTCTTTAATGAAGGTAGAAAAACCGTACGCAAAACGGTAATTCTTTCAATATTTACCAAAACATATTGGTTAGGCTACCTTGGGGGGGGTTATATTGTCCTATCTTAATACATTGAGATTTGACTATTTGAGTCCTACCACAGCAAACCCACATTGTTGTCAACTTGTTTGTGAAATGAGAAAACAAAATTCCCTTGAAAAATATAAAAAAATACATACTTTTACTATGTACTAATACCGTCTCCTCACCCTGCTGCGGGATTGTTTACAAAAGCAAAACACGAGGTGGCCGTGGGGGCTGTATTGTAGCAGTGGTGCCAAATCCAGCTAAAATTCAAGTATTATCAAGGTGACAAATGGGTTTTTATGGAAGTAATCGCAAAGTGAAAGCTTGACGATGTAATATTATACCACCAAGAGTAGAATATAACTTTTTAGACTAATATTAACAGGATATAATTATGACTGTTATCAAATATAGCGAGATGAAGTGGTAACCATTGTTGGTAACACTGAACTGCTGTCTTCGATAGTATTAAGAGAGACTTAATGGTGAAAACTCTAATAGATTATAAAATAAATGAACAAACTATTGATGTAATAACAAAACTATATGATGGGGACATAACCAAAGTTAGACTTAATGAGGATGAAGAGATCAATATACCAGTTAGTAGCGGGATAAGACAGGGATGTACGGGATCAACCACCTTATTCAAACTAGTTACATACAAAATTATGCAGCATTTAGAGAGGGTAGATAGAGGATATAAAGATGAAAACTTCAACATAACATCCCTGTTTTATGCAGATGACGGAATGCTACTGGCAGGGAATGAGAAAGACGCGGAAAAGGTGATTGAGCAAGTGATTAAAGCGGGAAGGGAATGTGGGCTTGAGATAAACAAACAGAAAAGTAATATAATTATATTCAATATGAAAGAAAAGCCTAATGAAATTGCAGGGATAAAAGTGAGTGATAAATTAAAATACTTGGGGATAACTATTAATGACAGTAGAAACATGTTTAAAGTGCAAAAACAGTTAATGATAGAAAAAGCAAATAAAATGGCAAATTTAACATACTCTGTTGTAGCAAGAAGTTGTGCCAGGCTAACAATTGGAAAGGTGTTTTGGAAAAGTATAGCTCTTCCAATAATATTGTATGGGGCTAATGTTTTAGATTTTACAAAAGAAGACATCAAAAAACTACAAAGGGTGGAAAACAGTGTGGGAAGAAAGATACTAGGAGCACCAAGCTATACGCAAGAAGCTGCAATAAGGGGAGAAATAGGAATCTCGAGTATGAAAAGTAGAATAATGGAGGGACAAATAAAATATCTACAATACATATTAAGAGGTGAGAATAATGAGCTATTAGAAAGAACAATAGATGAAATGAGAATAGAAAATAAGAATAAGTGGATAAAAAGTCTGCTGGAGAACAGAAGATTAGTGGGAATAAGAGGGGTGGAAATAAGTAATGCAGAAATTAGTGATAGGGTGAAACAATGGGACACAAATAACTGGAAAAATGAATTACAAGAAAAAGAAAGTTTAAAATTGTATAGGGAGTGGAGAAAGGAAATTGGAGGGCAGGACGAAATCTACGAAAACAGTGAAGCATCAAGTATCATGTTCCGGTGCCGCACAAATAACCTAGGACTTGGAGACAGAAAAAGATTTCAAAACCTCCCAACAAGTTGTGTGATGTGTGGCGGTGAAATGGAAAATTTACCCCACTTTCTTCTCCATTGCCCAGCCTACAGCGAAGAAAGAAGAAAAAATCAAGTGCTACAACAACCGTTTGGCGAGGATGAAGACAGTGTTATAGGCAGTCTTTTGTTTGAAAATAATTCCATTGAGAAAAATAGAGAAACAGTATATAAATTCTGGAAAATAAGGGAGAATAAAATAAAAACCTTAGTGTAACAGAAAAATTAAAACTAGACCCAGACCACAAGAACTTATAATAGTGAACACATCAGGAAGTGCCGATCAAAAGGCATAACTTCCGCCATCAACCTGAACCTGAACCTGAACTACAAAACAACAATAATAACAGTGAACTTATAAAAGTAAAGAAAAATTATTTGAAAGACATCTGGAAAAACAGATAAAAAATATTAAGACAGCAACGCACACAATAGTGATAAATATAAAAATAACCGGGAGCCGTTGCAAAGGCACATCACGACAACTCAGATCAGCAGACCGAGACGTATACAGGCAATTTTTATTGTCTTGTACTCCTTCTCAAAGTGTGTTGTAACTTGTAATTTAAGAGGAGAAGACACTCTCATATATATTGCTAATCCCTCTTCTAGCCAAAAGTTAAAGATTTTAAAATAAAGAAGCGAGACATGGCACTGGGAAGAAACCAGATCCTGTCTTTATATAAATCACTTTTACGTGAGAGTCACAAGTTTTCTTCATATAACTACAGGTGGGTTCATTCAGGTATTTTTGCTTTGTTTCCATCCATGTACTGTTATCATTGTAATATAAGGTAAATTTACAGAAGTACTGAGTTCACTATATTGTATATTTGGTAAATTTACAGAAGAACTGGGTTCACTATATTGTGTATTTTAGTATCATTACCCACTATTTTGGACCATTCTAAAACACTTTTATTCTATGGTGTTTCTTTCGGAGATGCCCCGTTTTACAAACATAATTTGGAAATTAGTCTGACCTCACCTGACCTGACCTAACCTAACCTAGACAACATCAGACTACCGGGACCTAACCTGGGCAAACTACCGGGATATAACCGGTGTAAACTATCATAAAGTGACTGGGGCAAATTCCCAGGACCTAGCCGGATGTGGTAACACTGCGCGATCCTAGCCAAAAACCCAGTTATTCTGTAATAATAACGTATATTTTAATATTACCCACTATTTTTGACCGTTCTAAGACAATTTTCATTTATGGTGTTTCTCTCGGAGATACCCCGTTTTCGAGAAATTAGTCTGACCTGACCTAACCTAGACCACGGAAGACTACTGGGACCTAACCTGGGCAAACTACCGGGATATAACCGGTGTAAATTATTATAAAGTGACCGGGGCAAATTCCCGGGACCTAGCCGGATGTGGTAACACTGTGCGGTCCTAGCCAAGAACACAGTACTTCTGTAATAATACCTCAGATTTCGTTCACATCAAAACTAGTTACAGTGTTGATGTTCAAGTTTATACAGCCTTACTGAATGTGAAGTAATTAAATTGTTTACGATTAACCTGACACCATGATGTTAACTATTATGTTTTTCTGACGTGTTTGCTGTGACTTTAGTGATTCTAAATGGTATTTATTTACTTTATTGTTTCTACTATAATAGCCCACTATTTGGATCTTTGTTCTAACCTTTTCAAAGATACTTCTCTTCCGCAAATACCCCATATCCGATAAATTTTCTGAGTTACATCTGCAAGATTTTCAGACAAATGTTTTTCCTAAGTTATAGTTTTTCATGTGATTCGTTCGATTTTAGCATCCATTTATTGTGCAAATATCCTGTTTTGGCCATACCCCCATCCCCCAGCTTTTGGCAAAAGTTGGTTCTAGTTTTCCAATGTTTGACGAGCACAAAGAGTATTTGTTTGTTTTAGAATTAGGCAGACCTGACCTGACCTAACCAAACCTGATCTTGACCGTGGCAGACTACCGGGAGTTGCGCAAGGTAAAACTTAAATCAAACTAACTGAAATTTAACCATAAAAATGTATATAGCAGTGTATATTAGATATCTCGCACATATGTAATTTGGAAATAATTCCCCATTTTCCACATATGCCTGCCTCCCTGTGGGGTCCCTGTTATTGTTGTTGATGTTCTCCCGGGGCAGAATGGCCTCTTGCCCTACAGACACCTGGTACGCTTTGGTCGCAGTGAAAAAACAAATAAAAATAAAGGAGGGGCTGACCCTATATGCCCGGGCTATCGAAGCAAATCCCAGGAAGATGGGACTAGAGCTTACTGGACTAGAAGAGCCTTCGGTTGCAGTACACCTCACATGTATTTTTAATCCATGTGGGAAGATCTCGTCAAATCCACTAGAATATTCACAGAGAATAAAGTCAGCCCCCCCTGGGCAAATTTGGTCCCAATAGTTTGCCCCAATTAGGTCCCAGTAGTTTGCACCAGTTAGGTCCCGGTAGTTTGCCCTGGTTAGGCCCCGGTAGTCTGCTGCAGTACAGGTAAGGTGAGTCTAATTTCCTGGGACATGTACGGTAATATTGACAGATTAACACCAATGTATGGTAGCCTACCCATCATTTATATAATTTTTTACTACTTGACTTAGTGAAGTTAACACAACCATTCGTATTTCTATTTTATTTTATTTCATTTTGTTTTGCTTTCATATTTTTTTTAATAGTGGTAATCATTGCAAATTAACATTTACTTACTGTATACCCTCCAACATTTTTAATACACATCCCCATAAACAGGGCTGGCTTTTGAAATTCAAGGAAAACTGAGAAAAAACAAAAAATAGTTTATATAATCATTATTGAATTAGGCAGACCAGACCTACCTACCTGCCAACATTAGCCATTTCTCTTTATTTCACAAGAAACCATTTGTCTGCTCAGTGGTATGTGTGGTGTCGTCTAATCCAGTGTAAACAAAATGCCCGTAATGGTGACAGGAGGATAAACATGCACAACTCCTCGTTTGCTGTCAAGAAATTTCTCTATTGATATCAAATGGTCCTAAAATACCAAAAGATCCCAGAAGAAGTGTCTGTGTGACACGGGCGTTAGGACCTAAAGTAATGTTCCTCAAGGCCAAATTTACTGAAAAGACCATAGTGTATTGTATTAACTATACTGGTACTGCAAGTATGGTCGACAGTACCGGTACTGTACCGTATTACATTTATATATGCATTAGGACCAGTTACTGGTACTGTATCCCCTTTAGTTTTCATTTCATATTGCACTAGCAGGTAACTTTCAAAGTGATATATGAGTGAATATCCAGAGTGCTATGTGTACTGTATTGTACTACTGGCCACAAGAATTCATACATATGCTGTTGTTTTTGAGGGTTTACAACATATAGAAAATGTAAGACCACATAACTGCATGACAATATTATCATTAAGTATGTTGTTTTGCAGTCACCAAGTCATTTGGTAGACTATTCATTACAGTACTTCCAAAATAATGACCTCTCTTACTAGCCTATATAGCCTGTGTAAGAATTCCTGTGGCCAATTGTACATGATGCCAATTTGACAAAATATGAAAATGAATTCAGTAATATTTTCCAACTTCTTATTGCCATTTGCTGTAATAATTGTACTGACAGTCATATCACTTGTATCTCATGTCAACATACCATATACTGTAATACTCATTGTCAAACCCATTTAGCCCATTGAAGATTGCTATTTATAACTACAGTAGTGCAAATTTACAGCAGAATACGATTCCTTAAGCCATGCGAGTCATACATGAAGAGCCAATTTGGAAGGCATCCAACTCGTATCAGAAATCTAAGCTTTGGTTCTTGGGGGAAATAAAGGGTACCATACCTATTGTTACAGTATTCATCATGAAGGCATAATTTAAAGTGATTGGATGGCTTCAACAACTGGCACTTCATTGCTCACATAATACTCAAATTCAGAGAACCTATATGATTTTTTATATTACCAGAGAATATGCAATAAGAAGGGTGCGTGACGGGTTCAGAGCTGGAAGAGACCTTGCTAATGAAGCTGAACAAGAGCAACGACTCCAGATTGCACAAGAATCCCTGGAAATGATAAAAAGACAGGTAATGCTTAGGAGGGAATTTATTTTTGCTGATATTTTTTCAGTAATTCAAAATTACCAGCTTCAAAATTAGTCAAGAACATACTTATCTGTCATTTTGATATGATTTAATAATTCAATCTCGTTTTATTTTACAGGTTGTCATAGGACTGTTATACAAGTCTCCAGCATTGATAATTGAAAAATAAATTACCTTGGAAAGTGCATGCAACGTTGACTACCTAATGTACAGTTGCCAATGTATGAGTTGCGACAACTTTTGATGAAACGTTAAGACTTGTATTAATGCCCATATCTGTTTGTAGGGATCATGATACCTATGTAATGCAGAAGGAAATGCACATTTCCTTTTAGTTGTGAATGTTAACACACTTGCACACGGCTGACGCCTACGATGCGTTTTAGGGAAAAAAAAAAAAGAAAAAAAAACTTTATGCTCACACACAGACGCCATCCTAATTTTGGAAAAATCCTTGTTAAAATTCAACCTTTGGGCAGATTTTGTTCAAATTTAGACACCACATAGGCATTCTCTACACTGGTAACATATGAAATATAATGAGACACACACTGTCTGGACAGTCTGGCTGCCTGCCTCAGTCAGTTTCCCCAATTCAAACTAGAGCCATACACGAGGTATGTCCTGCCACACCCACGGGCATAGTTTAAACAAAACCAGGCCGTGTTTAAGTGTTAATATAATTAATGTTCCATCAAGCTTTGTCGCATTTCACATTTTGGCAGCTGTACCTATATAATTATTACCATATGCTTTGCTTCAACTAGGGAAATAACCATGTATGATACTGTATATTACTGTCAGTATGATTAATCTTGACATTTTGTAAATTCTCACCTCCTCATATGTCCAGTCCTCTATATATTTAACTTTTTCCTTTTTATACTGTACTATATATTAACTTCTCTCCTCAGGCATTCTGCTTAATGTGTCTATATAGTGATGTACAGTATATACTGTTTCAATTGTTTGAGTAACTTATATTGTCTTGTAGTTGTACCATGCCTGACATTCAATATACTTTACACCCTTAACATTCCTGGGTATATTTTTCATTTGTATATTCAGCAATAATTTCATCACCAGTTACTGTTTTCTCCTGAAAGTCCATTCAGTAATCAAACATGCTCATTTTATTTACTTCACGGTTTATCTACCGTACTCTTATAAATGCATTTCATTAATAATATTGTTTTGATGCTACCTGTGCTCAAGTTGAAGTAATGAACATATAAATCTTAATGCTAAATATTTAGACTTATGCAAATCATCTAATTAAGAAAGCAAAGCCTGCTAATGTTAATTTATTTGCAATGTATATTAACTGAAATATCTTTAAACATGATTTTTTGGAAAAAATTAAAAGGTTTCATGTAAATATTCAGTGCCTTGAAGTCATAGATCTGTTTAAGTGGGAAAAACTGGATAATCTCTTTAACTACTGTATATTGGAAAAGTAAGTTTACTGTGATTATAAATTCATTAGCACAATGTTCTTTATCAACACTGTCTAATGTCTTTTATGAAAAAATTAAGTAATGTACAGATAATGTTGTACTATAGATACACAATAGATTAACTTACAATTGATTTGAATTTTTTTTACAATAATTAAACCTTGCTAGTGTAAATATCACACATTAATTGTATTTGTATGTAGTAAAGCATTTACAAACAATGTAATTTATATCTTATTTCCCTATTAAGACAGAGTTTATTATAAAGGAATGAAAGACGCATTTTTTTCTGTAACATTGTTATAGTGTAGCAAAGAAAGATGGTACAGTAATTTTAATCAGTGACCGCCATCCTCATATTCATTAAATCCAGGTGAGGTTGTTCAGTTTTTTTGGATTTCTAGCCTTGTATCATGTCAGTTTCAAATGGCCTGGTACTAGTTTTTGCATATTTGTATATTCTACAGTCCTGATTCAAACAATTCTAAGGGTTAGTTAGTATCATCTGGCCTTGATAGTTTTATACTAAACTAATAAATATTGAAGAAAGTAGACATTTATTTTTCTTTATTTTACCCCTATTTTCATAAAATACAAAAAATATTCAATGCTGGTGATGCTGGCCACACAAGATCCTATGGTATTGCAGAGATTGATTGGGTTTTATCACTTCTAAATGTAAGAGTGATTTCATGGGATATGAAAACTTACATTCTTTTACCTCTTAGTCATTGGATTCTCATGGATATGGTACAATAGAAATATAATTGATTGCAGTTAAACCCACATAATTTCACAAAGTGACTATGTCCATCCGTCCTTAACTACTCCTTGGTCCTTTGAGATATCAACACAAAATTTTTTGTGGATAATACATATGCTTAGAGGGTTGTACTAAACTACTTTTGAAAGAGATCTGACTAAAAGAAAAACAATTTTTTCATGTGCACAAGGATGCAAAAGGCACCCGCAAGGCTGAGCGCGCCATTTACGCGAATTATATTAAATTTGATATATCTTCATGAAGTTAGTTTTGATACCACTGTACAGTACAGTTGTTGTTGTTCCTCGAGGTGTCTGACCGAGCAGCCCCGTGTACAGTACAGTATATAGGTTTAACTACATTCTCAAATTATGGACTGCATCAACATCTAACGGATCTAGTATTTATGGGTACAGTACTGAGTTGAGATATTTTCACTAATAATTAAGCTATGAGTTTATAAATATGGCTTAAATAGGTTTGTATTAAAGTCTCAATTATTCACTGATAAACTGAGTCTTCCCTTAGCATCCAATAAAAAAACAGCTATCCACTTCATCCACCACAAATTACTGTACAATTCAATCTTTGAGTCACTGAATTGTCTAGATTCTTGTGTTTGGGTGCCAACAAACTTTGTGCATAACTGTTACTTCACACTCTGGTATCCCAATAAAAGGTAATATGAACCTGGTATCAAGAGCAGATGGGTAGTTAAATGTACTGTACAAACAGCAAAAAAACTATGGTTACACCTTCTGCGTGATATAGAATGAACCACGAATGAAGGATTTTGATAACAGCTTCGTTACATTGGTAGTCACCCTACCGAGACAGCCGGATTGTTCAATATATGAAATCCAACGGACCCCCCTGTGACCATAGTTTATTTGCTGTGTACAGTACTTCATTTGGAACACCAATATTTTCATATAGGATCATCAGTTTTGTCAATCTCCCAATTGTTCCATCAACCCAGGGATACCGTCAAGTTGCTCTGAAGCTTTCAGTAGTAAAAAGAAGTGAGACCTGAGAAACAAGTCTATATTCCTTGGGTGGATACAGTAACAGCCAAAAGAGAGGACTGACAACAACTGTATTATATAATTATGAAAAAAAATTACAATATCAAGAGGAATAATACACAACCACCTCAAAAATTGGTAAAATTTGTACATTTAACAAGTTAAACATTGCATATCATATGAACACAACACCCCTCCACACAAATCTCCAACATCATTTACCAGTACTATACTGTATTTGGCCATGATAATTGTGAATGATCATCATTCACCACACAACACACACCTGTGACTGATGACTACACATATAAAATAGAAAAATTATCACCTACTTTGAGAGGATTTCTCTTTCCCACTTAGTGAATATAAAGAACTATACAAGTTGTAAAAGTCTTCTCTAACCATACTTACTTCACTTTCTAATCATCTCTTTATCAACTGTCCTGTTTCATTTATTCAAGTCAAGAATTTAGTACTGGTACTTTCTAATATGTTAAACAATTTTCTGTTTTCCATAAATAAAAGAAAAATACAATCGTTCAAGCAAAGGGATTTTGATCCATGTCTTCTGAAGTTTGCTTTGTAATACATATTTTAGTATACTGTAATAACTTCCTATAACTTATTGTAAATAACATGGAAATAGTCTACAATTAGCACAAAGTAACTTATTTATAATAAAAAAAATCTTGTGGACCAATGCGCTCACGGACTCACAATGATGTGGTCATATTTGCCATAGATCATCTCACAGACTGATATGACACTTATGGTACTTTACCAACATGAATATATAGACTGTATAGTAATTTGATATCTCATAGATTTTTGTCCCATATATCACTACTACCATCCTTATTTCTTTATTGCATTTTTTTTTCGAGCAATAAATTCCATTTCACAAAAATTATAATACAGTAGTGTCCTGTAGCCTATTACTTCTTGAAAGAAAATTACTGGACTTTGAGACATCACTTCCTAGTGCAATTGTACATACATAAAGAGTTTGCTGTGAATCACTTTGTCAGACAAGCAAGCTTCAGCATTTATGAAATATTAAAATAATTACACATTTTCGTCCAATAAACTAACAATTATAGAATTAAGGCTTTTTGTGGTACTGGTAACATGATTTGATCCAATACGACTGTTTTAGAGGTAAAGCACTGGTAACATCAGTTCATCAGTACTCCTTTAGCTTTTCTTATTTTGGGAATTCCATAACAGAAGAGGTTACTGGGGTCACCTTCTCTTTTCACACACTGCTCTATACTTTTCCACCACCTCTCCAGCATGCTGTTTGGTTCAACGTCCTTGTCATTTATATTACCAGTACCGTCTCCCCTACTCAGCCAGCCTCTTCTACGTTTTTTCAAGCTCTGGTAACCTAGCAGTATACTTTGTCTTTTCTCCACACATCCCCAGTAAATTATAATTTTTAAAGCAAATACAGCAAAATTAAGTCCCTGAATATGAAACGGACAGCAACTTTAGAGTTTAAATCAATCTGTGATAGGTTAAGTATAAACATTTAAGGTTCTACACTCTGTGAATATATACATACTAACAAATGATGCTTCTTAGTACAACAGACCTACAATAAAACAACTGAAATGTAGTATAAACAAACATGAAGAGCAAGACAAAATCCTTACAACATTCAAAGGGCTAAAGCAATGTTACTATGATGCTTATTTTTATTACCATACTGGACAAAAATATATTGGTTTCTTACTGGCTGACTACAAAATTTGTTCTGAATCGATTCCACTGATTTATATTTATAGATAATTACAGTAGTGTGTAAATTTTTCATGTAAATGCTATTCCAAAAATCTGCTGAAAAAGCTAGGTGATAAAACTGTCACATTTTAACTAACAAAATTACATTAAGCAAAGACAGCACTCTTTTATCTTCCTACAGAGATTTTAGTTCATCTCCAAAACAGTATACAGTATGTTAACCTGAGTGGGAATATGAATACAAATGCGGATTGAAACTGGGATCTGCATTACAAACACTAGGGTATCTTTAAACTTGTAATAATCATTCCATATACAAAAGCAGACACATTAGCTGCCTATTTGCACTATCTCCTTGAGTTGACTTTGTTTTATTCACATGTGCATATTAAACTTTTTTTTTCAAACAAGTTGTCTCCTGTCCTCTCTCTCTCTCTCTCTATCTCTCTCTCTCTCCACATCCCCTCCTATTTGCCTTCTGTTTCACATTGGGTGGGTCTGACATTCATCTTGAAATCACCTGCCATCCTATCATTTCCCTTCTGTTTCACTCAGGTTGGGTCAGACATTCATCTTGGAATCACCTGACATCCGGTCAACGTACTGTAAAAGAACCAAAGAAGTCAGTATAATTAGCCATCACAGTATATGACCAACATGATAATATATTACAAAACATATATGCAAAAGGATCAAGTGCTATTCAGTGTGGAAAACCTGCTGCTGTGTGTTGTATAAGGTTTGTCATAACCTTAGTCAAAGGGAGTAAGGCCTGCAAAGGTGTGGGCAACATTATAAGATTTTGGACCCATGCCAATCCTGTTTCTCTCATCAACTGTCCTTTCCTGCTTTTTCCTTCATGATTGCTGTCCCTCTTCTCTGTCTCCTTCTCTCTTGTAACTACAGGGTCTTTCTATCTTAGCACAGTCTCATGTTTTTCTAGTTCACATTATCATTGTCTTAATTCTTTCACTGATTGCCACTCCCTGTGTAATAGATATATCTAGTATGAGCTGAAATTAATAGGCCTAAATAGGAAATTCACTACAAAAGGGAGCAGTGCATGACTAGGAATCACTGTAGGTTTACAGGTTAACATTTTTCTGGGAACAACAAATTCAGTACTGTACTCTTTCCTCAGACATATATATCGGTAAAGGGTTGTCTTTGTGGAAAAATTCTTTGATGGCATAGTAGTTTGTAGCATGTGAGAAAACAATATCAGTTTGAATTTCATTATATTCACATGGGGCCGAAGCCAGGTTATTTTTAAGGCTATGGCTTCGGCTTCATAATTTTGTAAGGGGTTCTGATTCGGCTTCATAGCTCTGTACGGGCTTTGGCTTCAACTTCAAAGACAATGGGTTGACTTCAGCTCCAACTGCAAGATAATGCACCAATATCAAGCATGGAATAAGTGTAATCACTTTTTAGACTTTAATCCTGTGGCATAAATGTTAATGACTACTGCACCAAGATCATGAAATGGACAGTACTAGAATATGTGTTCTAAAGGGTTGGTTATCAAAATCGTATTGTGACTCCAATCTGGCTTTGGCTTCGGCTTGATGACTTTACTTGGTTTCAGCTTCAGCTTCGGTTTTGAAGGCCCCATGTCTGTGTATAATTAAGGGGACCATGCGTTGTGGATGAACTGGATGATGCTTCCTTCAAACTATGTCACGAAAAAGTTTAATTACTCGTAGTTTGGTGATTTCAGAGGGTTCCATATCTCCAAACATAATCATGCCCCCTTTAAAGGCTGGCCAAGGCAGAATAGCAACAACTCCACCTCGTTTGGCAAGATGATACTGAGGGCCTGCCCATCTATTCAAAAGGAGCTATTCATTCCTTATCCCCAGGAACACTCCCAGAATGGGTTTATATAGCAAAGTTATGTATTGTGTTGAGAAGATGCTATTCTTGGATAGTATACAAGTATAGCTGGTAAGTGTAGTGTTATTACTGAAAAGACACTATGTTAAACTGTGACATAAATGTAGGTGTGAAGTTTGGGTTACATGGTAAGCTAGACATCTACTAGCAGTACCGTATTCATGTTATATATATTAAAGTAAGATGACCTTACAATATTTATTCGTCAAAATTTTGTAACCCAAACAACATGTTTTTCTGTCTAGGGCCAACACCACGACAAGTGTATAGATCCTTTACCTTGATAACATTCAAGCTGAAGTGTTTACAGGCAACAGCTGAAACACCAAGAATTTATGTCACTGAGAAATTTGACAAATGAAGTGGTATAATCCTAATTACTTAACAGTTTATTAATGTTAAGTTACTCATTATGTTACTGTCTATCTACACTGATTATTACTACATCTACATCCTGCACTAATAACATACAGTCATGCCTACATTAACGTGTATTTTATGGCACTGCATTTCTCACCTGACAAGGGAAATATGGTAAGTACAGGGTGTATTAATGAATTACTATATGAATGACGAAATTTGATGGTATTGCACTAAAAACGTATGTACCACAAGTACTGTATTCAAAAAGTGTAGTCTGGGATGAGTTGAGGTATAAGAATGAAGGTTTTCAAGAATCCCATCACCATGATACTCCTTCAATATGGTAAGGGAACGGATGCAAACTGCCGTGTTGATGGAGGTATGACTATATTATTTATCCATTATATAATTCGACTGAGGAATCTTATAAAATAATATCATATTATGAATTATGAATACAGTATCAGTATAATCAAGGACCCATAGTCCTCTTCATACACTACATTAGGCTATAGTACTACAATAGGTATAGACTTATATATATTGTGCTTTGGGCTTCCCAACAAAGAGCAAACACATCAAGCAGTAGCCCAGGTGAAATAATTAACCCTTAATATTAAGGTATCATTTTGTTGTTGCAAACACCCATATTTTTGTAAAAGTGCTGGACAAAGGGCCCTATGCAAGAATATCAGTGGTGTTGATGATGGCATGGTACCTGTGTGATAATTCCATAGATACACTACAAAGCCATCAGACTGGTACCATGCCATCGTTAACACCACCGATATTTTCACATAAAACCCGAAATATGGACTTGCACGAACAATATGGGGGAGGTGTACTGGAGAGGGTTTGTTATTGTTCTTTTACACTCCCATAGAATATGGGGAAATATCTCAATGTAGTGTTATTTTGTAAAGTCGGGTGACGATATTTGCGGACACCCGTCTTATTGGTTAACTGAATGACAAATATAATTTTCATGGCGGCACAACATCTTGGTCATATGCCGCCCCATCTTGTTGGGGTTAATGCATGTCACTGGGCTGAAGAGGATAAAAAATACTCTTTTCAACTTGAAAGCAATGCAGCAATATGACTTTCTCACCTCCAATATAGTATTTACTCTCCCATTGCAACTAATTGAAGTCCAAAATATTAACTCACCGCACTGATGAATGGAAGGTTTAGCAGCATTCCAATAACTGGCATTCTTCGCAGGAAATTAATGGCTACTGGGAAGAATCCACTGAAAGAGATTAATTCAATTTATAAAAGCAAAAATAACTAGAGACATTGTATACAGCAAGAGCTCACATCTCGAATGCAATAGGGACCGAAAAAAACGTTGTGGATGCAAAAATTCGAGATATGAACTTAACTTCTTATGGGAACAAATTCAATAGGGCCCGGAGTGTTGGCAGGTAAGCTACACCAAATCTGACAAATACCACTTTTCACATATGAATATCAAAATAAAATAGCATTCCACATAATATTAACAAATAAAATGATACAAACAAGTAGTTATGTTTACTTTAAAATAGTAAAATTGAAGCTTAAACAGTAGGTGCTAGAATATGGCTTCCGAGGCAGTGGCGCGGGAGCTACTGTCCGCCACTGCCATGTCCGCCACTGCCACCACTACCATCGTCGCTGTCACTCATCCCCGGAGCCCCTACAAATCCTTCAAAATCAAAGTCGATATCCAAATCCTCTGGGCTCACTGTGCCTTCCTCATCCACTGCTATATTTCCTATGGTATTGGATTTGATGTGAGGTTCATCAGGTGCTGATTGTGCCATAAGAGGTAGACGGGGTGGCAGTATTGGCAGAGGTAGACTGGGTGACAGCGGCGGCGGTGGTAGACAGGGTGGCAGTGGTGCCGGTGATATTTCATCAACTTCACTGTCACCGTCTATGGTTGCTATTTCTTATAATTCTGCACCGGAATCAGTATCATGCCTCAAATTGTCATGAAGGTATTTGTAGAAGAGGAGCTTCACATTGGCTATCGGTTCCTGGTCAAGTGTTCCCAGTGGGGATACGAAAGTATCAATTGGATACGTTTTTATATCTTACGACGCTGAGGTAGCCTAAATGGATACTAAATAGAACTAGTGTATACATTTTGAGACAATTTGAATATTTTCGTACATTTTCATCAACTAAATAAAAGTCAATCTGATATTATGACAAACAGCGATGCCATACTTGGTAATCGCTCCCAAAGACCAAGAGTGTGAACCAATTTGTGGTGATGTGGCACATCAGGAAATCCCCTGACTTAATCAACCAATGAGTGGCAATGACAGCTTTGGAAACTAGAAGCCTCAGAAGCAAGCGTGGCAGCATGCATGGGACGGTGCCGTAATGCCGGTGCGGTGGGCTTTAATTGAACACATTTAAGTCATGGCAGTTGTGCAGAGTGATGCTAAGTCTTCTAGTATTACCCCATTCATCTGCAGCAGTGGAAAGAAATTTTTCACAGGTAAAGATACTAAAGAGTGATAGTAGAAACAGACTGAACACACAAACAATGAACGGGATTCTTTTAGGGGGTAACATTCCTGGTTTTGAGTGGGAGCCAACCAGACCAATGATAAACTCTGTACAAGCACCATTTAAAGGTGTTCAGTCATATAATGTTACAAATGTATGGTGAAAATGTAGTTCTGGAATGTTTTCTTTATCTTTCTGTCAATAAAATATTATGCATGTTAAATAATATACCCATTTTCCTGTTTATCTAACTTACTTAAGTGTTTTTAGTTAAGAGGGAAAATGGATACTATTTTGCTGGTTGGGGTATGTTTTGGTTGTGCTATGGATACAGTACATTCTAATTTTTTCCACTGGGAACACTGATTCGAGATTGGAAATTGTATTTGAGATTCGGAGTAGGTGCAAGTTTGTAGGTGCATTCTGGATACGAAAATCCGAGATGAAAATGTCCGAGATGCGAGATCTTACTGTATTTGTACTTAATCTTATATAGCTACATTAATTAGTTCCTACATAGTGTGCTAATAGGATATTAATCATTTATTAAAATCTTAGATTGAAAATTAAAACACATTTGACATAATGAAATTAATCATTTCATTACTCCCACAAACAAATGAAGCACAATTTACCTAATACCAAGATACCTAGAAAGAAAAGAAAAAGAAAGGGGGGTAACCCTGGAGCTAACATGAGTAACCTTTTAAGATCTGTGGTGGGTAGTCAAAATCAGTTCAATAGGGGGAAATGTAATGGTAACAATTCAAGACCTAACCAGAGCAAACTGACTGCTAGCCATAGCTACTTCAATGGACTTCCTGTGGTTCATAAATATCTCTGGAACCAAGGGAACACAGTAAGTAATTTTTATTTATGTAAGATGTATGGCTAGTATCCAAACTGAATGGTGACAGTTTATCCACCCAGTACACACAGTACTACCAGGTACGGTACTGTACCATATTCTACCACAACTGCAACATAAAATTAGTTCGGTACTATACTCACCTAAATAAAACAACAAAGCCATATAACTCTATGCACATGCCTATGAGCGGCCACCCTAAGAGGACTGTCAAGATGCCACCAAAGAAAGCCCCAGACCCCTTCCACTTGTGGCGCTGGAAGAAGAAGCGGAAAGATCGTTCCAGCCCCGCCACAAAGGCCAGCCCAGCAAGGAAGAGGATCTGTTGAAAGAAATCAAAACAGAGAATCTAGTTGCAGTCAACTGCTCTGTCCCTTCTCCAGTCTCATGGTGAACTCTTGAGATACATCATCATAAATGAAACATGATCTTTTACAAATGTGATTTCCCTCATGTAAGTTTCAGTCCCAACTACAGAAAGTAAGAAGAGCAAAGAAAGATATGCAGGAAAGTGTATATATAGTTAAAAAAAAAACAGACAGGGCATGTTATGAAATGTTATGGGCATGTTAAAAGAATGTATACAGGTATACAATACAAGAATGGTGAATAAGGTGCATGATAGGAAAGAAAGAAGGAGAGGACCTAAGAAAAGATGGCATAATATGGTGAGTAACGTGATAAGAAAGTGTAGATTATGAATCAATGAAGCAAAATAACTTATGCATGATAGGTAAGAGTGGAAGAGATTGGCTAGGAGGAATATATGTCAGGCTTGATTTTAACTTGACAGACCCAGTTTCACTTCTGACCGGAAGTGCACCGCTTCCAGTAATGATCAGGTCTACATGCCAAATGTTTCCATTAATTCCAAGGTACAGTCACTTAAATTTTGCTAGGGTTACAGGGTAAATTGTCTTTTATATATGTCACGATGTTATCTAAAAAAATTATAGTAGCCTCTACCTACCTACAGGTGAATCCACCATTATCAATAAGCTACAGTGTTGTCCTTTAGTATGATTTAAAATTTCAATACTGTACTCCAAATAAATATTCAAGAAATTTATTGAGTTTTATACTTACATTACCAATGGCCAGCAAACCTTTATCAAAGAAAAGGATTATTCCTAGGAAGATGAAAGTTGTCCCAAATGCAGCAAACCCAACCCCAATCTCTGTAAGGAAATACAGGCATTATAATGTATACCAAGTGAATAAACAAGCTAGAATAATATGATACAGCATATAATATTACTACCACAGCACCACATTCTATTAAACACATTATTGAAGACTGCAATGCACACAACCACACTCGCCAACAACACAACATACACTCTCTGAGAGCACTGCGGGAAAGCCCGGTTCAGGCCATGACCTTCCTCAGGAGCTCGGGGCTGCTCGGCCAAACAGCTTGAGGAACTTCAACAACAATAACTACTGTAATATAATATTAGTCAACCCTCACCCGCTCTGCGGGCTCTGGTTGTCTAGTTAGTGATCTTTGGTCGCCTCCTCAGATTACAGTAAAACTGGTACCGTACTATACACAATTCCTCCATGTATGCATGTGTGAATGTGAGAGTTTATTTGTTTGTAACCCTAAGATGTGCATTGTGGATCAGTTATTCTGAGAGCAAGGTACCATCAAAATTCTCTCAATTTAAAGAAGAAAGTAAATTCCAGGCCGATCAGCCCAAACATTCTGTTGAAATGGCTCATTTCCTTTGACTTACAACTGAGCTCACTGAGGCAATGGGTTTGAGGGAACTGCCCATTCATACTCTTCTTGCCTGGGAAACAAACCACAGGACTTTTGGTAGAAATCCAACTGTCCTGACCACCAAGGGACACCCTACAATAATAATAATTACAATATTCCTGCTATAATTTGAGCCATGTCCTAATAAACCAAATCTAATAATAATAAGAATAACAAACAAACTAGGAGATATGGTTTCAGTCCCATTTCATGAATCAATGTTGTTGGTGATGGCTACTAACTGTGCTGGACTTAGGCTAGATACATAAATCTCTGCTACTAGGACATTTTGGGAAGAAAATTTATCGGGTAACTTTACAGTTAGAATATTTCAAATATATAATGTCTCAATAACCTGGAAGATATTTTGATAAATATTGTGATTCTCTGCGTCCTCGTTATTCACACATTCGGGGAACTGAAATCACCTGTTTCTTTTCCCTTTTTATTTTAGAGACATTTATTTTGTGCAAATATGTAATAGGCATACCCAGTATATATAGTATTATTTGTATGTATATTACTTTGAAATGGGAGCACGGCTTTCCTAGTGGCTTCTAACCTCTGCGTCCAGTGTTGCCAGATAGATAGATTTCCATTTTTTTATTGTAATTTTAAGGGAAGGGCCTGCAGGCAGTTGTGCAATAAGTAGCCCATTTGGGTGGGTAATTCAATCATAATCATTGAGATAATTAATTTTTTGATCACCAGATGGAACAACCAGACCTGACCCTGGTGAGAGCTGGTTCTATCCAGAAATGAGGAATTTGGCATCCTCTACCACACCCTGGCTTGTCTGTCTGTCTCTCTTACATTTCTCATTCCTTCTGGGTAGCTGGCAAGATCGCCCGATTGGGTGGCACAACAAGGAAGGCTACTGACGGTGGGTTTGTTGGCTTGGGGGTACATGCCCGTGAGCCAGCAGTCCCCTCTTCTGTTACCTTCGAAGAAACAGATCTCACTATCTCCTTGGCTCCCATTTGGGGGTCCAAGCATCTGCGCGGCTTCGGTCAACCAGACTCGGGACTGCTCGGCCAGACAGTCTGGGGAACAACAACAACAACAACCTGACCTGACCTATCCAAACCTAGACTGTGGTTACCTTCAGGACTTAACCTAGTGTCCTTTGGGACGTATAACAATAAAATTGATCCTGTGGGTAGTAGCCAAAATTAACCCGATTGGGAGGGTCAGGCATAATGTGTATAAATGCCTGCAGGCCCTTTCATAATTTCGCCAAGGAGACCTAATAACATTGTCCGCCCAACCCCAGTTCGTCCCTCCTACAGAAATATGTTGGATCTTAAAACCGGAATATTTAACAAAGAATAAATTTCCACAAGATAATTCCACTGGGTATTGATAAAGGTAAACGAACCCTACATAGCCAAACCTAACCAGTAGCTCGTTGGCGCAGATAATCGCAATATTAGCCGATATTTTATATGATTCATTACGATAGCACATGCTTTTATTTTATGCCATTTCATACTATACTGACACTCAGGCCAGGATCCACAAAGCACTAATGCCGGTGTAAATCACCATTATCCACAAAAGTATTTTGTGCCTCATTGATGACGTCACAGGCACAAATGAATGCGTAAAGTTACACCTGCTCAAGAGGTGGTATAAATCCCTAAACCATGATTTAATCTCTTTTGGATTAAAATTTTGAGTATTAATAACAGAATAAGAAGTCTTAATTTGGTTATATGTAAACACAAATGTATATGTTGTAAGTTTCCTAAATAAATAGACTGGAAATGAGAAGTAGTTTAACATTCGTTACCACAGCCACAAGTGTCAAATGTATGCTGTACATTTGACATGTATGATGGTACAATATAAAGAGAAAGGAGGGTATTATTAAACTAATTTTTCAAGGAAAAATTTGGTATACCAAAAATTCTCTTCGTCACATTTATTATTTATGATGTGACTGACATTTGATGTGAATTATAAATCAGTTTTGGATTTGATTGATTAGAGCCAAAAGCTGCCCTGTGATTGGTTGATGCATACAGAAAGCATAACTGTGATTGGCTGACTGACGTCATATCACCTCCCAGAGATATTCTTCCATACTCTTATGTAAGTTAACATTGTGGATTGAGGTGTAAATGTTGAAGTAGCCAGGCGTAATATACACTCTGCATATAAAGATACTCCGGCGCAAAATACGCCACTTTTGTGGATCCGGCCCTCAGAGATGAGCGGGTACATTATGGTGGTGATGGTAATACAATACTTAATAACCTTTAAATTAGTTTTTTGGGGGAGGGTTAACCAATGATCCTCACCATGTGTAATATCAAAGAGAAGATGCAGGAAAGCGGTCGTATCTTCAATATATAACTCTTTCTACAATCCTAGCTGGAAATCACGGTATTTACTGAAAGAATTGCTGTTTTATAGCAGTATTGCCAGATCCAGCTAGGTCCCAGTATTTAGCCCCGGTCATTTCCTGTACTTTACCGTGGTTATTTCCCGGTAGTTTGCCCAGGTTAGGTCCCGGTAGTCTGCTGTGGTCTAGGTTAGGTTAGGTAAGGTCAGGCTAATTTCAAAATGCCCCATTTGAATATTTGTGGAGGAAATGCGGTAAATATTGAAAGAATTACAGTTATTGCGTACGGTTTTTCTACCTCCATTAACCACTTATTTAGACCATTCTAATTCTATTTTCTTCTATGGCATTTCCTCCGCAAATGCCCCATTTCCAAAATAGGGCATATTCAAATGGGGCATTTTGAAATTAGCCTGACCTTACCTTACCTAACCTAACCTAGACCGCATCAGACTACTGGGACCTAACCTGGGCAAACTTCCGGGACCTAACCTGGGCAAACTACCAGGAAATAACCGTGGTAAGGTACAGGAAATGACCGGGGCAAAATACTGGGACCTAGCCGGATCTGGCAACACTGCTACAAAACGGTAATTCTTTCAATAAATACCGGAAATGCCACAGAAGAAAAAACAGTCTTAGAATGGTCTAAATAAGTGGGTAATGAAGGTAGAAAAACCCTACGCGATAACGGCAATTCTTTCAATATTTATCGAAATCACCACAATTGTGCAAGCATGAAACACCAATAAAATAACATTAAGAGACAGGAGCCTCTTCAGTCTGTTTCTTTCATAACTTACCACAAATAATATCTATACTAACCGTTAACCCTTCACAACACGTTCACTACCAGGCCTAAATATATAATTATCTAAGATAAAATTACTCACTCTGTGTATCTGTAAAGTTGATCATGCTTGAAGTTCAACTTATAAACAGCCAAATTCAGTGTTACGGTCAGGAAGGCGTCGTGTCAATCCCTCCACGACGATGTTTTGATAATGATGATGATGATCGTCAAGGTTACCAACGGGGCGGTTAGCTAGACCCACCTGTGGTGTTTTGTCTAAACTGTACAGATTCTAGTAATAGAATCCTTGGTCTATCTGAAAAGCTCCATACATCTCTTTCTATACGTTAATTAATAGTGAACCTGGAAACTATTTTAATTAGTAAACCGTTGTTCTTATATATATATACATATATTGTTACATGATTATATTCCAGTTAGCTTTCCAGGTTAGCTATAAAGCTTTATATGCAATGTATAACCTGAAGAAAGTTAATAATTTGTTCACAATCTAACATCTAAACAATAAACAGAGAGACAAAAACCTGACTTGCCATTAACCCCAAGTGAAGATAACATCTTCACTAACATTTTGACTACCCGCGTTTCACAGTGGTGTTACATTGTTACGTAACAAATTGGCGACCTCGCCAGGATAATTTGTTACGTAACAATGTAACACCACAGTGGTATTGGTTTGTTAGCTTCCCAACCAACCACACTTGTAAGGCTTCATTATTATAGGGTTGAATCCACAGTGGGATATTGGTTTGTTAGGGGGCATGCCCCCCTCGGCTGTCGCCACGAGGGGCATGCCCCCTTGGCTCTCGCTGCGTGGGCATGCCCCCCTAGGCTGTCGCCGCGAGGGGCATGGCCCCTCGGCTCTCCCCGCGAGGGGCATGCCCCCCTCGGCTGTCGCCACGAGGGGCATGCCCCCCTCGGTTGTCGCCGCCAGGGGCATGCCCCTTTGGCTGTCACCGCCAGGGGCATGCCCCCGGGGCTCTGCCCGCGAGGGCATGCCCCCCTCGGCTGTGGTCACGAGGGGCATACCCCTGTGGCTCTCGCTGCGAGGGGCATGCCCCCGCGGCTCTCGCCATGTGGGCATGCCCCCCTCGGCTGTCGCCGCCAGGGGCGTGCCCCCTTAGGCTGTCACCGCGAGGGGCATGACCCCACGGCTCTCGCCACGGGGGCATGCCCCCCTCGGCTGTCGTAATGGTGCTGTGTGGTAGGTATATACTGTATAATAATCATGTGAAATGGGGGTAATAGTGATGGCAAGTGGGGGTGTAATAAGGATGTGTGAAGGGGGGTTAGTGGGGGGTGGTAAAGATGTGTGAATTTTTTTTTTCTTTTTTCTTTTTGTGTGAATTGTGATGTGTTGTCCAGTTTGAATTCGTGTGTTAAATTTAATTGTATAATATATGATGTCAATTACTTGTTAGGTTTATATATTATGGACCAGGATTGTCTATGGAAATTGTATAACAGGGTAGAATGTGGAGTGGACCCAAAGCACAGGTGATGGTGACTTCCGCTGCCTCGCTTGCCAGGAGTTGCCTGATGCGGGGTTCACACAGTCCGTTTGGCCCATGGAGGTATAATATATTATATTATACCTCCATGGTTTGGCCGGATCCCTCTCCGATCATCACTCGAACAATAACGTCACTACTCTCTCCGATCGGACCCTGTAGTCGGCATCGAGCTATACTTGGCTCAAGGAAACGGATGGTCCTTCGTGGCAGGACGAGATAAACTTAGTTTAACTTTACTTATACAGTGTTGTCCATGCTGATGATGTTGTATATTCTTATATACGATGTGAAGTAGTTTTGACATTATGACTGATTTTCAATATTGCATACCATTGTAATATGAAAATATTATGAAAATTATTGTATCAAATGCGATTGTTCAATGGCAAATTACGAGTGAATTAGCAGATGACATCTCTCGGAGACTTGACTTGAAGGAGGATAGGTAATTTATATAGTTTAACTGTTAATGGAAGTGTTGTTTATGTATCAGAGAAAGTGAGGGGCTTGGGTGTGATTTTTTATGCTTAACATAAAGTTTAATGGTCAATATGAATATTGTGGTCAATAAACATGCTTGAGAGGACCAAAACAGAAGTAATTGACTTTGCGACACCCTATAGAGTGGCTGTACCAACTGGGACAAAATGTGAGATAACTTTAGGGGGTGAGGGGATGGAGGAGGTAAGGGAATTTCAAGTATCTGGGAATAGTTATGTGTAAACATGGAAGTATGGAAGGAGAAATCAGGGAGAGAGCAGTGAGGGGCAGGCAGGTCATAGGATAACTGGGGAGGATTATGAAGGGTAGGAGTGTGAGTATAGAAGTGAAAAAGGGACTGAGAAATAGTATAATCTTGCCAACACTCACATATGCGTCGGAGACATGGACATGGAGTAGGGCTCATCAGTCAAGACGGTAAATAATTCACATAAACTAAAAAGAGAAGACCCAGCATAGATCCCTGAGGGACCCCACTCTTTACTTCTCTAGATGATCTATAGACACCTGACACGGACACTTTCATCGTTCTACCCATCAGAAAATCAGAAATCAGAAATCTAACTAAGAATGGAGCCAGAAACTCCCAACAACTTTTCAATTAAATTGCAATGACAAACCACGTCCAAAAGACTTTGTTAAAATCGAACAAAACCACATCCACTATTACTTGTATCTCAAGCCAAGCCAATTAACTGATTTACTTCATTAAAGACTATCAAGAGTTGATCATCCTTTATTAATCTTGCTGATCAGCCTGTTCATTATATTTTGCAATTTTCTTAAGTGATAGTCTGGCAAACCATAATACAGTCTGCTTATGACAAAGTTATGAAGAAGCATCTTCACGGTATCCTCATCTAAATATTTTCTAACAAAAGCAATGTTCCTCAAATGGTAACCATAAACTTTCACCACCTGATTATTTTGAGCTTCGTAAAAGAGATGACACTATATGGCCTATATAATAGGCCCATTTATATATATATATATTTTTTTTTTACTTGTATATTTCCTTTGAATCTTATATTAAAAATTTTGTACAAGTTTTTAAAATTGTATGGGGGATTGGTCAGCATACTCTGTCTGCTCAGGCTGGTCTTCTTTGTTGTATGCCTTTACAAGAGTTCCAATAAAATCCGCTAATTATGGGTAAACGTGTACAACTCTCCAGTACATTATCTAAATATGGGTAGATGTGTGTGTGACTGTGTGTGTGTTGAATGATTCGTTGAGTTGACTGTCAGCTCCGCACACCAGCATGGCCGCACACTAGTTTGTAGGATAACATATTATATCTCTGTTTGCCATACAATTCACTACTTATTATAATTACTGTACCCGCGCCTCTGATTTCACTTCAATCTCCAGTACGTGTGTATTCCTCCCGGTTGACGTGAAGTACGAGGCTGGAAGAATTAAGGTGAGTTAAGAAGTGACAAGGTAGAAGCCATCATCATGTCGTCTGCACTATAATCAAATCTAACACCGTCAACACATCATTGCAAATAAATGTAACCTCGGTATTTATCTCAAGTTTAGAAATAGTACATACAGTATGGCCATATCTACCCTCAGGAAATGTATGATATTGAAAAGTGAAGGAAGACTTGATAGGAATTTTTGTCCGAGACTGTACGGATAGGCTTGTAAACCTTCATGACCACTTTGCATTTTTTGTTAATAGTATATGGGTTCACGGAGCCACCTCAAAAGGGTAATTATCAAGTATAGTGCCTTTTTCTAGTACGTTTTTACCCTCTTTACCCACTAATTTATACCATACTAAGACCCTTTTCGGTATTTATTGAAAGAATTACCGTTTTGCAGCAGTGTTGCCAGATCCGGCTAGGTCCCAGTAATTTGCCCCAGTCATTTATTGTACTTTATCACGATTATTTCCTGGTAGTTTGCCCAGGTTATGTCCCGGTAGTCTGCCCAGGTTAGGTCCCGGTAGTCTGATGCAGTCTAGGTTAGGTTAGGTAAGGTCAGGTAAGGTCAGGCTAATTTTAAAATGCCCCATTTGAATATGCCCTATCTTGGAAATTGGGCATTTGCAGAGGAAATGCCATAGAAGAAAATAGTCTTAGAATGGTCTAAATAAGTGGGTTATGAAGGTAGAAAAACCGTATGCAATAACGGTAATTCTTTCAATATTTACCCACTTTTCTTCTATGGCATTTTCGGTATTTATTGAAAGAATTACCGTTTTGTAGCAGTGTTGCCAGATCCGGCAAGGTCCCAGTATTTTGCCCCAGTCATTTCCTGTACTTTACCACAGTTATTTCCCGGTAGTTTACCCAGGTTAGGTCCCGGTTGTTTGCCCAGGTTAGGTCCCGGTAGTCTGATGCGGTCTAGGTTAGGTTAGGTAAGGTCAGGCTAATTTCAAAATGCCCCATTTGAATATTTTGGAAATGGGGCATTTGCAGAGGAAATGCCGTAAAAGAAAATAGAATTAGAATTGTCTTAATAAGAGGGTAATGAAGGTAGAAAAACCGTAAGCAATAACGGTAATTCTGTCAATATTTACCCCATTTTCTTCGGAAGTGCCCCATTTCCAAGATAGGGCCTATTCAAATGGGGCATTTTGAAATTAGCCTGAGCTTTGTTCAGCTTACTATACTCGTTTTTCCATGTCTCTGCCTCTTCCTCGTTCACTGCATTCACCCTTAGGTGAGTGTAACTATGTTCTTGTTTAATTACAAGGCATGAGAAGCCCTTTATATCTACCGCACATAATTAGAGTTCTGAGCTGTAACTTCTGTTGGAACTTGTTGGGAGTTGGAGAGTGGGAAAAACAGCTGATGATGTAAACAGACCGTGTTGGCACTCTCTCTCGTTCTCTCTTATTACGGTATTTTTTTTATTTGAGGTATATATTTTTTTATCTATTCATACATCAAAAATGTAAATGAATGTGATAAAATATTTTTGTACAGCTGGCATTCTATATGGTGCGCTGCTGTGTGATTGCTGAAAGGCCACGAGAAGGAGGAGGCGGGGCTGAGGCGACTGAAATGGGTTATGAAATGCGAATATGCGACCTGGCCGGGGCAAAATAATGGGACTTAGTCGGATCTGGAAACACTGCTACAAAACGGCAGTATACTAGATAAATACTCTCAAAAGATATTATTTCCTTGGTAATATTATGGCCAGAAGCTATTGTTTTGGATCCTAGCTAAATACACACAAAGTAACTGTTATAATTTGTGTCAAATTGCGCCTCTTCCAAACATAAAGAGGAAATGCTTGAATAGGTTGGGTAATTGTAGAATAAAAATATCAAAATAATATGATGTGACATAAGTATTTAGGCCTGAACCTAATTGGGGCCTCCTTGTATCCTTATAAAACCTAACTTGATACCCATCTATCCTGACCTTCCACTCTCTAGAAAAGGTGATTACTATTTCACTGTAAGTGATGAAATAAACTAATGAGGTTTTGGGAGTGTTTGAAACATTCTAAACATTTCTAAAACTTTCCTTCATCCTTTGTCTCACATTACAGTAAACATAATGGGAGACACAGGGCTCTTTTCTGGTTGGCTTTGTTTGGCCAACATGAAATTAGCTCAGATATTTATAAAGATTCTGAAATATCTTTCACTACTATACTGACTGAAATATAAAGGTCAGTGCCAACAGTACAAGGGACTCATTTTTTATTCAGCCTAACTGACCAAAGTTGAACCTAAGCAACTTTGTTTGACTTAGGGTAGCCCTAGACAACCTTCTTGGACGAAAGTGCCATATTGTATTTATGCCAGTACAAAGCACATATATGACAGCAATTTTTGGAGCACCATTGTCATGAAGCTTATGTGAGCTATCATAAATTTTCAAAGGTGTTCAGATGTCTCTTTCCATTGAATTTAATTGAAGTTCCAGGCTCATTGGTGTAAGTACAGTCGGAGAAGTTCCTTTTTTTAAAGTATATAATACTGTACTGTAAGTTTAAGTGTTTGCATTTGAACTAAGTGGCAAAAAGTATCTCGGATGTAAAATTTTTGCCATAATGGTATAGCAGACCCATCTTGTATCATCATTATGATTGATACCTTTATAGTGGGTAATTTTTATGGTACAGGCAACCTCAGACAACTGCAGTATCTCTAGCAATCAATCTCTCAGGGGCAGGGATTAATACTTCATATATTGATAACAATGGTAATTTGTTCGCATACCATGCTGTAAAAGTTATATTATAATTTCTTTGATAAGTGTTAGTTTGAGTGAAAATATTCCAGGTACTCCTCCAGAAAGCCCAACAAAGTGTTCTTCAGGGTCGGGCCATCAGGCTTGTGACAACTCATCACTGCCATGGCACCCATAGGAAAAAAAGTTTGTGCTGAAGGACCCACCCACATGAGAGTGCAGGGACCTCAATTGCTTTGCTTTGAGCCCATTGTAACTATGGTCTGCTTTTTCTTTGGTGTTGGTAATTAATTGGCCATGATTAATACTACATGTACTGTATAATATACAGTACATAATTATTAACAAAGGATACTCAGCTCTGGGCTTCCCTTCCTGAAATGCCAAATGAACCGTGAGCAAGAAGGGCTTATTTACTGGTTAAGATACCTTCAACTAAGGAAAAATGGCCACAATGATGTAGCCTGATGGGACTAGGCTCACTCATTGGCACACCAAAGATTAACTAATATATGTCATTCTGGATACTGTATAGTGTAGGCTACTCCTAAGTGGGTAAGCTTTTGTAGGAGAATTGGTGGTTAATAGTAATTTCCTAACTTGAAAGAAACCCAAGATTCTAATCTTGAGATACTTACGTGAATAATTGTGTGTGGTGAATAATTGTGTGTGGGGTATTAAAATATAGCATTTAAGGAATCCTGAAATCAATATCTGAATATTTTTCTAATACCAATTTTTGTAAATGCAATTGTATTTCCTACTTGTACTAGTAGTACCGGTATGCAGTTTGTTCATTCATGCATGCTATACTTGCCAAATTTTTTAAATTATATTTTGTCTTTTGAGGGATTGTTTGTTATTTTACAGTATATAAAAATGTTTTGTATAAGTTATTATTAAAAAATAACAAAATTGTATCTTACAGTGAAATAATTACAAATATTTGTGAATACCAAGATTTGAATAAGTATCCAGGAAATGGATGAAGTATAATACAGGTTTTGTTTTCTTCCTGGATATATTTCCATATGAAGAGCAATCCTTGACAGCATATCAGTACTGTACTATATTTACAAACCCTAGACACTCAAGCAAGTGCAAGACACTCCCAACTGTATCACTGGCACCCTGTCTCTTTCTTACACTTCCTCCATCCAATTTGTCCTAAGTCAGTATGGGTAGGATTTCCTGGCTGCATTCTCCCTTAGTGGAGTCGGTGGACTATAATAATGTGCACACTCTTCGTCTTCAGTGTCAATTACCAAAGAAAGCTTAAGTGAAGCATTATCAATAACATATATTTCTTCCTTCATCTGCATTTTGTGTGGCGATTTTCTATGCATCAGTGTTTTTGCATTTTGATGAATGTGGTTCTTACATTAGGATAATATTTTCCAGAATGGCGCAAGTCCCCATGCGCATGGCTCAGCCTAGCCTGGTGCCGCCCCACCAGCAGCGTCCCCCCATGATGGTCTCCATGACCCAGCCACCACCAGTCTCCATGCAAGGTAGGTTATCTTTCACATCAATCTTAAAGTTTTCTAAAGTAACTGGTATGCTCACCATCATGTCCAATCAGGAAAGTCAGTACACTATAGTGATTGTCAATTCTCTCTGTCTGTATGGTGTGCAGTCAAGGAATGTTGACATGTTGCTTTGAAGTTTCCTATTGTCTATTTACCAGTAGATACTGGCCAATCTGCTAGGTTCTCCAACCCTTCCAACCCCTTATCCCCAACTTACTATCCCCTTACCCTCTATCTACCAACCCCTTACCCCTAACTTACCAACTCCTTACCCTCTATCTACCTTACCTACAACCTATCAACCCAATACCATAAATTTGGCACCCTGTCATGTGAAATGTTCATGGAGTTTATAGCATAGAATTATAGTTTTGGACCTTAAAGGTGATGATATTTGTACACCACCAGTTTCCCTGTGAATCATTGCATCAATGGACCAAATTGCCAGTGGATATAGAGTACAATATATGTCTTCACATATTCATTCGAAAGATTTTTGTTTGCATCCCTGGGAGCATATCCCAACTGGTTTGATATGAGTTACAGAAATTGTAAGAACTTATACCAGGTTTGTGTAATACTTTAATATGAGATAATGTTTGCAGGGCTGGTGAGCATGGCGCCCATGATGGCCCCTGCCGGTGGGATGGCTGTCATGACTCAGGCAATGAGTCACCCCGAGTCAGGTGTGGGCCCGGACCATCACACACTCAGTGGTCCCTACCACCATCACCACCCCCATCACCCACACCATGGTCCCCCTGGCCCCCACCACCCTGGTCCTCCCCCACCACATCATCCCAGTGGTCCTCCACAGCCACCTCCAACAGGCCCTCCCCCTCACACTGGCCCCCCACACTCACAGTACCACCCTGCCCACCACCCTTCACAGCCACACCATGCACCACACCCTTCCCATGGCCCCCACCATGGCCCTCACCACTCAGGTCCACACTCAGGCCCTCATTCTGGCCCACACTCAGGCCCTCATTCTGGCCCACACTCAGGCCCTCACACCAGTCCTCACTCTGCATCTCACTCGGGCCCTCACTCGGGTCCTCACTCTGGCCCACACTCAGGTCCTCACACAGGCCCTCATTCTGGGCCACATACAGGGCCCCATGGTGGTCCTCATGGAGGGCCTCACAGCCATGGTGGCCCTCATAGCCACACCCCTCAGTCAGGACCACACATGGGAATGCATGGTGGAGGTGGGAATAGTGGCCCCCATGGTGGCCCCCATGGTGGCCCCCATGGTGGCCCTCATGGTGGGCACCATGGTGGGCCACCCACCTCTCACCTCCAGCCAACCACTGGCCCACCACACATGACACACCCTCCACATTCCGTCATACACCACTCCGCCCCTCACCAGGTGAGACCACATCCTCTGCATTTCCAATAGTCTTATATTGTAGAATAGTAAAAAAGGATAATTATGTTATCAGTGTTAGAATAGACATTCTTTAACTGCTTGTTTGAGCTAGCATATAAGGAAAGTGCACAAAGGTGTCTGTTAACCTACTGTGCTTGGATGGAGGGTGGATGCAGCATTTCAAAATTTCTCTAGCTGCTCTTGTATAATTTACCTGGGATACTTTCATTTTCTTTTGCACCTGTATGCATCTCAAAGAGAAGGGCTGACATAGATAAAGTGTGTAATGATACTGAACTGTTTTTAAGTCCTAAACTTTGTAATTGACATCAACTATAGTCTTTGCTGCATATCTTGGCCCCTGGGGGGTGAGGTCAGGACGAGTCCGCACACTTGCCACATGACCTCTCTCATTCTCCCCCTCTCTTGTCCTCCAGCCTTTTTCCCTGTCACTTGGTTTATAATTTGAAAACTAGGCCTAACCATACAATTGTTTCCAAATTTTTTCCCAATGAGTTATCCATGAAAAATTACTAGAAGTAGGGAAAACCAAACTAAGCTCCTGCACCTACCCTATAAGACTTGAGAAATATTCCTCCTTCTCATTGAACTATACTGACCTGTGTGAGTTACTGACTGCGGTGGATATATGGTAGGCAACACCGCATGAATATCACATGTTGCCAAGTGTAATGGAGAGTAGTGAAAGCTCAAAATATATATTTTGGCCCTCAAAATACAGATCATCCATGAAACTATACAGCCTTATTATGAAAATATATAATTTAATAATAGTTGGTGTGAAAGAGAGGTAATCATTAGGGAGAGAGAGAGAGAGGTGATATGGCCAGAGCGCGGACTCCTCCCAACCCCACCCCTGGGGCCAAGATACACTGCAGAGAGTATAGTGTCAGTGGTCAGTGGAGTAGTGGGATGATGAAAACAAATCTTGGTCCTTATATTGCAGGTATCATTATGTCAGTAGTAGTAATAGATCCAAAGTTTTGATGTAATTCTAGTAGTAATGGGTTAATAAGTAGCCAAGCCCTTTTTCTAATATCTCTTTTCATATTAATAAAAGAGTTAATAATAATAATAAAATATTACTGGAAAATTGTACTACTTGTTAAAATTTTGAAATAATTTGTGAAATTATGAATGAGTGTATGTTGCCGTCAAATTTTCCTTCCTTTTGTTGAGAACCAGCTTACATATATAGGGAATGGTGAACTTGTATAAATAAAGATTTGCCATCATTCATTAGATGAGCGGAATGGGTAGTGGTGGGCCTGGTGGGATGAGCACTGGCAGTGGTGGACATCAACCACCACAGCACCAGCCACCACAGCAACACCAGCCACAGCAACATCAACCACAACATCAACAACAACCACAGCACCAGCAACAACAACCTCCACCACACCACTCACAAGTCAGTTCTCTACATCGTAGTTTTATAACCTGGCAAAAATGCACTGATTCCCTTATTAATATGACCTTGGAAACACATTCTGCATAGGATTTAATTATATTTACTGATAAAATCAAGAAGAATTTAGGAAGAGAGCAGTGAGGGGTAGAGGAGTCATAGGATCACTGGGGAGAATCATGAAAAGGGGACTACAAAATAGTATAATCATGCCAACACTGACATATGGGTCGGAGATATGGACATGGAGTAGAGCTCATCAGTCTAGAATAGGTGCAGTGGAAATTGGTTACTTGAGAGGAGGAGGTGGGATGTTGAAAGTAATGAGTGTGTGTATATGAGAGATGTGGTATGAGTGAGAAGGCAATTGGTACCGATATTGAATGTAGAGTGGTTGAGAGGGTGAAGCATAATAAATTGAGGTGGTTTGGACATGTGGAGAGTATGCAAGGTGTGGAGTTTGCAGAGAAGGGTTATGGAAGTGAAATTGTGGGATCTGGTGTGAGAGGCAGACCACCGGTCAGATGAGAGAACAGTGAGGGAAAGAGTACGTGAGGGAAAGAAATGTTAGGGGCAGAGGAGGGCTTGACCAATTAAGGAAGGAGTGTTGGAACATGGAAAACTGGAAACTCTTCTGCCGTGGCCATCTCCTTGGGGGGATTTTCCGGAGGGAGCGAGACGTCAGAACTATAGATAGATAGATAGTTAAAGCCTAGAAATTAAAGACTGAGCTGGTATATTTTTGCCAGTTAAAAAAATTGGAGTACAGTTTACTTCTATGTTCGACATCGACTTCATTTAGTGTGCATTGATAATATAGATCTGCATTTTTTCTGAAACCTCTGATGAATTCTAACAAACAATAGTTCAAGTTCATTTATATTATAACTGTACACGCTAAGAGTTAGATTGGTGAATGGGAAATAAATTTATCCAGATACCAATATTTATGATAGACCTAATGTCAAGATGCCCTTTTTATTTTCATAGATACATCAACCTCCTCTTACACCAACAATGCAACAACAGCAACAACCCCAGCAACCACTACAACAGCAACAACAACAGCCCCCTCCTCTACAACAACAGCAGCAGCAACAACAGCAACAACAACAACAGCAGCAGCAGCAACAACAGCAACAACAACAGCAACAACAACAGCAGCAACAACAACAGCAACCGGAGATGGTAGTTCTAAGTGGAGATGCTGGCACTCCATGTACTTCATCCTCCCTTCCCACTGTGGGCCATCCTCTCACAGATTCTTCTGCCTCCAGTAAAGAAAAGACACCAATGTGTTTGATAAATGAACTGGCTCGCTATAACAAGGTAACTGATTTTGTGTATTTTTCAATCGAGAAATATATGATGGAGAGGAGAGAATGTTGTGTGAGATTCTCTGTAATTAGAAAATGCAAAAAATACTTGTAGTGTTTATGGCATCAAGTGGTAGCAGGATAGATAAATAGAATGATATATTGATATGATTTCTTTTATCATTACAAACCATAATTAAATATATAGGTTTGGGGATGTAATGTAAATTTTTTTTTTAATTCAAACTGTAGGAAAGTAATCTTTGAGTTAATCACTATGCATCCAGTTTACATAGGGTTAATACTATTATTTGCAAACAAACTCTGTGTGGAGGGGAAGGGTACTACCTCCCTGTTAACTTAAGTGTGCTGCATGGCTGGCCTAGCTAGGTAGAAGGCCTTTCTGCTATTCAGTGAACCAAATTACCCAGTACTGTACTTGTTATTTCCTGTATAGAAATGACTGCAGCATAAATAATAATATAATTACTTTGCATTGTACCTTTTCCGGTTACCATGTCAGTATTTTTATGCACTTACATAATGATTGTTACAAAATTATAATTCAAAAGAAATGGGCTTTGGAATAGGATCGTTCGCATTAAGCAAAAAGCTGCCACATACCGCCAGATTTTTACATTTTGTTTTCATATCAGGGACATTAAAAATTAGCTCACCAGGCCCTGTTTGTTTTAATATTATACTTTCAAAATTATTTTGATTCACTTAAGAATTCCAGTGTGCCTATCAATGAGCTCACATAATAATTTGTGATGTTTTTTATGTTGTTCTTTGGTGTTGTTGTATAAGGCGCAGCTTGAAGATTTATTGGTTTTACATACGTATTGAAATATTATATTAACAATTTTTATATACAAATGCCCCCATGAGTCAGTAGCAAAGTGATTAATATGAAAATAAAGCATTTTTTGTCTGAGGGACCACGAGCATATGGAACGCTGACTCGGTGAACAGAGGTCTCACTTCATATATGTAGAGATATTTAACTATCTTTAAGGCAAATATTCATTGATATTAGTATAAAATATTTTTGTTTAGAGGTAGTTTGTGTATATGTGCTTGTATTAATATATTCCAACCACCATAACCATTGCGAGAAATGTATGTATTTTGTATAGGGTAACTAATGATAATTATAATTAAGAAGCTATATTAGTATCAGTCTTTACATGAACACACACCATAGCAGTTTCATGGATATCACTATGAAGTCAAATTAGCCAGTTTATCAGCCATGTAATGAAACAATCATTTACTGTTGGTTCTTGCCTGTTAAAAGGCTGAAAAAGCTATAGTCCCGTACTCTCTGATCTCGAGGGTGGCTGGCATATGAGCGAATGTCAACAAACATCAGACTGAGTCTTTTATCTTCCTCTCCATCTTGTATTGACACCTTCTTTGTTGATTGTAATAAATCACACGAGGGCAAAACCTTCCCAGCAGGAACAGCAACCACCACCAAGCCAAGGCTACGAGCACAGCACTTGTTGGTGTGTTTGTTATTGTTTTGATTTGTAAAGCATGTCGTACTGCAGGCAGCAAGTATCTGTCGAAATAATTTCTTTTTCTTTTATTGCCTTTGGAATATTTAAATTACATTAAAAATCAAGAAATATTCACATGTATATGTAAAACCGATGAATGTTTATCCATTGAGGCACACACACCAAAAATAGCACAATAAAATAAAACATAACAAACTATATTGCTAGCTCATTAATATGCACGCTGGAATGCTTACTTGAATCTCAAAATAATTGTAATTACATTATTATAACGAAGAAGGGTCTATATGCAGATTTTCGATGTCCTTAATATAAAATTTAAAATAAAAAAATCTGAAGTTATGTGGTGTCAACTCCTCGATCCACGCTTTATACGAACGGTCCTATTGATCTTACATGGATTGACTTAATAGCTTGATGAAATTTAAGGCGTAGGGAAGCGGTGTCCCTATCTTCCACCATTCTTGCGATGGTAAAGTCAACCTCATATCCCGTGCGATACAGGGGGGAAGGAGGGTTGGGGACCCCGCTCTCTAACAATGGACCCCTTACCTGTCATGGGTCCTGCACTGACGGTAGCATGGAGGTAGTATAGGTGGAGTCGCCATTAGGACCTGATTTGTGAAGCCACCAATCTGTCATTTCCGGCGCCTTCAAGATGGCGCATTCCTTTGTGTGTCAGGTCAGAAGTCAGGTCAGAAGTCCAATTATCCTAAACATATCTTTGTGTCCTCCATATTGAAGGCGCCGAAAATGACAGTTCGGCGGCTTCACTTAATCCCCTGGATTAGTGAGCTATGGCGACTCCACCTATACTACCTCCATGGACGGTAGAGCCACCCCACCCCTTGAAAAAAGAGAAATGGGACAATGATGATAATAATGAAATTTTATTTTTAATTGTGGTGGAACAGCAATTCAAGTTATAGTAGTAAAACTCATTTTCGCAGATGAAAAGTTTGTTCTGTACAGATTTAACGCCTGCTGTTGCCCTCCACAGTGGATATGTATTTGTAAATGTTTTTCCATTGAGAAGGGCGACAATAGTTGGCAAGACTACTCGATGATCATTTTGTGTACTGGTGTGGGCCTTAACACTCATTGATGTTCACAGTACAGTACTCCCTCGTTATCGACGGTTTCGATTATCGATGGATTTACTCTACCGTACTCTCTTGTGACTAAAAATAATTCTAAACGAGCCAAAAGTATGGAAAATGTATGTTTTGAATGGTTGTTTATTCTAAAGGGGTAGGCCTAAAAGCGCAAGTGTAGTGAGTGAAGAGTGAGGGTGATAGATGAAAGTTCAGTTATCACCAATAATCCATGAGTTTCTACTCGTACAAATACATTTCCTTATTTTATATTAATTATTCACTGTCACTTTCTCTTACAATCACTTGCACTTTTCACCATATCAAATGTATGTACCGGGATATGTGTTAAAAGTATGAAAAATGCCCGTTTCGAGAAGTTGTTCACTATAAAGGGGTTAGGCTTATCGCTAGTGTAACAAGCAAGCGAGAGGGTGAACAGTTGTTCACTATAAAGGGGTTGGCTTATCACGAGTGTAACAAGGGAGCGGGAGGGTGAAAAGTTGTTCACTATATTGGGGTTAGGCTTATTGCGAGGGTATCAACTGAGTGTGAGGGTGACTGTGGGATGGTAAGTTCAGTTATCACCAAAACTCATTGAATTTTTATTCTTGCACACACATTCCTTAGTTTGTATGCATTAATTTTGGTAATTTTCTCTTAAAATAACTTTCACTCTTCTTGGAAATCGTCTAGTTAAGGACCCCTACTTGGGGGGAGCACTGTGCCTTTATTTAACATACCTTAATGTGGTATCGAGGGCCATCTTCAGAACATAACCCCCATCGATAACGAGGGAGTACTGTACAGTACTATTATACTCTATCTGGCCAGCATTCTAAGTTACTTCTGGCCACACTTTCATTCCTTCATATGGATTCTTCATGGAAACTTCTCTTAATGTTACTGAAGAACAGCTTTGAGTTGAGTATAGCTGAGTAAGGTAGACAGGTCCTATAGTTTCTTTATTTAATGGGATGGTGTTTCCAGATTCAACACCAGTACTGCCTGACAGACGAAAAGGGTCCTGCACACAAGAGGACTTTCACAGTGACATTACGTTTGGGTGAGAGTGAGGAGTACACAGCCTCCGGTCCTAGTATAAAAAAGGCCCAACACTCTGCAGCTGGCATTGCTCTAGAGAAGACACAGTTCAAGCATCCCCCTCCTAAGACACAGCGGCAGAACAAGCAGAGTGAGTGTAGGTGAAAATTGTATGTTGAACTGGAATAATGTACAACTGCAGTAAAATCCCGTTCTTCCGGCATCCTTGGGACCTTGGATGTGGCTGATGCAGTGAAATTCCAGATATCTGAATCATATGAATATTCTGGTCTGACTTGTGTTCCCATTAACATTGATATTCAAATAACTACAGTACAGTACGTACAGTTGCCCAACGTTCCGCCTGGGCCACCCCACTGTCAGAGGTGGGTAACTTTGCTGGCAACAGTGTTTATGTTTGTTCGTGTGTTCATGCTCTGCAAAAGTTCGGATCATCAACACTTTTCTTCTGAAGTGAACCTCGGCTACAGCCCGAGTTCATCCCACTGATGGGAGGGTAGTTCGGAGTTGGGTGCGGATTGACAACTTTGGAAATATGAACTGTCACTGACCATCCAATTAACAGAATTAAAGTGTTTCGAGTTTATTACAGAATTTTTATGTTAGTTTACGAGAGTAAAAGTCTTTAAATAAAGCGATAACAGCAATGAGGTTGTCAGTATGGCTGAAGGTTTCTACACTGGACTTCCTAATTTGTGTCTAGGTGGGGAGATGAATGTGTCAGGAGACTGAAGTAAGATGACTCTCCCACTGGCTTAGCCACCTGCATGAATATGGTCGCACATAATATATTTTGTATATCATGGTTCCTCCATGATATACAAAATATATCCTAATACGTCTTCATCGTTCATACTTGATTGAAGATAATTACAAAGTGCAATTACAACCTCTAATCTAAGTTTCACAAATGCTGACCTGCAATTGTGAAAATTTGTGAGACTTGGAAAATTTAGAACGGTCAACACAATTAGGTGCCACATTGATGATATGAGGCCGTCAACTGAAAAAAACAAAAAATTAATGAAGAGGCTGCGCTCTGTTATGACGAACCATTTTCAACCTCCAATATCACCATGTCCTATTTATTCTAATTAGGCTAGTTTGAATTTATATCCATCCAACGAGTTATCCTATAATGAATTTTGGAATCCTTATCTAATTCTATTAAGATTCATGACTTTCCATAATTAGTGTTGTGATGATTAATGACTTGCCTTATTTAATCATGTCCTGTATCAAGAATGGTATTTCATTAGGTTTAACAGAGCCAGAACAAGACAGACGAAATGTTAAAAGCAATTAGACACTGGTATCTATTTTTTATATGCTAAGAATGAATAATGTAATTTATTCCGTTTATAATGTCAAGTTATAACCCTGCCACATATTGAATGAACTCAGGCTGTAGCTGAGGTTCATAACAGAAGTAGTGTGTTGATGATTCAAACTTTCGTCGAGGACGTCCACACGAACAAACATATACATTGTTGCCAGCAACGTTACTCACCTCTCGCAGCGGGGTGGTCCAGGTGGAACGTTGGGGAACTGTACCTAAAATGCAGATAAATAGTTCTGTATTATAATTCTTTACACCATATTACATTTTATAGTTAATAAAATGTAGTTATCAATATATTCTTCCGATAAACATTCCTTATGGTACATCGAAAAACGGTAACTCAGTGTAGTATTAGTCTGATTTATCAGCTCCATTTTCTGTAACTCCTGCTTGACTTTAACATTCCTACACATGAAGCACGTTAAACAGATCCTGTCAATGATCTTACCCCAAACAAGTCTTCTGATTTGTATGGATGGGTTGATAAGGAGGTTGGATGAGTTCATTAAAGGTCTGGATTGAACACTTTCATCACGTTCAAAGTGAGTAGCGGGCTTCAAAACATGCTAATCAACGTGGGGAATTGAGACTTAAAGTTCCAGAATTATGCCGGTTGTTTAACTACACAGTAAACCTTATGCCTAGATTCCGGGTGAACGTGATTTTACTGTATGTACAGTCGGCGGCAAAAGTCATGTCGCCTCAATTAGCATTTCTAGAAGAATAACATAAAAGTTATTCATCAAACCAACACATTCACCACACATAATTACAATATCCGGGGAGCATAATAAACTACTCTGGGTTTTCTTTTTACGAGCCTGTGAAGCTTATATTTCCATACTGTATTTCATGACTTGGCCGATTTGGTGACATGACTTTTGCGCCGACTGTACAATGAGATGGATTTGTTGTCATCTTCATAATTTTCTATTTTATAAGAGTTGGGAAGGGATCCAGATTTAAGATAATAACAAGTTAAATTTTGAACCAAGAACAAATGACCCATTGACTTGGGCCACACTTGCGTATTGAAAAAAAAGCACTGTACAGAAACATTGCAAGTAATGGCTCCCTTCCCGCACAAAATGTATCGGTAAAAAGAAACCTTGCATTACACCGTTTCACTCACTAATGCTGATTTGTCAATAGTGTGGCAGTATCGTAACCAATGAGGTAAAGAGGTGTGGCCATTGCGCAGTGGCTACCATCGGAAATTGGGAAGTTTTCAAAACACCTCAGTGACCTACCCCTCCCCAGGAAGGGTAGGTAAGTAGGTAAGAGTGGTAGCGATAAATGTGAATGGAATGGTGAATGAGGTGAAACGGAGAGAGATTGTGGAGTGTTTTAGAAGGAGTAAAATAGATGTGTGTGGGGTCTCTGAAACTCATATGAAAGGATGGGGGGTGGAAGAGTGCGTTGTGGGAAGGAATGTAAGGAGGCGTGATATGGACAGGTATGGATGAAATGTGTAAAGGGAGAGGAAGGGAAGGGTGTGTGCATTGTTGGTGTCAAGGAGGGTGTGGAAGGGAGTGGATGGGCATGGATGGAAGTGAACAAGGATATTGTGGATAACAGGCAAGATTGGTATAGTGAAGTATAAATGCGGTGACCAAAATGGGAAAAATGAAAATGAAAAGAGTTTTGGGATGAGTTGAATGACTGTCTGGGAATCTTTGAGAAAGGGAGGAGGATAGTGCTTGTGGGGGATATGAATGAGAAGGTAGGAAGTGAGAGAATAGGAAATGTACTGTAGTTGGCAAGTGGGGTGTGAATGGAATATATGAAAATGGTGAGTGCCAGGTGGATGTGTGTGCCGAGAGGGGGTTGTTCCTCGCCAACACCTGCTTCAAGCACAGGCTAATCCACAGGTATACATGGAAGAGGAGGGATGAAAGGTGAGAGCAGATGAGTTTGATAGATTACATAGTTGTTGATGAAAGAATAAGGAAAGATGTGATGGATGCTAGAGTGGTGAGAGGAATGTTTCAGTGCTCTGACATTGCAGTTATGGCAAGGATTAGGGTCAGAGGAAAATGGAAGTATGGTAGGAGGGATGAATGGGGGAACAAGAGGGAGGTGGCAAGTGGAAGATTGAATGACATTGAGTATAGAGAGGTATATATGAGGAGGGTGGGTGAGGTGCTGGAGGATGCAAGGTTGGGTATAGGGGAGGGAGTGGGAGTGAATGATGTGTATGAAATTTTTAAGACACTTATGATGAGGACATCAGCAGAGGTAGTGGGATACAAGACACAGAAGAGGGGCAAGAAAGGGAGTGCATTGTGGTCAGAAGAAGTGAAAGATGCAGTAGAGAAGAAAAAGAAGGCATATAGGAGAAAATTACAGAGGAATGTGTCAGAGTAGGTGGAAGAGAGAATATAATGTATGTAAGAGGCAAGTGAAGAGGATGGTGAGTGAAAGTAAAAGGAGAGTGGATGAGGAGTTTGGTAGGAAACTGAGTGAGAAGTTTAGAGAAAACAAGAAATTATACTGGACATAGGTTAAAAGAGAAAGAGTAGAAGGAAAGTCTGATAGCGTGAGAATGAAGAGAAAGGATGCAGTCACTGTGAGTGGAAGTGAGGAAGTGAAAGAAGTGTGGAAGAGGCATTTTGATCTTTTGATGAATGAGGGGACGGGAGGGGAGGCAGTGGTGACATGCATGGGGATGGAGGCAGGTGGTATAATAGATGATAGGGTGTACAGGGAGAATTAGGAAGGGAAGAGGTAAGGAAAGCAATTGGAAAGTTGAAGGTGGGAAAGGCACCGGGGATGGATGGGATAACTGCTAAAATGTTAAAGTGTGGGGGGGTAGGAATTGGTGGAGTGGATGTTGCTTATATACACATTGGCCTGGAGGCAGGGAGAGATGCCAGAGGATTGGAGGAGAGCCATAATTGTGCCTTTGTATAAGGGGAAGGGGAGTAATGATGAGTGTGGTAGGTATAGGGGAATAAGCCTTCTTAATGTACCGGGTTAGGTGTATGGGAAGGTTCTTACTGAGAGACTGATTGAAGTAACAGGGAATAAAGTTAGTGAGGAGCAGGGAGGGTTCAGAAATGGTAGAGGATGTGTGGACCAGATATTTGCATTAAAATCAACAGTGGAAAAATATATTGGGAAGGGAAAGATTGATTGATTGATATTAAGCGCCGCAACTGATATTGGGAAGGGTAGGAAGTTGTATGCTGCCTTCATGAAATTGGAGAAGACATAAAATAGAGTTGATAGGAGAGCTGTGACGTAAGTGTTAAGGATTTGCGGTGTCTTTCCTGAAGGCATTGAGGGCTTTTATGCAGAGGCAAAAGCATGTGTGCAGGTAGAGGGTGATCTAAGTGAGAGATTTAATATTAGTGTAGTGCTGAGACGGGTGTGTTATGTCATGTCACCATGATTGTTCATTATAAATATGGATGGTTGTATGAGAGAGATGAAGGCCAAAGTGAATGGCCTGGGGGTGAAGCTGAGGCTGAATGGAGTAAATTGGTCCTTGGTGGCAAGTTTATTTGCGGATGACACTGTGTTGATGGCCGAGAGTGAAAGGGAGTTGCAGAGGGTGGTGGATGAGTTTCAGTCCGTGTGTAAATGAAGGAAACTGAAGGTGAATGTGGGTAGAAGTAAAGTGATGGTATTTGAGAGAGCAGAAACTGAAGTGATTGACTTTGCCACACCTTACAGAGTGAGAGTAACAACTGGGACTAAGTGTGAGATAACTCTGAGGGGTGAGAGGATGGAGGAAGTGAAGGAGTTTAAGTACTTGGGAACAGTTATGTGTAAGCATAGAGGTATGGAAGGAGGTTGTAATGAGAGTGTGTATGAGAGATGTGGTATGAGTGAGAAGGCAATTGGTATTGAGTGTAGGGTGGTTGAGAGGGTGAAGTGGAATATATTGAGGTGGTTTGGACATGTGGAGGTAATGCAAGGTGAGGAGTTTGTAAAGAAAGTATATGGAAGTGAAGTTGTGGGACCTGGTGTGAGAGGCAGACCCCCGGTTAGATGGCAGAACAGAGTGGAAGAGTATGTGAGGGAGAGAAACGTGAGGGGCAGAGTAGGGCTTGACCAAGTAAGGAGGGAGTGTGTGAACAGGGAAAACTGGAGACATTTCTGCCGTGGCCACCCCCTTGGGGAAGAGTTCCCGGAACGAATGAGGCATCAGAGATATAGATAGATAGATAGATATATCATCTGGTAGAATTTTCACACTGTAGACCAAGACATTTTCAAAAATATAGCCTACCTAGCATATCTTTGTGACATTGCTTCATCCCAAATGGAAGAGAAGATATGTATTGAACACCTAAACCTAGGAGGGGAAACCACAGATGTAAAATGGAAGATGATGATCATGGTATTAGATCTTCATGATTTTCATCTACTATTTGACTACATTGATTAGTTTGCATCCAAGCAAAGTTAACTTAAAGAAGGCAAGGAACAAACAAAATCTTGATTGCTCGTGTATGCCTCCCTGTATCTTAGAATGTGGTATGAAATGATAGAAAGATCAAAATGGGTATCATTTGAAGAGTGCATAGTTACAACCTAATTAGTGCCAATGTTATTAACCATCTTGCTCCATTTTTTTCATGTTTTGTATTACACTTTACAGGAACTGGAGGGATTCAGTTAGATGTCAACAGAGACCTCGAACACTTGCAAACAACAAGTAAAATTATTGAAATAAACTACATTCCATTGTATCAAGTTGTTCTCTGTTTGTATCTACATCAGCAATATTTTTACAGCCAAGTTAACCCCCACTGTAGAGCTGAATGCACTTGCCATGAAACGAGGTGAGGCAGCCATCTACACTTTTATGGAGAGTCCCAGACCACCTAACCCATACTTCAATGTTCCACCGAACATCCGCCCTCTCTATAATCAGGTCAGTAATTTTATTTGTCTTTTGCAAGTCGCAATAGCAAACATCTGCCCTCCTTGTTCTATTGTTACTTAGTTGCAGGTTCAGTGAGATGCTGTTTTTAGGTGAGAAAAAGATTTACATATAAATGTAGCCTTCATGTCTTGCTTATATTACCCCATTGATGTGTGTAGGGACCCAAGGCCACTACCTTAATTTGATCATTTAAGTGAGATTGACCAACCCATTCCCAGTAGGGGCATGGCAGGAGTGTAAAACCTTCCAGCCACCTTCAGGAACCTAATTCTGATAAAGATTAGCACAACGCAGCACTTAAAAGATACTCCAACATACTAAAGCACTGTTCTCATGTAGGAATAGCAAAATTTCAATGATGGTATGTATGTATGCATATCCTTAGTTGTTTCATAATCTGACTTGAATGTTATGCTTTTCCTGAATTTGTGACATTTTCACTCAAAGTTGGTTAATATTGTATACCGGTCCTTAGTTGTGTTGACCCTTAGGCTTGCAAGTCCATGAAAGTGGACTTTCTTAGAGACACACTAAAACCTACAAGTCCACAATGTGCAGATATCACAGAAAACTGAGGGAGCCACATGTAGCCAAATGCCCGTAACACTGGCTAGGTATACCCCTCTGCTTACGACCGAGAGCATCCTACCCTGGCAACAAGCCCTTGTCTGTCCTTGAGGCCTGCCTATCCTCACTCCCACCACATAGGAAAGAGATTCCTCCCCTCCTCCCTCATGTGCTGCATAGGGAAATGATGAAATCACCTCACCATTCTCTTATAGGTGTGTTTATTGAATGCTGTATGCTCATTGTGGGGTGTTAGTGCACTTACTGACATGGAAAGTGGGCTTTGTAAACACGGTAGGTGGTTGTTTGAGGGTAATTTTTTAATGTTTACATGAATCTATTGATTATGTAAGCACAATCACCTAAACCTCCTCCATCCCTTCCTCACTCACTCATTCACTCTCTCTCGACAGGCACGTGTTGTCGCCAGAGATAGAGTGAGGTCTGTCCCTCTCTCTCTCTCACTCACTCACTCATATTCTCATGGAGATAAAAGGAAATAGACGAAACATGAGGACCTAAAGGTGTGATTTATGTATCCTATACACAAATTATACTCTCTTACTCATTCATACTCCCTCCCACACTCACTCACTCACTCACTCACTCACTCAGAGGACCACACAACGCTTGTCCTGATAATCACAGTTTATGATGAAGGTAGCCAGTAAACATCCACTGACCCAAGGAAAGAGTGTATTGAATTTTCGCCTTTTTAGCAATGTTCCAGACAAATGTGTTTACCATACAACGCTCAATACTGGGCTGACAGCCCCGTGGGGCTCTATCAGCGCCCAATTGGGCATCGATTGTCCCCTTTCGCTATACTACTTTATCTGACCCGACGCGAACCATGTGATTTATAGTTCGGTTATACAATCACAATTTCTGACATCCTATGCTGTCGAAGAGTCACTTTTGGCCCGGCTTTCATTATGGAAACATATGCCGACATGAGTGACAGTGTCACGAAACAACCCAGTACTTTCACTGGACATGTAATTTCAGTATTGTTTTATAAACTGTATAGGTATACTGTATCAATCTATGCATCTATCTATGTGTATGCAATCATCTCTGATGTCTTAGAACCTCTTTTCATACAGAAATATAGCTCATTGAGTTATTATTGTGTGTGAAAGTGAAAGTTATACAGTACATGATTTGGGTTTTCTGTTACTCTTTGTAGGGGAGACTTTCTTACATTCGAAGGTCACATGTGACCTTATCTTTTAACATAGGAGGTTCCCTTTTGCAGATTCAGATGTGAAAATTCAAGCTCTTCAAGTCTAAGACCAGACTTTCAATTCGTAGCACTTCATTTTTCGATCCTAAATTGCATCTGGCGAGAAAAAGGCGTCTGAGACTTGCGGTACTTATGGGTTAAGAAGAGAGATTTGTAATCATGAAGATTTTTTAGAAAATGAATGTGATATACAATATATAAAGATAGCATTTATTATGAAATGAATCATCTACACCTCAGCTGATCTACTGCTACGTAATGTATTATTTTATAGGTAGATATTGATGGTACCTCACTGGTGCTTCTTCAGATGAGAAGCCTGTAAATTGAAGAAGCAATAGCAAAACTTAATAGCTAATGACTCCTCCTTAAATAGTATTTCTTATGTTGATTCAATTTTATTTTTCCAAACAGAAATATTATGGCCGTCCTCCCCTGTATCCTATATTCTTTGTAACCCTTCGTGTGGGTTCACGTGAGTTTGTTGGAGAGGGCACGACGGCTCAGCAGGCTAAGCACAATGCAGCTTCTAAGGCCCTAAAGCTGATGAAGACACTCCCCATACCTGAGAACACTACCACCTGCACTCAGGGAGGTTTGTCTTCTCTCTCCTTTCATCACAGTGAACATTAAATAAGTAGGTAGAGTGGTAGATATATGTAGTAAATATAATTAGGTCTTATTCCATGTAATTTCAGGGACCCATGTGTTAGTGAGGCTCATAGCATCTTACACTATAATATATCATTACAGTAACTAAATGCTCTATACAGTCCTGTACTATATAAACTACACAAGCAGCTCTATACTGTAAACACTAGGAAGTTTTTAATTTGATCCTTTTGCAGATCTCTCTGACCTGGACCCCAATGCTGACCTAAAGTCCCCCATTTCTCTGGTGCATGAAATTGCATTAAAACGTAACCTGACTGTGGCGTTTGAGGTGATACGGGAGTCAGGTCCTCCTCATGTACGTACGTTCGTCACTGTGTGTATCGTAGGAGAATACCGCACTGAGGGAGAAGGCACCGGCAAAAAGGTACAGGACTTTATAGTTTCCATCCCTTATTACCCCATTAGGTGTGGTGTGAGCAAATCACTGGATCAGAGAGTGGAAGAAAGTGTTATGAGGTGGGATGGGCATGTGGAAAGAATGGATGATATAAGAGTGGTGAAAAAGGTGTATGAGAGTGATTTTGAAGGGAGGAGAGGATGGGGAAGACCAAGGAGAAGATGACACGATATGGTGAGTGTTTGTGTAAGAAAGCTTAGAATAAATATGAATGAAGCAAAAGAACTGGTACAGTACAGTACATAATAGGTAAGAGTGGAAGAAATATACAAGGAAGTGTGTACGTTAGAGCTGGCACCCCAGTTTTAACTTGAAAGTCAATGGAATGGCTCATTTCACCAAGGCTAAGTGAAGGCTAACATTGTGGATGCAAGAACTTAGGGAAGGCTGAAAATTTCATTGGCTTGAAAAGGGGAGTGATGGTGTGCGTGACCCATTTTGACTGGTATGCTGTCTTTACTTTCTGTATTTCTGCTTCCTTTTTCTACCCCTGACACTAGAGCCTCCCACCCCTTGAAAAATGGAAATGGGGTATTGATGATGTATTTTTAAGGTGCTGCTAAATGTAAGCTGGATGGTGAGTTGAGAGCTTGTTTTATGGGTATAAGGCTTCACTGCTACTATTGTATTATTGTGCCCAGCTTGTAACTTGAACCGTCACTTTCAAAGTAGAGTTCGTGAGAAAGTTAAGGACTATTAAATAACTTTGAATGTTCATTGTGCAGTAATACAGCACTTTACGCCATTTCATCTTACTTTAAATCTGACTCTGCTACTTTTCTAGAGTAATTTTAGTTCAGGGTACTTCATTTTATCTAACTTTGTTATATTTAAATTAATTAAACTAATTAAAAATTTAAACTAACTAAAATTCATAAGAATTAAGCATAAAAGATATGAGAAGCAAAAAACAATTTGAAATACAATAAAAACACAGTAAAAATATTTAAAAATGTACTGTATAGTTCACCCATTGATGGTGAGTAAAGCCTGAGTCAGCTGAGAATTCAAAACACAGGTGCGCCATTTGCATTTTTGCCTGTGCTGTGATCGTATGCTTGCTAGGCCCTTCGCTGTTATTTTTGAGCTTCTTCCTTCACTGTATTTGAGTTGGCATTTTCGAACACTTTGTGGGCACCATCTGTGATGTTTAAAAGGTTCCATGCTTATTATTTCTCTCTTTGTTGCTCTCTAATATCTATTATTTTATGCTGCACTGACTAGACATGATAATTTTTGCCTATTTGGCAACTGCTGTATATGTTACATTGTCAGTTATATCTATATCTTTGGAAAGCACCATGTCTAGTCATAATGATGCATCATCATTTTTATACACAGTACTCCCTCCAGATTTGCGACCAATAGGGGGACAGTGCGAGCCGGCAAAAGTCAAAATCGCAAAACTGAATGACGCAAAATTAGAGGGAGTACTGTATTGTTCTTTTCTTTATCACTATCATCATGGTATTTTCAAGCATTAATTCCATAAATTTACTTCCTCTTGTATTTTGTCCCAGTTTTCCAATTTTTCCAATTTACTTCACTCTAAGTACCATTTTAAAAGTCTTATCTTCTATCTCTTATTTTCCAATCTCCTCTTCTCCTTGTCTGTCCTCTGCTCATTTCTTTCCATCATTTTACTATATACTTCTTTCATAAATTCTTTTTTATCCACACTTCCTTATACTCTTGCATTTCCTTCAGTTAATTAGTTCTTAGGAGCACTTAGTCATTGTGTAGCCTACATGTGCTTTGTGTATATATACAGTACACTATACTTTACTGTTTGTTGGAGTAGTGAGATGGGGAAAGGTATGGATATGTATGATAAGGATTAGAGTAAGGGTATAGGAATCTACGGTATATGAGACTATGGGTGTAGGTGAGTTAGAGTGTTATGATGAGGGGATTGGTGTTGATGTGAGAGAGAAAAGAGAATATGAAGGTAATATTAAACAAAGCGAGAAAAAGAGAGTGTTGTAGTTAACTTTATGGAGTGTGGTGCAGGTGAGCAAGAAGCGTGCAGCAGAATTGATGCTAGATGAACTTCGTCGCCTCCCAGCTCTGCCGCCCTCCACACTCGTCCGCATCAAGCGTAAACCCCCCACCAAGAAGAAGAGTAGAAACCTCATCAAGGTGGGTCAAGAGGCAAGTACAACACCACAACCTTACTTTTTTTTCTTTGCAATATGTATACAGTATGCGAGTTATAAGGTTAGTGGACTGAAAGTAGGACTGGTGGCAGAAATACCAGTGATTGGACTGGAATTTAACCCTTCAAACACTGAAGCACATAAAAATGTTCATGCATTAGAGCCCTAATGTTTACTGATTTTCATCCCCCTAGGAAATCAGTATTACTTCTCTTGATATGTAACAGAGAGAAATACTGTAAACAATTTAGCACTGAAGGTATTCCTTATTAATCTTGCAGGAACAGAAAGCGGCACCAGAGTATGGGAAGGGTATCAACCCTATCTCACGCCTCATCCAGATTCAACAAGCCAAAAAGGAGAAGGAGCCTGTATACACGCTGCTGGCCGAGCGTGGAGTCCCCCGACGCAGGGAATTTATCATGCAGGTTGGTTAAAATACAGCTAATGTATTATTATGAGGGTGAGAGGGCTGTATTGAGAGTAAAATGTACAGTATAATTAAAGGCACTTAATTCAGTCATACCATAAACATTTAGACATGCATCATTAGTACTGGTACAGCTCCGGACAGATCAAGGGTCCACACCCCATCCACCAGCGACTTGGTTTGTTCCTCGTCGGATCTGGTAACAGTTGCAGGTGGAGGGAGGGGGGATGTTAGTGGGAGAGGAGGAAAGAAATGTGGGCGGGGCTATATAGGAGGTAATGTAGAGAAGACGTGTGTCAGGAGGAATGAATGAAGCATACACTGTGAACGGTATCAAATCATCAATAGTATAAAGCAGGGTTCTTCAAACTTTTTCATTCGTGACCCAGTTTTTACTATGACAACATTCTCGCAACCCATACAGAAAGATCTTTTACAAATGACCAGAATTATCAACCAAAGAAAATACAATGCCAGAAACTGAAACAAAATATTTATGATTAAAAGGAATTCTAACCAGAATTATAAACACTGCCTCACCTACCCCTCCCTCTCTCTCTCTCTCATTCTCTCTCAAGAAGGCTATTATTTGTGCAATGATTTTGTTTTATTGATAATTAAATATATGAATATTCCATTATAAAAATATGTTAGGTGGATTCATGTATGACTTCATATTTATTTTATTGTCATGAACATTATTATTCTATTTTATTCATGTATTTATTTTTGTGAGCCTGCGACCCAGTTTGGAGGAATTCGGGACCCGTAATTTGAAGAACCCGGGTTTAAAGAAGCGCATACTGCATTAACGTAGGTGGATATAGGAGAGAAGAAATGTGATGATTTGAGGCAAGGATGAGGAGGAAGAGGGTAAGAAAAATGAAGGTGATTAGTTGAAAAGTAATAACAAACAAATATAATTAGAATATCTGTTACATTATATCCTTTAAATAAAGGCACTGTCTTTTGTTCACCATCGTAGTGGGATAGACTACTGAATATATATTATCCTTTGGATATTAGACAGCTATCCCTGTATTCCTTTTATCCCTCGTGCTTACCCCGTAGGGGAGTATTGCCTGTAATGATGTGGGCAATACTTTAAGGGTTTTGGCGGCCCTTCGGGCCCAGCACTAGCTTACATTTCTTCAACTATCTCTCTTTTCTTTCTATTTCCTTCCTTCTTGCTGTCTCGCCTCTCTATCACCGTTTTCTGGAGCTATATGACCTCGCCTAATATCAATCAATCAATCAACCTCTACATATTGAGAACCAAAATACGATCAACAACATAATTTCAGCCGCAGTTTTTCGAATCATATGATTGGACTATAAGTGATAGGGGAGAAAGGCCTATGTCATTAAAACTGTTTAAGAACGAATGAGAAGGTTAAAAATATGAGAAAGAAAAGATAAACTGTAAGAAAGGAGGGAAGGCCAAGCGAGAAAGGGATAAGATAGTAGGGAGGATGTGTAAGGTTGCCAGTTTCTTGAGAGATACTGTAATATATATAGCCTATGCATAAAATTAGACCAGGTTTATTGAAAACGCCATATAGCGGCGCCTATTTAAGTTTAACATTGATTATTTTTTAGGAAATGCGTATTTAGAAGAAAAAATACAGGTAAATAGCTTAATGAATTTATTGACAAATATGATTATTAAAAAAGTTAGAAAATTAAACCGTCTTTTGCCGAAAAAAAAAAAACAGCTGGGCTTGGGAGAAGGTGATAAATAGGGTGGACTACTAGCACAAGGGATTTGATTGATATTAGGTGGCACAACAGCGAGGTCAAATAGCACCAGGAAAAGGTGATAGAGAGGTGTGACAGCAAGCAAGAAGGAAATAGGAAGAAAGGAGGGACAGTTGAAGAAATGTAAGCTAGTGGCTGGAGCCGAAGGGGCGCCAAAACCCTTAAAGTATTGCCCACATCATTACAGGCAATACTCCCCTACGGGGTAAGCACGAGGGATAAAAGGAATACAGGGATAGCTGTCTAATATCCAAAGGATAATATATATTCAGTAGTCTATCCCACTACGATGGTGAACAAAAGATAGTGCCTTTATTTAAAGGATATAATGTAACAGATATTCTAATTATATTTGTTTGTTATTACTTTTCAACTAATCACCTTCATTTTTCTTACCCTCTTCCTCCTCATCCTTGCCTCAAATCATCACATTTCTTCTCTCCTATATCCACCTACGTTAATGCAGTATGCACTTCTTTAAACCCGGGTTCTTCAAATTACGGGTCCCGAGTTCCTCCAAACTGGGTCGCAGGCTCACAAAAATAAATACATGAATAAAATAGAATAATAATGTTCGTGACAATAAAATAAATATGAAGTTCATACATGAATCCACCTAACATATTTTTATAATGGAATATTCATATATTTAATTATCAATAAAACAAAATCATTGCACAAATAATAGCCTTCTTGAGAGAGAATGAGAGAGAGAGAGAGGGAGGGGTAGGTGAGGCAGTGTTTATAATTCTGGTTAGAATTCCTTTTAATCATAAATATTTTGTTTCAGTTTCTGGCATTGTATTTTCTTTGGTTGATAATTCTGGTCATTTGTAAAAGATCTTTCTGTATGGGTAGCGAGAATGTTGTCATAGTAAAAACTGGGTCACGAATGAAAAAGTTTGAAGAACCCTGCTTTATACTATTGATGATTCGATACCGTTCACAGTGTATGCTTCATTCATTCTTCCTGACACACGTCTCTCTACCTGATCATTCGTTACCCTCCTATATAGCTCCGCCCACATTTCTCTCCTCCTCTCCCACTAACATCCCCCCTCCCTCCACCTGCAACTGTTACCAGATCTCACGAGGACCAAACCAAGTCGCTGATGGATGGGGTGTGGACCATTGATCTGTCCGGAGCTGTACCTTGTACATCCAAGTCAGTCCAGGTTTAATGCCATGCATTCTTTGTTGTAACACTTACTGTTTTTACTAGGATCAGATGTCAAACCACCTTCCTACTCCTGTATCATAGGGATTATGTGGATTAATACACCAATCAAGGTATGGCTTGGGACTGCCACATCCTGGCATCTTTTTATAGAAATATGATGATAAGATACCTCTTTCTTTTAACTATTATGGGTGTGCTTTGATTGAAAGGAGACCAAGGAAGAGTAGTATGCATTTCTTTGTCCATGTATATATATAGATACTACTGTATTGATAAGAAAAAGAACAAAGATAAATAAAGATAAAATGTTTTCAAGCTGACCACATACTACATTCAATTTAATGCTATTAAAGATTGTGTAAGAGTAAGTACAATATAATACTGCCAGTGTACTGTTGAACAAATTAATATGTTCAGACTTTTATTCAAATTAAGTATATATATGTTGGGTAATGAATGATGACAGGTGTGATGGCTTTGTAGACAGTAAGTGGTGTCACTGTACTGGTAATCGTTATCATCAACCCTATTCCTGCATATGACCCCAAGATGTTTTGCATAAGATGTGTACAGTATACTGATTGATATTTGGACTTAAATTACAGGTGACAGTAGGAACCCAGAATGCACAGGGTAGTGGACCAAACAAGAAGCTGGCTAAGAGAGCTGCAGCTGAAAACATGCTACAACTACTGGGGTACTCTCGACCCCAGCCACAGCCTGGCAAGCCTGCAATTAAAACTGATGGTGCAAATTCAGATCCAGATAAAACAAGAAAGGTTCGGTCTACCGATTTGTTTATTATTGCCATTTTGTAAATTACTGCATTGTGTATAGTTGATCACAAATAGTGGCTGGTTTTCAAACTTTTGATTATTGATTTATTTGTACCAGACTATTTGAACCTTTAGTGGGTCATTGTTTGAGAGCGGGGTCCCCAACCTTCACTCCTTCCCTGTATTTTAGGGGATATGAGGCTGACTGCACCATTGCAAGAATGGTGGGCGATGGGGATACCACTTCCCTATGCCTAAATATGAATAAAGCAAAAGAACTGATGCATGATAGACAAGAGTGGAAGAGATTAATGAAGAGGAGTGTATGTTAGGGCTGGCAACCTGGTTTTAGAAATCCATGGAATGGCTCCTTTCACTACGGCTAAGTGAAGGTACTTACATCATGGATGCAGCAACCTGTGGGAGAGAGCTGAGAATTTTGTGGGCTTGCAGGAGGGAGTGATTGTGTGGTGACCCTTTTACCTGGGTACTCATTACTTTCTGTACCGTATTCTGCTTCCTTTTTTTAACCCCTGGGAGTAGAGCATTCCCACCCCTTTGAAAAAAAAGGGAAATTGGGTATTAATGATGATGATGTTTTGCGCAGTGGCAATATCGTAACCAATGGGGTTCAGAGGTGCGGCCATTGCGTACTGGCTACTGTTGAAAATTGGGAAGTTTTTAAAAGCACCTCGGTGACCTACCCTTCCTCAGGAGGGGTAGGTAAGTCTCACCCCGCCTCCACGTGGTAACCTCGGGGGACACCTTCCTGTTTTTAGTCGATTTTATTTTAAAAGGCTGGAGGTAAAGCCAAAGGGGAAGGCGGTGTGGGGGCACATTAGGTTCCCCCACATATAGGTTTTAAATTTCTGTAATGTATATATTGTATATGTATATATTTTAATGACGTACATTTTTTTTAAGTGTTTTTATGTAATTCTCTTTTTTTTTTATTATTGTGGTGTTTTTTAAGTTCTTGACAATGTTGATGGCCCGTGTCCCTCCGGGAATGAGCGCTGCGTTGGCCTTGCCAGCCACCAGCGGCCCCCCAATGGGGGGACGGACGGCTGCGGCTAGTGGCGGGGAGGGGTCTCCAGTCTGCCCTGTGGGGGGCAAGAAGGGGGATGAATACTTGAGGGTGGTTGGGATATATGTGAATGGAATGGGGAATGAGGTGAAAAGGAGAGAGATAGTGGAGTGTTGCAGAAGTAGAATAGATGTGTGTGGGATAACAGAGACGCATGTGAAAGGATGGGGGGTGGAAGAGAGTGGGGATGGAGGGAAGAGTGTGTTGTGGGAAGGAATAGAAGGAGGCTTGGTATGGACTGGTATGGATGAAAAAAGTAAAGGGAGAGGAAAGGAAGGGTGTGCATTGTTGGTGTCTGGGAGAGTGTGGAAAGGAATAGATGGGTATGGAAGGAAGGGAACAAGAATAGTATGGTTGACTGGCAAGATTGGTATTGTGAAATATGCATGGGTCTGCACGTATGCTCCGGTGAACGCGCAGACCAAAGTGGGAAAGGCAAAAATGAAAGAGTTCTGGGATGAAATGAATGAATGTCTAAGAAAGTTTGAGAGTGGGAGGAGGATAGTGTTGATAGGAGACATGAATGGGAAGGTAGGGAATGAGAGAAGAGGAAATGTAGTTGGCAAGTGGGGTGTGAATGGGATAAATGAGAATGGTGAGTGCCTGGTGGATGTGTGTGCCGAGGCGGGGTTGTTCCTCGCCAACACCTGCTTTGAGCACAGACTGATCCACAGGTACACGTGGAAGAGGAGGGATGAGAGGGGTGAGCAAATGAGTTTGATAGATTACATAGCTGTGGATGAAAGGTTAAGGAAAGATGTGATGAGAGGAATGTTTCAGTGCTCTGACCACTATGCAGTGTTGGCAAGGATTAGAGTCAGGGCAAAATGGGAGTATGGTAGGAAGGATAGAGGGGGGAACAAGAGGGAGGTGGCAAGTGGAAGATTGAATGACAGTGAGTACAGAGAGGTTTATAAGAGGAGGGTGGGTGAGGTGCTGGAGGATTCTAGGCTGAGTATGATGGAGAGAGTGGGAGTGAATGAGGTATATGAAGTGTTTAAGGCAATAGTAATGAGAACAGCAGCAGAGGTAGTCGGATATAAGACACAGAAGAGGGGCAAGAAAGGGAGTGCTTGGTGGTCAGATGAAGTGAAAGATGCTGTAGAGAAGAAAAGGAAGGCGTATAGGAGAACATTACAGAGGAATGTGTCAGAGGAAGTGAAAGAGAGGTGGAAGAGAGAATACAATGTATGTAAGAGACAAGTGAAGAGGATGGTGAGTGAGAGTAAAAGGAGAGTGGATGAGGAGTTTGGCATGAAACTGAGTGAAAAGTTTAAAGAAAACAAGAAATTATTCTGGAAGGAGGTTAAAAGAGAAAGAGGAGAAGGAAAGTCTGGTAGTGTGAGAATGAAGAGAGAAGATGGAGTTACTGTGAGTGGAAGGGAGGAAGTGAAAGAAGTGTGGAAGAGGCATTTTGATGGTCTGATGAATGGGGGGACAGGAGGGGAGGCAGTGGTGACATGCATGGGGATGGAGGCAGGTGGTAGACGACAGGGTGTACAGGGAGATTTAGGAAGAGAAGAGGTTAGGAAAGCAATAGGAAAGTTGAAGATGGGAAAGGCACCGGGGGTGGATGGGATAACTGCTGAAATGTTAAAGTGTGGGGGGGAGGTAGTGGTGGAGTGGATGTTGCTTATATGCACATTGGCTTGGAGGCAGGGAGAGGTGCCAGAGGATTGGAGGAGAGCCATAATTGTACCGTTGTATAAGGGGAAGGGAAGTAAGGAGGAGTGTGGTAGCTATAGGGGAATAAGCCTTCTTAGTGTACCAGGGAAGGTGTATGGGAAGGTTCTTACTGAGAGACTGATTGATGTAACAGGGAATAAAGTTAGTGAGGAGCAGGGAGGGTTCAGAAAGGGTAGAGGATGTGTGGACCAGATATTTGCATTAAAATCAATAGTGGAGAAATATATTGGGAAGGGTAGGAAGTTGTATGCTGCCTTCATGGACTTGGAGAAGGCATACAATAGGGTTGATAGGAAAGCTATGTCAGAGGTGTTAAGAATTTATGGTGTTGGGGGGTCTTTGCTGAAGGGCATTGAGGCCTTTTATGCAGAGGCAACAACATGTGTACGGGTAGAGGGTGATCTAAGTGAGAGTTTTAATATTGGTGTAGGGCTGAGACAGGGATGTGTTATGTCACCGTGGCTGTTCAATATATATATGGATGGTTGTATGAGAGAGATGAAAGCCAAAGTGAATGGTCTGGGGGTGAAGCTGAGGCTGAATGAAGCAAATTGGTCCTTGGCAGCAAGTTTATTTGCGGATGACACTGTGTTGATGGCTGAGAGTGAAAGGGAGTTACAGAGAGTGGTGGACGAATTTCAGTCTGTGTGTAAACGAAGGAAACTGAAGGTGAATGTTGGTAAAAGTAAAGTGATGGTATTTGAGAGAGCAGAAACTGAAGTGATTGACTTTGCTACACCTTATAGAGTGGGAGTACCAACTGGGACGAAGTGTGAGATAACTCTGAGGGGTGAGAGGATGGAGGAAGTGAAGGAATTTAAGTACCTGGATACAGTTATGTGTAAACATGGGAGTATGGAAGGAGAAATTAGGGAGAGAGCAATGAGGGGTAGACAGGTCATAGGATCACTGGGGAGGATTATGAAGGGTAGAAGTGTGAGTATGGAAGTGAAAATGGGACTACGAAACAGTATAATCCTGCCAACACTGACATATGCGTCGGAGACATGGACATGGAGTAGGGCGCATCAGTCTAGAATAGGTGCTGTGGAAATGAGTTACTTGAGAGGAGCATGTGGACTTACTAGATGGGATGGAGAAAGTAATGAGAGAGTATATGAGAGGTGTGGTATGAGTGAGAAAGCAATTGGTATTGAGTGTGGAGTGGTTGAGAGAGTGAAGCGTGATACATTGAGATGGTTTGGACATGTAGAGAGAATGCAAGGTGAGGAGTTTTTAAAGAAGGTGTATGGAAGTGAAGTTGTGGGACCTGGTGTGAGAGGCAGACCTCCGGTTAGATGGCAGAACAGAGTGGAAGAGTATGTAAAGGAGAGAAACGTGAGGGGCGGAGGAGGGCTTGAACAAGTAAGGAGGGAGTGTTGGAACAGGGAGAACTGGAGGCACTTCTGCCGTGGCCACACCCTTGGGGGGAGTTCCCAGAGGGAACGAGGCGTCAGAGCTATAGATAGATAGATAGATAGGTGTTTTATACCAGGAGTTTCAAGAGGAAGTAAGGTGTCAGAGCTATAGATAGATTGATACATCTGGGATATTACAAGAACCCCAGCTACATATCACAGGATCTTACACTAGCCTTATCTCTACTCAAAAAAACTTGTCTGAGCACCTTTCAAGTTAGTATAGAAGAATGAGACACTAATTCAGATCCAAAACAGTGGTGGTAGCTTATGTGTGCCATATGGCATATCCCTTGAACTTTACATCCATATGGTGTATCCTACATGCAAGGGGTAAGGACTGGCCAAGGTAGAACGGCAACAACTTCACCTTATTTGGCAAAGTCTTACAGGCGGTCAGCCTCTCCATCCCAAAGGGGCTATTTTCTCCTTGCCCTCTGGGGAACCCCCAGAGGGAGTTTGTGTAGCAGAGTAATGTATTAGGTTGAGAAGAAGGTATTCTTGAGAAGATACTGTATATTGCTGGTGTAGGTGATACTTCCATGAATGTGTTGTGTTTTTTTAACATGAGCTAGTTTTATAAGTTTTGAACCGTTAGATGTCAGTAGTATTTTCCTACAACAATAGAAAATCATAGATATATAGTTAGAGGAGTATGTGTTTGTCATGAGCTGTTATTAAAGGAGTATATGTTGTTGGCAGGTGACATTCCTAGAGGATGGTGGTGGAGAGCAACGAGGGGCCGAGGTAACACAGACAAGTGGGCTGAGTGGACTGGGCGGTGGAAGACAGTTGGTGCCTGGCCTCATTATGATGCCTGATGGGTCTGCTCTACATGGCTTCCAGCAGGTCCAGCCCCAAGGTATGTCCAACTTTACATCTTTCTTTATTCCTGCCATCCTTGAAAGATAGGGCCATATACAAGATAACTCATGGGGTTCTTGAAGACTGACTGGTACAGTTACTCCATATAAGTGTCTATGGAGATATTACACTGGTTATTGCCACCTAGCCCATGCCATTTCTTTCTTGGGGTTCTTTAGTACCATTAGCTGTTTTTAGAAAGTATAGCAGCAGCATTTACAATTTATTTTTTACTTGCTACTAAAAGTATTTATATCTGCACATTTTGCATGATAAAGTTTGATATGGTGGGGGACACCCAACAAAATATGTATCGCTCATTCCATAACACAATTGTTAAATCCCTGCTTATATATTCTTTATATAGCCTTTGGACAATAATGATCTGTAGCCTCTTGACCCCTTTGGCTAGAAATTATTCAGAACTGAAGATACATTGAGTTACAGTAAACCCTCGTTAACTTGGATCAATTGGGGGGAGACCCTTGTTGAATTATCCGAAGATCTGAGATATCCGAGGGCTTAAATTTGATGCTTACAACTGACCGCATGCACACCCACCCTCAAAACTACATGTGCTTTCACTCGTATCTCTGGTTCCCATACACAGCTGCACACACACAAAAACATGACAATTTTACAAAAAAAAAAGGATATAATACTGCAGAAATTTATCTATTCATGTATATTAACATGAATTAAAGTATTGTGGTGTGGTGTGATGGTAGGTGAGGAAGTATAGGAATCAGAGCTGGTATCGGTCAGTTTATCAGTCACAGCGTACTTGTTGCCACACTAACACATTATTCCTGTGATTTTTGTGATTTTTTTTATGCTTGCTTCTCTTACAGTAATCTCCTTTTAATGGCGCTGAAGAGAAAGCTTTAAGTGATATTAGTAGTGATGAAAAGAAAAGAAAAGATCATCACATTACGTGAAAAAGTCGATATTGTTAAGAGAAAATGTGGCAAAAATTGGCCATGCTTTAGGATTGATCAAAAAACTATAGCAACCATAGTTATAGACAAAGAGTGTATCTTATCTCATGTTAAAGATGTATCTCCTATGCAGTCAACTATAATAACAGCAAGGATAAAATTTATTAATGAATAATGGATTATTATGTGGAGTCACCGTGGTAATACCGTCATGACCGATGCATATGTGGCTCCGTGGCTCACTTGGCAGTGACGCAGCCAATTGTATATCATTGTTAATTATATAATATTATATGATAACATCGTTAATTTTAATGGAACGCTACGTGGAGTCACCGTGATAATACCGTCATGACCGATGCATATGTGGCTCATTGGTTTGCTTGGCAGTGACGCAGCCAATTATGTATCAGTACATCACCATTTTTCAAGCAGTAAATTTAATTACAATTCAAAACATTGAGTTTCTTATACATGCCTGTTATGGTAAAAGCATAACGTTTTTATGGTCTGTCGACATTGGGTATAAATGTATGGTATAGAGATGGTAATTTGTGTTTTGTAGAAAATTAACTTGTGTCACTTCTCAGGCTGTAGGCCTTTGTGACGATGCACTCAGAAAATCCCCGCGTAAGTCAGATATACGTCCGAGTTATAGATAAGTGCCTGAGACACTGATGGTGTCCGAGTTATCCAATATCCAACTTATGGGGGTCCGACTTAGTGAAGGTTTACTGTAACTTTCACCTGAATATTTATGAAGACTAAGGTAACCCAATGTCTGGGGATTTCCTGTTACATTTTCAGACAGTTTGCAGTAGTCCAAGTTATTATTAAAAACATTAGCAGCTGTTGGAGAATTGGGTTATTTGAAATATTATTCAGACATTGATTATGAGGAGTCATTCCCTTTGACAAGAAAAATCATCTGGTATTAGCTCCAATACAAAAAAAAGAGCTGTCTACTGTTTTTGAATGATAAATCCAGTTCTTCCAATAATGTACAGCATTATCAGATGACTGAACATCCCACTGTCAACTACTCTAACCAGTTTTCAGCCTTGGTTTTCATTTCCCTTCATCCAATATTGTAAAGAGTTGTGATTTGTAGCAGTTGATATTTTTCCATTAATTGCACTTTCTTTTATATAATCAGTGGACTACAGTATTGGGAATTTCGCCCTTCTTTCTGTTAGCAGGCAGCATTCATTACGGTCAATCTTCAGGAACATATTTTGTTTTGAATGGAAAGACTGTCCATGTGAATCTGTACTGTGTGAATCTGTATTATTTTTTTACATTGTAAATAAGCTGTATGGATGAGTAGGTTTGGCTGTACTCCTATGAAGTTGTTGTTGTTGATGTTCTCCCGGGGCAGAATGGCCTCCTGCCCCACAGACCCCTGGTACACTCTGGTCGCAGTGAAAAACAAATTAAAATAAAGGAGGGGCTGGCCCTATATGCCTGGGCTACCGAAGCACATCCCAAGGAAATGGGACCAGAGCTTACTGGACCAGGGAGTCTGGAGGCCTCCGACCGCCAGGGAGATTGGGGGGAAGGCTTTGATCCCACAGCCAGTGCTGTGGGCCCAAGTCCACGTTACCACAAGAGCTACAAGTGGGGCCGTACCTTCCATGAGACCAGCCCTGAAGGGACCATAAGGGGGAGGGAGTTTACACTGCTGCATGCAAAGGGAAATGCACCCCCGTGTGCTGGCGGTCCACACAGCAGTGGGGAAAAAAAAAAAAAAAAAGCCTCCGGTTGCAGTACACCTCACGTGGATTTTTAATCCATGTGGGCAGATCTCGTCAAATCCACTAGAAAGTGATCAGATCCTACAACAATCTTTATTCTAGCCCTGTGGGGGATAACTAATATTCACAGAGAATAAAGTCAGCCCCACTGGGCCCACTCCTATGAAGTGAAAGATGATAATGAGTAGTTGGCCTGAAAGTTACACTGTCACTCCAAAGAAGTGATGGCCACTCTGTACTGTAAGACTGGCTTTATTTATTACTGTATTGAGCATATAACTGTTCAAAACCTCAGTACCCTTTGCTATCACTTCTTGGGGTGACCGTACAGTTGCAATCCATAATTTCCATCTCATCCAAGTCAGGCAATGTGGAGTTGACTTTAGCTGTCCATTATGTACATTTGCTTACTGTGTTGTTTGCATACTGATAACACCTGATGTGGAGCTTGTGTTACTTTAGTGTGTCAACAACACAATTATAATATGGATACCCAAGGTTAACTCTACTTCATGCATCCTGGGTGGGTTAGAAACTATGGCTTGTGACTGTACCTTACCTTACCATTTTGTTTTATAGCATTTTGTGTGGGTGTGCAGGTCTGGGTGTGGTGAACATGGGTGCTATGGTGAACATGCAGGCAACTGCCACCATTGCTAAGGAGCTGCTCAAATCAGGTAATTCTCCCACTGCAGAGGCCATGGTCAAGCAGAGCCTCCCGGCACCCTCGCAGCCACCCTCACAGGTTGGTCACTTTTTCAACTTCTTTTTTGCCAGAGGGTTTATCTGTAGTTCAATGAAGTCTGTAGTCCAGTCAGTCTAACTCAATATATATATCCTCCGGCCCAACCCAGAAGAACTTACAATAGTAAAGTTTTAAATTTGTTGTTGATATTAGTACCTTCTTGCAACATATATTTAAAGTATGTCTTCATGGATTTCTTGAAACATACTTTCTTCAATGTCAAAACCAGAGATTCAACATTTTATAGTAGAGGGATGGAGTTATGGGGTATATGGAGGAGAGGGTTGGAATTGAGAGGTATATTGAGGAGAGGGGTTTGAGTTGGAGAGAGGTATAGAGTTGAGAGGTATTTGGAAGAAAGGGGTTTGAAATGGAGAAAGGGACAGGTATTGCAGAGGACACAGCAGGTTGGAGACAGTTTGTTCACAGCCACCTCATTTGGGATTGTGGCATCAGTCAACTACATGATAGAGATATTTATGTTACAGTAGAGCCTCGATTATCTGACATCCACGGGGATTTTAAAAGTCCGGAAAATAGAATTTTCCGGATAGTTAAATACCACTCATTTTTATTGTTGTGCGCCATACATAAGTATAGAAGTACTGTAGCTAATGTAGCTTGACTAGCACACACAGTAAATAATACAACATACATAATGTTTAATGCAATGTAAAAGTTAAAGTTAAAGTTGCAGGGTTTTAGTTCTGGTATCTATCCCTGATGAGATACTCTCCAGAATGTCAGCCAGGCAAGCCCAACTCCCTACCATGGTGCCCAGCCATGGCAGTAACCCCCCAGTAAACAGTTTTAAACTCTCGGGCCTGGGTGAGGCTCGATCTGCCGACCTCACGGATGCGATGCAGGCGCGTTACCACTGTACTAGCCAGGGGCTAGGTGGTGGGGCCTGAGACTATGTAGTCCACAATGTAAAATAATTCACCATTGTAATGTGTACGCACCATTGACTTGTCAATGCTTCAGTCGGATGCAATAATCCACATCCCAACACACCCATAAGCCACTCAACCTCTACTGTATAGCAGCTATAGCTTAATGTACTGTAAATTACTGCAAATATACTACTGTTGATATGAATGATAAACTTAGGTTTACTGAACTGTAAAACTTAAATGTTAATCATTGCTAAAATTGTTATATCCTTAAACTAATGTTATGTTCAGTACAGTGGTACCTCAGTTCTCGAATGCCTCCCTTCTTGAGCAATTCGGTTGTCAAACATATTTTTTGAGAAAAAAATGTCTCGGTTTTTTAACATAAACTCTGTTCCCAAACCAAGCTGACAAAGCTGTAGCAAACCACAGCATAAACCTTTTCAATTATTTTAAGAGAAAATTACCAAAAATAATTAATACAGAGATTTGATATACCGGTAGTGAAAAGTGCAAGTGATTGTAAGAGAAAGTGACAAAGAATAATTAATATAAACTAAGGAAATGTATTTGTATAAGTAGAAACTCATGGATTATTGGTGATAACTGAACTTGTCAACCATCACCCTCACTCCTCATGACTACACTCGTGCTTTTAGGCCTACCCTTTTAGAATGAACAATCTTTCAAAACATACATTTTCCATACTTTTGGCTCAAGTTTAGAATTATTTTGTCACTAGAGAGAAAATCTCTGAAATATAGGGTTGAGGTTAGTCTCATACTTGGGATGCACACTAGCCATTTAAGTATGTTTTTTTATGTTCGCCCGATTCGAAAAGGCCAGCCGCTGGATGGGGGAGACTGGTGGAGAAGCTGATTTTGCAGGAGTACTTGCTGGTGTAAACATTGATGATTCACTATCTGGGAATCCCACGAATGAATAAGAAAAAATAAGTGAAATGTCTACTGCTTTTGTGTGTTTATCCTTGTTGATAAAGTTCCTGATGTCTCCTCCATGTGGAGTGGAGGTGGAACAGAGCGGGAATTAAATTAATCAGGCATGATGGTTGCGAGGTAAATTTGAAATTCCGGTTAGGTCCTGGATTTTCCTCGGTTGATTGATTTTAGAATTTTTCTCTAAATTGTCCGGTTAAGCGTCAATATCAGTTGATTGGCTCCCTGAAAATCGATGCTCTACTGTATTTATATTACTGTTAATATTTTCATTATTTTGTCCCAATATTTTTGTTTTCTGTTTTGAAAATAAAAGGGGAATGGGATCTTGATGGAAATGATGAATATTATTTTATGATTTTTTTTTTTTTTTCATCATAAAGTTCATTCGTGTCAGTATTAGGAGAGTATATAAGATGTATACTGTTAGCAGTGAATTAATTTGAATAGATTTTTACCCTTTTGGATCTTTGTAATGCTTGCATCCAGCAAGAGAAATAATGAGATGGTAGTCTGTAAATTTAATGCAAATTGATACTTGTATCCACCACTTCATTTTACTCCCAGTCCCTCATTAAAGTCTACCAGATAGTTTCCCAGACTTCTGTTATTAATTGCCATACAGGTTAAGTGATCTACCATATTAAGGGGAGACTCATGTTGGTGAAATAGGAAGCTCTTCCAAATCATGGCAAGAAACACATTCCCATTAAGTAACATTGAGGTTGCCTGTTTCCTGGCATAATTTGGAGGAATCAGTAACCTTCCATGTCACCAAGGAGAGGGTCCCCTTAAATGACAAATGTTAAAGGGGATATTTATTTTAGATAAATTGGAGTCTACATAGCATTTTAACCTGTGTTTTGGCATAGGTTAGAATCCGTTAGATGAATCAGCAGAAGTTCAATTCACTCCAAAATTATTCTCATAAGTATATTAGCAATATGTATATGGGCTACTGTATCCTAACATCAGCTCTTATTTAATGGCAAATGGGGTATGCAGGGTCCTCCACCACCCAGCCAACAACCTCCAATGCAACAGCCGCCACCGCAACAACAGTCACCCATGATGCCACCACCACAACAACTTCAACAGCAACAACAACAACAACAGCAGCAGCAGCAGCCCCCACAGCCAACACCACAGCAACTTTCACAACCACCACCACCACCTCAACAGTTGACACAGCCACCACCACCCCAGCCACAGCCACAACAGCCGCCACAGCCCCGGCAACAGCCACCACAGCAACAGCCCCTATCGCAGGCACAGGTGCCGCAGCCGCCACCACAGCAGCCACAGCAGCCTGTCGTGAATCAGGTACAGAATTCCAGAATTTTTGTCTTGTTCTAAAAGTTTCAAATTAATTAGAAGGCTGTACTGTACTCTCATAGTCTGGATTTTCTTTGCTGATGTTATGTACTTTATCTTCCCTCTCGTAACCTCATTGCCTGTTACATGTATACTGCTACTGTCTTTATGTGAATGGGTTACTGGTTTGTTACTTGGAAAGCAGTTGGATAGTGAATGATCAATAGTGGACATAACATTATGAAATAGGTTAAAAGGAGATGTTTTCCAGGACATGGTCAGTCATATGACATACATGTCTCTTATTACTCAATTCAGGTGGTGGGGCCTGAGACTATGCTTTCCTAGAGAGATCATTAAAGGGAAGGCAGTCAACCCATTCTCAATGTTGTCATGGCATGTGAAAATACTTTAAAACTTTCATAATAATAAGATTCACACATGTAGCCTATATAATTAAACTTATAGAAAGGAAAAATATAATGACATTAAAAAAGATCATCATCTCATGATCATCAATACTCCATATCCTTATTTTTACTTGACATTATGGGGTACTCTAGAGCTAGGCACTAAAGAATTAAATCCAAAAAACAGGAGGAGGGACACAAACACCCCATAAAATGGGTCCCACTCACATTTCTCATCCTTTCAAGCCCATGAAATTTTTGGCTCTATCTCACAACGTGATTTTAATTAACCTTGGTGCAAGGAGCCATTCCATTTGGTTTGCCAACTCTAATATACACTCCTACCGAATCCCTTCTTTTCTAGTTTATGCAAAAGTTTTTTTACTTCGCCCTTTTTCTAAAGCACGCTTCCTTACACAATTACTCTGATGTTCATTACTACTTCACAGTCAGTTACTGAAGACCATTTTCATGCTGCCTTTACTAATATTATATTAGGATGATATTTGCCATTCTGATGATTGTTCAATTTAAAAATGTCATTGAAATACCATTTGTAGAGGAACCTTTAAAATACAACATTTTGCTTCTAATGAAGGTTTATTGCCCATAAAATATCCCCCACAAGAGGTATTTTCATATTTTATCTAATTACTTGTGTAGCTTAGCAGTTATGCTGATGGAGATATGATTATTTTAAACATTAACAGTCACTGCACAGTACATAAATTATATAGTTGGCCAAACCACTCCCTGATAAGGTAGCTGGCCATGAAAAGTCTGTGTTTGTACTGCATAGTGCATACAATGTTTTATATCTTGTATGTATTTACAGTATAGAGTATGTTCCATCCCTCACTCAACACAGACATTCATAAAACAAAATCTCTATTACAAACAGTCTCTGGGAGTAACTGGTTGAAGTACCTGGTTTCCTGCACAGATAACGGTTTATGTCAGTGTGAACTGGGGCCACTACAACAGTACCAGATACCTTGAAATTGTATAGGACACACGCGCGCACACACACATATATATATACACCTCGATCTTGTATAGAACGTCCAATATGTCGATAGAAGACGTCGTTTTATGTGAAATCGTTCTATGTGATACACGTAACCTATGAGGAAAATTACAATTGGTCGATCAATCACCAAAATTGTCCCTGAAATTAACATAAAATACTTTTTAAGGTTTTTCTTGCCTTAATCCTACAGGGATGCATACTGACAGTAAGATCTCGCATCTAACGAATAATAGGTGCCAAAAAAGGTGTGTTTGATACGAATTCGTTAGATGCGAATACATAAACATATGGGGGAAATTATAATCGGTACCAAAAATACAACTGAAACTCAATTGGCTTGTATTTACGGCATACAGTAATAAAAAATATACAAGAAATGTGTAAAATAATCAAGAAACATGTAAAATAATTAAGAAATATGGAACATTCTCCTATGAGGGATGAATTCTGTATGCGGCGGCAAGGGACACACGTTATCACTTATCACATGCGGCATGCCGCTCCCTCACTCCCACCACCACATTCTCCACCACCATCCTCCCTCTCACTGTCTGCTGCGTCTTGTGATGCTGCTCGGAGTTTTGTTATCTTTTTGTCTGCACTTTTTTCCTTCACAATAAATCCATCAAAGTCATTAGGAATGTCACTAAGAATGTTCACTATATCCTCTTCACCATCACTCACAGTCTCTTGTCCATCATTTTCATCAATATTTTCCATAATTTCGTGAAGCTCACGGCGCTTGTTTCTCTGTTTTAGGGAATTTTGGAGTCCACACAGGGAAATAATATACAGTTCGTTCAAGAGTAAACAGGAAAATTTCTACCAGATGAAATAACAAAAAGACCATCAATGTTCATGAGTAAACAGGGAATAATTGAGGTAAAAAGGGAAATTCTGATGTTGAAGTAAGGGAAATTTCGTCAAGCAGACCTGGCAACACTGAGCGGGAGGGAGGGAGGCAGTGGGGAGTGGCTGTTTGTTCAGGATTTTTTGCTGTTCACTCAGGATTTTTTCGTTAGATTTGAAACTATACTCGTTAGATGAGAATATAGGTAGATGTCCAAAACGTCGTTAGATACGAATTCGTTAGATTAAAACACGTTAGATGCGAGACCTTACTGACTGAGATGAGTCGGTGGCATCCGTGGTGGTGGAGGTGGTAGGAGGAAGATAGCGCGTGATCATCGTTTGTTTTCTTTTATTAACCATACGCTGGTGTTTCCTTCTCCTTTCTCTTTCCGAGAAATAACTTCCTTCTTTATATCGAAGGATATGGCCTTCCGTTTTGTAAATGCACGACCTGGCATGACTGAGTGTTGAAGCTGGTGGTTTCGCTCGTTTTGTATAAGAACTCCTCGGATTTGCTTCACTTATTTTCGCCACCAGTTCTATATGGATGCAATCGTTTTGTAAAATAATTTTAAGCTAATATTTTGGTCGCTCGTTCTATGTGAACACGTTCTATATAAGACCGAAGTGTATATATATATGTATAATATACAGTAGGTTCGCTTATTGCACCCTATGTGGGCAACAGAGGGGAATGCGTTGATTGACATCGCTTAGTATGAATACATATTTATATGGGGAAAATTATTTATAGGCGGCCACTGCCTCACACTGACAATATACAGAGATTTTGTACGCCAATATTCAGGGTACAGTACAGTATTTGGTAATTATGATTTGATTATGAGTCACTGTATCAATAAATATAAGTTCTTACCAAAGAAATAGCAGTACAAAAGCACACTAGAAGTGTGAAATGGGTTTCCGAGGCTGGCCGTGACACTATGTCGGCTTCCCCGCTGCTCCTCCCAAGGTCGCACCACTACTCTCACCCACCACCAATCCTCCTAGCACTGTGTTCAATGTTGATCTCATTCACTTCGTCCATAAACCCTTCAAAGTAAAGGGTGGACACAACTGAAGCGTTATCATCGATCTCTTCTTGTTCTTGCCTGTTGCCGCCTAGGTAACGAGTGATTAGGCTTTGTTTCCACTTGCTTATTTCAGTGTTGTGCTTGTAAGTGTAATATTTGAACAGCTTATCAAGACCAAATATTATTTCATCGGTTCCCTGCTTGGAGGTTTCTGTAGTCTTCAACTCGTGTTTGAACTTATCCAGGGCACAGAGAATGTGGCTTAGCCTGCCTACAGGTAACTCGGTGTCCATAGCTTGCAGTTGTGGTTATTGTTGTTGCTGTTCTTGGTGTTGTAGTGCTGTGTCAGCCTCATTCACATGCTTCAGAATCTCAAATGGATCTTGTTGTTCAATGCTTGAGTGAGCTTCTTGCAGCTCTTGCAGCATCAGTTCTTGTAAACCTGGGACTTGTTGAGCTGTCGCCAACGTTGCTGCCTCTGCTTCTGCCAAAGGCTGAATGGCTGTCTCTGGTGGTGGGGCACAGAGGTTTGAGACAAGGAGGCACCAAGCATGGTTTACTGTCGCCTCACTAACTTTGTCCCAGGCTGTAAGTAGGAAGTCGACAGCATTTTTTACTGTAAATTTACACCAAAAAACTGTATCATAACTGACATCTCTGCTGGTGGTAGGGTTGCTGGTGGTGGTGAGGGTGATGGTGTGGTGTTGTGTTATTGTCCTCATCCTGGGTAGCAGGAGGAACAGCTGGTTATAGCGTGGGTTTTGGGGAGCGGCTAGTTTCACGCGGAAACCAAATTGGGCCACACTTGGCCACAAAAACGCTCTCGGTGGAAGCATCGCTCAGAAGAAAATAAAAGGTGCTGATTTGGGGGTTCATTGCACAATAGGTGAAACGTGTATTGAGAACACGTGCAATATGCGAACCAACTGTATATACAGTATATATATATTTTTTAGAACTTAGCAAAAACTATATCATGGATCTATCCAATCAACTGTACTAATGTTTTTCATCATGCTTAGCAGAACAGTGTGGCAACCACCCAGGCAGTTCGACCCAAGGACCAGCTCATGTATTTGGCTCAGATTCTGGGAATTCAGGTTCAATTTACTGACTTCCCCAAGGTGAGTGAAATAGGTTGGCTGTCACTATCAATTATTAGCCTCATCTAGTGCGGTTTGTGGACAATCCCCTTACTCCTACATTTACAGTAATACAAAATATATTATGATACACTGAGGGTTGCCTGCCATTAAGTTAACTCATGAACTTGGGTATATTTTGTTGTGAGCTATAAAATATGTTAAATCAACAAGTAAAAATTCCTCAATAGTATATGCAGGCGTGGACCTTGAGAAGACTATACTGCAACCCTGATGGAGGATTATATGATCATCTTTCTCAAATTCTCTTCCTTCCATTCTCTCTATGACAATGCTAATTGCTGCACTATGCAAGATATAATATCTCCACTAGATATTGCAAAAGTAACTATTGATGCATACAGGGAAATACTCCCCAATCTTCCCCTTCTCATGTTAAGCTCAATTATCAACTTATGCTCTTTTATTTACTAGATTTTTCCCATTGTTTCTGTTCTTTCTCAGTTGTATTTGAGCTGAGTAGAGTAGTACCACTAAACTGAATAGTTGAAAAGGCATGCATTTCAAACATTTGCTGATCACACAATGTAACACCACACATGAAAACCAGTGACTAGTCATACCTTTGCATGCGTTTAAGGAATGCTCCCAACCTCACATTTCTCCTACAATCATTATTGTCATGTCAGTGAGGTATTGTGGTAAGGATATTATAGAAAAATAACCAACATGATGTATCCACACTTTGGCAGTCAGAACAATTCAAATGCAACCTGGAATTGGAGCACTTACTGACTGGATTGGTCAAAGGTTCATATATTATGTCTGTGTCATATGATGAACATTTTAAGACTGACATTTTCCCTTGCAGTTTAAGGGTTGTCAAATTATGCAAAGTCATCTTTTATGCAAGCATATTCATTATATTGATGGCCCATAACTCGAGCCAAAGTGAGTACTCCTACCAAATGCAAGGGCTAGTAATGGCCCATCACATGAGATATTGAAGTTCCCTATAACACATGAGGACCCTAACACTTATGAGGTATACAGGTACTCTTCCCTGGTTCAAAGGAAACTACTGTATGTAGTTTAGACAATATCTAAATGGCTGAGATTTTAGGGTGTGCCAAAGAGATGAAATGTATGCTGCATAGGAAGGCTGCCCATGTTAAATAAAAATTTATCGGTATTACTTATTCCCAGAATGTTGCTCTACCAGTGCGTGCATCACAGTTGAGGGAGGCTTTTTATGTACTGAATGATGAGAACGTTTTGTGGCTCTTCATCCAGAGGGTTAAAGATGAGCACATTTCATGATATTTATTATATGTACAGTACAGTGTTGATTTCTTGTGATTTACCTTCAGGGCAACAAGAGTGAGTATCTTAGTCTGGTGTCACTCTCCACCAACCCTCCCCACGTGTCTCACGGTGCTGGACCCACCATTGATGACTCCCATGACCAGGTCAGTTCAACTACAGTACATCTTTGATACATTGCAAACTTACACTTTCATCTTCTGTCACTTTTTTCAGTATTTGGTCTCAGTCTTTTACCTATCTATTATGATCTATGACTGTATAGCCTGTTCTAAGTTAAATGAAAAATGTTAAAGGTACTGTATTCATATTTTTCATGGGGCTACTGGACACTCTGTTATTTATAATTGCTGAGTTGTAGACTGATGGAAATTTCATTCTTTATCGGTTGTTAATTCTCTAAAAGGTGGTGGTGCATAAAAAAAATTTAAATCATATTGTTTACTATACAGTAAGGCCTTACAGATAGCGACACATGTAGTCTGGCGAAATAGTCGCTATCCATGGGGCAAAGTTTAAATGTAAAGAAATCAAAGTAGTCTGGACATTTTTTCAAAATTTTACCTATATAATAACCAAGCACACATATACAAACTTAAAAGTAAACATGTTTGACATGCCAGAAGGTATATAAAATTACCTGGTACTGATTTAGAGTGCATTTATTTAGGTGACATGACGAGTCAAGTTTAACTTCAGTATACTGGGTGCCCCACACTCTTACTCTCCCTGACGTCTCTTTTGTCTCCCTTATTTTTACTAGCAACGCCAGCGCCATGTTTAACTATTAGCCTACAGTACAGAACCCAGCAGCCTTAACAATACGTGGACACCACTTCAGCAACAAGAGCCAGCAACAAGTGACTTTAAAGTTTAAAACAATGGATATAACATTGGAAATATTGTCTACCACTATGTGTGTGGCATCAGAGTTGCCAATATCCAATATTGGCAACACCACCGCCCGTAGTCCGCTCGCTTAACTCGCTCTCCGTCGTGCCTGAAAATGTTTCTATCCTGTCACTATCTGGGAAACCACTATCCAAAAAAACGCTATCCGAGAGGTTTTACTGTACTTTGATCAGAATGTTGAAATGATGGTTAATATTACATGGTACTTCTTTTATCAGAAATATTCCCAGAAATTATAACAATGGATTATTAGTGAAAACTTATTTTATGTGACTAATGGAAGCTTTACAGGAGTGATGTCACATATAAAAAACCCAGCTTATTCTAGCCTGCTAAAAGAAATTTTTAATGTACAGTACAGTAGGTACCATCTTATTTAATTAATTTTTATTATTTGTTATCCTTCTACTTTATGTTTATTGCAAACAGTAATGGCATAAAATATTTCTTGTAGTTCTGCACTTAAATGCTTCTAGTCTATTTATTCTTGACAAATATATGCTTTCACAAAAGTAATATTGCCATTATGTTACTGTGTCACTTTGATAGAAATAATTACAAGCTTCATTATAAACAAAAAAAATATATATACATTCCAGGCTTGCCTGACAGCTTTGAGGGACTTGGCCAAGATGGGCTTGGATACAGTGACCTCCGGTAAGCAGGAGTAACGGGGCTGTTGTTTGCCCTCACACTTCAGGATGTCTACACCAGCTCTATACCAGTCTCACACCAGTCCCCACACTTGTCACCCTATTAGCTCATTTATTGATCCTCACACCTCCTTTTGGACTCTACCTTTAGCCTCATATTATTCCACAAAACAGTCCTCCAATCTTCTGTACACTACCTTCCAGGCCAGCCCTCACACCAACCCATACTTTACATTCTAACTGACATCTCTCCCCAACATCAGTTGGCAGACTGACTCTCTCGAATGTTGAGTTTTTTGAGCTGCAGACAATAGGAACCCAACATTAGAGAGATCAGAGTTGGTGTAGTCATCCTGAATGCAGTATCTGACACACAGACAACCACACTTTTCCTTGTAAAACACATACATAGAAAATAATTTGTGGAAATTCAACACCATTTGATGAGAAATTGTTACTCATAGAATTTCATTATTGTGTCTTCAAGTTTGATGTGAAGAACAGTAACAGTAATAAGCATCATCAACAGAGGTGCCTCTTCAAAGGGTGTGATTTTCTGCACTATCTCCTGCAGTGTATAATCTTTAAGTGCAGTACTGATCTATGTGAGTTTAGCCACGATAATAAATAGAAAGCTGAACTCAGGTATTAGACACCCTCCACCAAGTAAAATTTTGACCACACCCTGAAAAGATTTAAATTCACAGTTAAGCTTGATTACTACATCCAGCTTAAATCTGATTTTGAGTCTTCAGTCTGAGTTCAGTTTTCCCCATCATCTTTGATCTTGAAATTATAACATTTCTCTGTTGTATAGAATATGTAGTTTGGAATGACTGGAAACGTGAGGTGTCATGTCCGACTACTACTGATTTGGTCGCTTTGTAGTCTTATTGTCTTCTCTCTGTTTTTTTTTTTTTTTTTTTTTTTTTTTTTTTTATGAGATACCAGTAATTTGATATTGTTATTATAGGCAAAGAAAAGAGAGAAGACAGAATCCCTTTACACTGAGTGAACAGTATGGCAAACAGTTAAGTGATATGGAGCTTTTAAGTATATATGAATTAAAGCTCTTTTTCCCCTTTCCTTACAAAAGCCAATTGAGATCCAGCACATATACACTGTGGTGGGTCTCCTACAGGCTCTAGTGTGCCCACGTGCTGGCTATCTGGTCTCTGTTGGAGAAGAATGGTGGAGGGAGGGAGGTAGGTAAGAAAAATCATAGCTCCCCCCATCCACCCCTCCCTCACCCATTCCCAAAGGTCTTAGTGGTAGTGATGTGAATATCCTGCCTGTTCCCACCTGGTCTCATGCACATACACACTCTTGCACACCCACATGCTCACTCTCCTTTTATCATTCTGGCAGAATAATTTACCATTGTCGTAAAAACTGAAGAGGTGACTACAAGGTATTACAAAAATTACTGTGTTATACATAAGTCAAATGTTCAGTAGCAGTTATCTCATTTACTATTATAAAGTGTTCAGTTTTAATTAGGTGATATTCTCCCTTATATACAGTATATATATATATATAATATGTATTATTATTATTTTTTTTTCTGTATAGCACAACATACTTTTCATGTGACAGTAAATTCCTCTTCAGTTGAGGCAATGGCATAATACTGGAATAATAATTTTTTTCTTAGCTGGCAGTACTTGGCCACTCTCCTTGTAGCTCATTGGCTCGGACTAAATTTTTGAGTAATATTAACATAGTGTATCACAAATAGGTGTGCAACTGTTATTTTTGTCTACCCAGTTCTGATTCATTCAAATGCTGAATGACTTACCAGGGGTTTGATGCACCAAGTACGGTTGTCTCAAGGAGTTTCTAAATTTGCTGTTCTGTCTTGTGTCTTCCATTAAAATGTGGCAGTGACACAGTAATAATAATTAGTGAATGATAATTTAATTTTCAAGGATCACATTTGTCCATACAGCTGCACAGGGGCTATAGGAATTCCCTGAGGCCACTGTACAGTCACAAGCAATAGTTCTGTCCTCAGTATGTTTGATTGTTAGCTCTTGAGATGCATTGTGTTGTACATGAGATGTAGTTGCCTCTTGTGCTTGACGACGAAATTGTCGGATAATTGGTCTTGTGAAGGCCTTTTCATCTCTGTGATGCTATGAATTTCTGAGTTGAACATGAGAGAAGATAAACAACTGAACTTTTGATTTTGGATGGAACGTCAGCTAAGAAACCTTACTATTGTTACTGTTAGGCAAGGGGAGTGGGCCCACAGTGGCTGGCAGTGGTGTTGGCATGAGACCCTCTAGTTGCTGCTGGGTGAGTGACTAAGGTAGACCATCTTCCTCCAGCTTGGTCATAACATTACAAAAACTACTCTGTGCTCTCCTCATCCTCTTTAGATAGTTCTTGTACAGTATACAATTGCAAGTTTGTTTTCTTTCTATAACTCGGCCTCAACAAACTGAAACTGTTTTCCTCTTATCTATTGATTTACTATACATGTTTCCTTCACTAAATATAGGCCATTTTTCTGTATAGTCTCCTTCTCATCCTTGAAAAATTCTGGTATAACTTTGTTTCCCTCACTTAGCATAAATATAGCTGATATAGTATTGTACCGGGACCAAGTTACCATGGCTTGGCCCCTAACCTTAATTTTTTGTGCTGTATTATCAATGTGTTTATGTTAGTTAACATGAGTGGTAATTATTATTAATTAAGCTTGTGAGTTGAGCACACAGCAAGTTTTATAATCTTGTGGCCAGACTTGTGATGTTAGCTTGAAAACAACTTGTTTCAAGTAAATTTCTTGATTTAGCTTCTATTACCAAGCAGAGTTTTTCAGTCATATAAATGAACAAAATTTAAGGTGAAAAATGTAGAGCATGTGTAATATTTAAATATCTAATTGATGTTGGAAGACTGTTTCTGATTTCACCCACATTATGGAAGATATCATTTGTTACAGTATGGTACTTAGCTGCTCTGATTCCCACCTGATGTAATTGTTGTGGCCAATACCTTCACCATAAGTTGTGAACCCATGTATTAAAAATGCATGATATTAAAAAACTGATAAGAGGGACATAAGCTGTATTCATAATCGAGCACACAATGCCTTTTTATCTCGGCTAATGATCCAGAATTGTAGGTGTGACTCCTGCTCAGTACTTTTGACTGAATGAGCTTTAATCTCGCTCACTGCAATCTTGCTGGCTACCCATGACAGTTAAAATGAACAGCTTCAACATCGTCATATATTTATTGGCAGAGTACATAATTATCAACATCATTGATCTGTATATACAAAACCCATTTATAATTTCTATTCCAAGTCTCACAAATGCAGCTCTGCATTGTCACTTTACCATACTAACAGTACTGCTCAGGTGGCTCATCTATGATCCTGAATCATCAATTCAGAAAAAGTCAAGTAATATGTACCTGTACTTGATTCTGAATAATGAATTTAAATATTTACTACACAATTCAAGGTGGGTATTGTCAATGCTAATAGTAGCATGTGGGAGTTTATTCTCTTACATTTAAACAGAGAACTAATTTCATGCTGCATGATATCTTCCATGTGATTGCAAACATAAACATCATTTTGACATCAATTTATAATTTCACGAGGTGTTTTTGATAATTAACAAAATTCCCACTAGAACTTAGTTTCAATGGTGTCTGGAATACAATCCTACTGTGTGGTCTTTGTTTTTTTATCAGACGGTATAAGGTCAACAGAAATGAATAATAATGCTGTATATTTAATTCTTTGGCATATCTCTTGCTATATTGTGTTACTGACATTCCAGCTTCCTAAACATTTTGCATTGCCAACAAACCACAATATCTAGTGTGTAAACTATTGCATCATGATACCTGAGGACAAGTGAAAGCTAAGACATGAGTCTGGAGGAAGATGTATTTGTGTAAAGCAATCTCTTCATGTTCTTGGGACAGTGACAGTGGGGCCATGTATCTACCACCTGGTCTCCAAGATGAGACCACTCCAAGTCCTCCCCCTCCAACAGAGCCAGATAATAATTTTATATATTGTATTTAAAAAAGACAGAATAATGACAAGGCATGGTAGTGTTAGTCACCCAAGACCTCGAACCTGTAACTCTTGTTGCTCAGAGTCCTTTTTTGAACACCTAAGAGCCGGAATATTTTGCAGTCCTCTCCAAGGATGCCATTATTTCTGCTCAGGGAGTCTACAAACACCTAGAGTTGATTATAGTGCTATCCATATGAAGGCTACATTTTACTCTGCTCATTGTGACAAAGGAGTATACAAGTGGGAATTTTTACCTGTCTACAATGGCACGTTAGTATTTCTGCCTGTTGAGGAGGTAAGCTGATGTTACAAAAATGAAAAGCTATTGATTCTTTCAAATATAGCACAAAACTGACTCCCTCAGTGTAGACCCTGTTTGTGGTGCATGTTGGAGGAAACAATAGCCTCATGATTGCTGACAGATCACAAGTTCCCTTAGGTCTTTGAAGATCCATAGAGCAAGAATAATATGCAGTTAACACTAAGATTGCCAATATTTCTGCTCAGTGCAAGGAAGGACTGAGCAGAAGGGAGATAACACTTTCATGCTTCCGCGGTGTCGTGTCCGCTCGCCCACCACGACAAACTATGAATACACGTGAAGACAACGGATGACTTTTGGCCAGAATGCTGTATGTGTAGCTAGTGGGTGGTGTGGTCGAGCAAACCAACCCAACTTTCACTCCCTCTCACCAGATATTGGGTCTTATTCAAGAATGTTGTTATGGTATACCCTGAGGTTTGTTTAACCATTGGTAAATGAATTGCCCTTTGAAGTAATAATTTCATATACTGTACAACACTTGCAGCTTTTCTTTATAACCCTAAAGTGCAAGTATATTTATAGTTTGTGTGTGATTTTAAGGTAGTATGTTAAATGACATTTGATTTCAAGCATTAACAGATATAATTATGTACAAATATTTGGTTTCTAAACATTCAAGCATATCATGATATTCTCGAATATGGCTCATTGTTACTTGGCAACCTCACTTTGGGAGTGTCACAAAGACGTACTAGAAGACATTAATTTCTTAAAGCAGGTCTTTGTGTTTATTCTACAGTACGACTAATGCTTGCAATGTCTTAATTTTATTCAGTTTTTCATATTTTAATCATGGAATGTGTCATACAGTTGTAGAATATGTGATAATGCACTTTATAGTATGTATCTTAGTGTTTCAATATTATTTCCAAGAACAGTAATATGAAAAATTGAAAAGGAGCTTTTTGTGAGAACCCAAGTGCAGTTAGATGGTTTAGCAAGAGGATTGTTGGGTTGTGAAGCTCTGACTAGGCTTAAATGTATTTGTTTATACACATGTTTAATGTATTAAGTACTGTACACTGGTATTTGTAGAATAAACAGATTGTTGGAAGTAAACTCCATTAGAGTTCACAGCTGGCAACAAATGCTAGTCTTCAAATGGTTTTTATTTTTAACAAGCTTTTATATCTGCTGAAACCAGGAGGACAAGACAAGGTTGCAACAATAGCAGTAAATAAAATATGCCATGTGTTTATCAAAGTTGGTATGTATGCTGTAAGAATGTACTTTAACTAATAGGAGAGGTATTACTGAACATGAGTTGTTAATTAGGTACAGAGTTCATTAAGTATATAATACTAACCTAATGGAACTTGCCCACAAACTGCGATTGTACTTGTGAACTATAGAATAACAGAGTTGTGTATCAATTTTGGTGTCATATTAGTGTCTCACCAAAACATAGGTACAGTAATATAAAGCAAATTAATAGTAGAGCTGTATCATGTGCTTTATACTGTACAAGTTGAATCAGACTAGATTTTTAATGCCATGTTTGAACAAAATGTTGTAAGTCCATTTTTAAAGGCATTTTATCATCCAATGATTTCGAAGCTAAGTATAACAGCAAGCTGCTTACTGGATTACACTGATATTGAGTAGAATATACTAATTGAGTAATACTAATTGACAATGTGAAAAAAGAGTCAAGACCTAGAAGAGCACCCGAGACTATGATTTAATCATATTACAATGGAAAGGTGAAGTGGACCTAGAATGGCACCTTGTTCATATGATCAATATTTTGAATTGTATTACCATAGGGAGGTGGAGAAGAGGTAGAATGGCACTACTCTCTCTCTCTAGCTTGGTCCTCCTCTGTCATAACTTTGACTAATCACAAGTACAGTCCTGGTTTAGTACTTTGCTCGACTCCACCACCACAGTCTATTGGCTTCCAAGACCCAGGTCTCCAGTGTGGCTCTGGTTCATATTGCTATTTAAACATAAGGATGGCCCTACTCAGCATTCCTCAATTGAAACTGGCTGCTTTTAATTAACAATTTGTCATATTTGCCTGTCATATTTAAACATCTCACATTATTACACTGTGACTTGTATACGCATCGAGAAGTGAAAGTTGCTCTTTTGTTGATATAAAAAGATGTGACTTGCACATAATGGAAGCCTTATCAATAGAGATTACTCAAATTAAGCTCCTGAGACACCATTTAAAAAAAATCTAATACAGTACTGTACATGGCTGTTAATTTGTTGCAGCAGAAAATAAAAACAAACTATTACTACATAGCATATACTACAGTAAAAATAATGGTTGACAGGCTATATTTAAGTTGATTCAATAATGGAATGCTATGTAGTGCACTGGGCCTTCCTCTTGTTTAAAGAGAAGGCTGTCTGTATAATATGATGTTCTCCCACAAGTACACATGCACTTAGTCAAACAAATGACAATCTCAAGGTAAGAGAATGTGAGTGAAAAGTTGTGCTCTGTGAAACTGGAATAAGAATTCTCTTCATAATTTTAGCCACGATGTTTAATGATTCACTCTCTAGGGTGTTGTAATATTCTTCTAATTACTTCTAGACTAATTTTGTATTTAGTATTTGTGCATGGAGAAATGGAAGGAAAAGTATTTACTTGTTTTAGATGATCACAATCAGTGTGTCGGTGATTATAAGCACTTTTTTCTGCTTGCAGTTTAGGATCATCCTGTCTAGATGCTTGAGTAACCTTTGAATTTGCTGTTGTCTTCATGTCTCTTCATTTAGGCTATGTATGACTGGGTGTGATGGTGGCAATGGAGCTGTTGTATGGAGATCTAACTCCTCTATTACCTGACATTATTGTATTATCTTGACACTTGTGAACTGTGCATTATCATCTTCTTGGTGTTTGTACAGGAGAGACTGAATCAGTATTTTGCCATTTATATCACGACTGATAACTATAAAGATGATATTTCTACATTGCAGAAAATGAGCTTATTGAAGTACAGTCAAGACTAAACATATTATAAAATTTAGTTGTGCATTATCCTTTGAAAAAAAAAAAAAAATGAAAAATGTTTTGACATTGCAGGGAATTTTCAGTCTTAGTGAGGCACTGAACTATTCCATTGTCCAGCATTGTATTTGAGACGTGATTAAATGTTGAATTGATCTGCCCTCCCGTACACACACGCCCTCAGAGATCTGTCTGGTTGGGTACCTTATTGTATTCAGCCAGTCAGATGGCTCAGAGGGTTTGGTCGTAAGATCTGATTGGAAGGTATTTTAAACCAGCTTCCTCGATCTGATTACACCGTAACTGTAGGAATGTCCTTGTCAACTTGTGAATTAGTATAATAGTGTGATTTCATATATAACCATGATATGTACTGTATGTTCTGTTGGAGTTTTGCAAGTAGTGTAGCATGAACTTTTCATTAAGTACTGTACTCTAATAATAATGAATATTTAGAATTAATCAGTATGAGTTTATTATAGGTATGATAGCATAACCTGAGTTGCTTCTGCATTTGTCTGCATGGAGATTGCAGAGATAACTTAAGTTCTTTTATGTGTAGTGAGGTTTCAAAATGCTTAAGGTATATTTCCTTTGAAAAAAAATATGTTATGGTTATTTTAACTCAAAGGAGGTGAATAACATAGTTTACACAAGTGACATTAAATGAAGAGGTTAATAGAATATACATATAATTTAACTGATAGCATATGTAACTAAGTGGCACTAATAATACTGATAGTGTATTGCTCAGGAGAGTCATAATGATAATGATTATTAACTTAAGATTCCAATTTATTATGGTAATGGAGAATGCAGGTCCCCAATTCCTGTTTTGTGAAAGTAGTTGCAGGGCAAGCCATGTGTACTTAGAGTTTGGCTCTTGTTGACATATAATTTGAGCTCTGTTAGGTCCAGTGTGGAAAGTACAGTAGTAGAAGAGTTTTTTTTTTTTCTTGTTTTACAGCGGAATGTTGAATCTATAAATTATTATTATTATTATTATTATTTACTAAGAATTCATTTTGAGTCCTTGCATATTTCTCAGATTGAAATTTATGCAGGGACCTTATAATTATGAGACCCTGTACAGGGAGTAGAGTGTCAACAAGCCAGGTGAAATAGTCCATGTGCCACTCGGATGATAAAACATGTCTTGGATATCCCTTACACAATCCTTGATTCCTGTGATGCATAAACAAGAAAAGTCCCGAGCTAGGAAATGACAAAACAGGTACAACGGCTCCATAGACCCTCCATACAGCAGCCATCTTACCAGTTGTCGTCATCTCCCTGCCCATTACTTTTCTTGCCTATGGCCCAAAGAGTGACACCAGAAAAATTTCAGGCCACTATTGTCTTCTTTTGTCGAGGCCTGAACTTTAAAGTTGCCAAAACCTATTTACACATGACTGGTAAAATGTTATGGTGCACTTGATGTGGTGCTTCTGGTACTATAATCTATTAATTTCTGAATGAACAGCACCTGACCATGCCCCTTGTAGCTTGGTGTTTGCTAAATATTAATATATCGCATAGAAACCAATACTGTACTTAGCTTCTGAATTCCCAATTCTATCTGAGTTTGAAATGCAGAATGAGCTACTAAGGGAATTGGCTCTTGCCAGGTACTGTCTGCTGAGAAGAAATGGATTCTGGATATTTATATATATATATGTACATATACTTCATACATATATATATATCAATATTTTACCACAGCTACCACCACCCCAGCCACCACACAAGACGACCCTGGCAGAGCCGCCAGTTTTGGCCACACAAATGATTGCTTTATTTTTATTATTACTGAATTATTGTTTTTATTTTGCTGTAGCTATTTGAAGGTGCATGTCCAAAAATAGGTGATTCAATGTTTGTATAATTTGTTTAATGTAAATATCTGATACTAGTAACTTTCATTTTCACTTGTCTTCTCTAATATTTTTACTTTGATGTATTTTTCTACTAAACTTCTTTAATAATGGTCTCAAATCTTTTCACTTAGTATCCCATGTTATTTTAAGAACAGATTTTGTTTTTATTTTGTAATTAGTTGTTGTTTTCATTGACAGTTTTCTATTCTATCTTCTAAAGATATTTCATCTAGAGAGAAAATATTGCATTGCTATTGCTTGATGTTTTTCAGCGAGTTTTTTTACTGGGGTTGGAGTTAGGTTCAAGAAATTATGTGATCAATCCACTGCAATACAGACTAACAAGATATGAAACCAACTATGGTAGTAACTTAGTCTCAATGTATTTGTTTCAGGGATTATTATCTGGTAGATTGATGTACAGTACTCTACTATGTACTCTTAACTTCAGAAATGAACAGTATAGTTCAGTACTGTACATTATTATAATCCAACCATGCTCCATTCCTAGTTAGAAAGCTATAAAGAGAAATCTAGAGCTTAATAAGTAAGATTTCAACACTTCCATTTTCGGCTCTGTTAAGGTCAGACTTCAATAAAAGGTTGAATTGAACTCGAATTACTAGTTTCCTTGTGTTTCAGCATTGGTATAACATCATTTACTGTATGAAAATGTTTAGAGACTTCTAGCCATTAAAATAGGCATGTGGTCAGTGCAGTTCACAGTGTGAATACCCACATGATTTCAACACTGGGCCATGTGGAAAAGGAAGGTCGGGGAACACTTGGGAAACATTAGGTGTTGGGAATAGTTATGGCCTAGACATTCGAGAGCGTTGACCAGGGATGGACTACTGACTGGGGAATAGGAAGAACTCTTTCCTCCTCTACTTCACTTACTCTTTGTATATTGACCATACCCTTAGCAAGGTTCTATTCAGTCCCGGCACATCCCTTCCCTAATGAAATTCGATTCCATCACTTCCTCCTAAAAAATATTTGCTCTGACGTGTCGTTCCACTCCCGTAGAGATGGGATCCGACTGGTCACCTCGATATCAGTGAAGAAAAGGATAAATTTTTTAACACGAGCTTAGGTACTGTGCTGGTACAGTCGGCGGCAGAAGTCCTGTCGCCTTGCCTGCTTCACCGAGTCACGCAGTGTTCATGGAGTCGAGAAATACGCACGTTTTCAACACCTAACAATCTCGAGTCTATGAACATCGCTTGCCTCGGTGAAGCAAGTGAGGAGACAGGACTTTTGCCGCCGACTGTACATACTTATATTGATCTAGGAGATCAGTTCTTCGAGGCGTGCTCAACTGACGTCAAAGAAATTCTTCATCTCCATGGCATTCCGGTTGTTCCAGTGTTTTGTTTTGTGCATAAGCTCAACAATAGACGACTGCAGTGTTCAGATTGTCCGTGTAGTCTTTGATAGTGTGCATCCTCTGGATACAGTTACAATCAGGCCTGATTGCCTTTCTGTTCATCCATGACCTCCAAACCGACACAATGCAGAAAGTGCTGGCACTTTAACCATCCTGCCCGACTCTGTAGACGACTACACCTTGTGCTCTTTCTGTAACTCCAGAGAACATACCCGAGATGACTGTTGTGCTTCCTCTCGTTGTTGTCCAATTTGTAGAGGCCTTCATATTGCCTTATATCAGGGCTGCCCAGTATATAAGTTTGCGTGCAAAGTCACTGCTCTCCGCCGGAGGCACGGCCTTTCTCTACGACAGGCCAAAGGTGAGGAGCAACGCTGAGGTTACTAAATCGGCTCATATGTCCACGCTAGCCACCACATCAGCCTCTGTCGTTTCATCTTTGCCACTCACATCTAGAACAACCATCCTAACACGCTCTGACCTTGACCTCCCCCTGCTCACTTCCTTATCTCCCTTCCCTTGTCAAACTCTGTTTCAGTGCTTAACTCTTTCACCCCCACTCTTCCACGAGTGGCTCCAACCTCCCGTTTGGCCAGGTGTGGTAACACATGCGAGGGGCCTGATGACATACATTATCTCTTGCTAAAACATCTAGGATGGGAGGTGGCCGAGTGGTTATTGTTCTGGACTCATAACCTAGAGGTCGGGAGAACGATCCTCTCAGGTGAGGGCCTGAGAATATTTACTCTTCCGATTTGAGTTTCAGGCACTAACCATAAGGCCACCGAACGTCGTAAAACATCCTCGCTGGTACCACAACAGCTGCAGTATTTGGGAATAACCTTCGCTTCCCTGCCTCTGTGGCTGGGTACCAGTTCGGAAGTCGTAACGTGTGTGTGAGTAGCAGTTGACCTGGGCCACGGTAACAGGTTTGATTAAGTATATGTCCAGTGTCGGTATATATATATATATATATATATATATATATATATATATATATATATATATATATATATATATATATATATATATATATATATATATATATATAAATCTCTCTCCTTACTCCTTAATCACATCTGGTCCAAGGTTTAAAGAATACTTTAAACCTTGATCTGGTCCACTGGTTGCTTTCCAGATGTGTGGAGACAGGCCTATCTCCTTCCATTTCTTAAACCGGGTAAATCAGGATCCTCGAAGGCCCAATGACTATCGCCTCGAGGTTATGGAGGAACAGGCTGATGATTGGTGGGGAAGCAGGGGGACTGTACAGGGAAGGGAAGAGAGGGAGGAGTTGTGACCGGGAGTGACTTTCTCAGGGACTCAGGGAGTCAGAGGACTGAGGGGAGTCAGTCAGTGGGTTGGTGTGAGTGTGAGAGTGTGGACGTAGACGCTGCGGTTTGTCCAGTTGAACACAGGCAAACATCTCTGGCGCATATTAAACACCTTATAATTACTCACTGCATTCAGAGTAATAGGCCTTATTTCCTTAAAACTGAAGATATTGTACAGTCGCCAGCACTGCCGCGTGGTACAGGGGCTCACATGTTTAAGAGATTTAAGTGATGTAGTTCCTTAAGCAACAAAGTTCACTCCATGTGCTAGTGTATCGAGGATACTCTATCTCACACACGTGGATTGTTTCGAGCTAAATAATCACAGTGGTGCTACATCTCTGAATATGTGTGAGCCCCTGTCCACGCGGCAGTGCTGGTGAGTGTACCTTGCAAAGAAAAAGGCACTGCTTCCCTCATAACTCACTTGGCATTTAAATGGGCTTGAACTGAGTATCATTAATAGACTTTTGTACTGAAATATAAGTGATAGGTCTATATCAAAATTCTACGAGTATAGGCTACTGAGAGGTTGAACTACATTAGGTAGGGTCGTATATGCAAGAACATTCATGGTGTTGACGATGTCGTGGTACTAGTACGATGACTCCATAGACACTACAGAGAGCCATCGTATCGTACCATTACAACGCCATCATATTTTTGCATACGACCCTGTCTATATGCTACGAAAAAATAAGATTTCAGCTAATAATTTGTTCGATGCATATACCGTAGATTTCTGAATACCTCATATGAAACTCATTGGAGAGGAATTAATATTTGTCTTAAATGCAGCATTCTGTTCTCGGCGCTCTGTTTCTATGAGTGGTGTGCTATATTCATAGAGTAGCCTATAGGCCTATGAATACAGGTGCTAGCTAGGATATTATATACTAATTAAAGTATACGTGTGCTCTACTTTTGTGTCGATGCGACACTGTGAAGAAGATCGTAAAGTTACATTGTAAAGTAAGATTAATTTCAATACCACGTCGTTCAACTGATTTGGAGACATTTCCCGAATTAGTTGAAAATATATATAAATATAGAGTAGTCTAAGCCTATTAAGTAACGTATTTCTCTTCAAGGTAGCCTACTAGTCCTAGAAGGCTATAATACTGAAAGCTGAAAGATTTCAATGTTTACTTTGAACAGTAACTAATTAGAGTGAGCCGTTGAAAAGGCGTTATTCCTCGCCGCCATCGCATTAACATCGGTATCTACCTAAATCTGCTGCAACAGAGAGTTGTTTAAACGGAGGTTATATGCCGTCAGTACAGCCCCTGGTTTTAAACACTTCCTTCCCTCTCCTTCACCGTCGCCTCTCTTTCAAGTAAGTCATATTATCAAAGTTGGTAAGAGGAGGGATGACTGAGGTGTGAGAGGAATGAAGGGTAGCTAAGGTGTGGGTGGGATTTGTACGGATGAAGAGGATAAGATATGGGAAAGTTGGTTGGAGTGTGAGAGATGTGACTGGAGTGTAAAAAAGGCTGGAAGTTCCTAATGGTAAATATTGAAAGAATTACCGTTATTGCGTACGGTTTTTCTACCTTCATTACCCACATATTTAGACCATTCTAAGACTATTTTCTTCTATGGCATTTCCTCCGCAAATGCCCCATTTCCAAGTGGGGCATTTTGAAATTAGCCTGACCTTATCTGACCTTACCTAACCTAACCTAGACCGCATCAGACTACCGGGACCTAACCTGGGAAAACTACCGGGAAATAACCGTGATAAAGTACAGAAAATGAAGGGAGAGAGTTTCCAAATCACGTCAAATTTCGTTCGATATTCTTCTATATATTATATTTAAAGGAGTACAAGTCGTAGTAAGGCGAGAAAAGATGGAAGAAGGCAAAGTGTTCCGTAAGTAAAGTCTTGTATATGAGATTAAGGGGAATTTGTACTGTCTGGAAATTAAGGAGCTATTGATTCCACCAAACTATGTGATAAAACATAGCCCCTACTCATATAATGAGGCATAGTCTGTATTCTGACAGTATGGAGAAATCAGTAGCCCTTCAACACGTCCTTATCACCTCCCAGGGCTATGGAAGCCTCACAGGGGCCGTTAGTGACATAAATACCATTACAGGAGATGAGTGTTATGTCAAGGGGATGAGTTTAGGATAGGCTATACGTGTTAAGGTGAAGCCTGGTTGTGTAAATGGTTCTGTGTATATATATATATATATAGTGATTGTGATATAAAATTCATGCAGGGCCGAGCTTAATAATAGCTGGAGGTGAGGTCACCGCGATGGCATAGAAACACTCTCAAACCGAGTACATGCACGCCCTCGGCTAGGTTAGGTCCTGGTTAGTTAAGGCAGAAGAGGATACTTCAACTATCGGTAAATGAGCTGGGAAAGAGAATGAGACTATTTCCAAGATTATCCCATGGTTGGTTTTATCGCTATACTTAGTTAAAGAGAGTTTCTATGCTAGCCTACCCGGTTCGAGAGCGTGTTTATGTAGGCCGGTGGTGTTATGGTTCTCTCTCTCTCTCTCTCTCTCTGCTGTGTAATGTTTTCCTCACGGATATATCAGTTCCGTACGAATATTATCTTTTAGTGGAGGAGGAGTATTGTCGGCAATGTAGGCAATACCTTATGAGTTTTGGTGCGTCTTCGGAGCCGAAGAATTTCTTCTCAATAATGCATCTGTCGTCAGCTCCTCTCCTTCAGTTTCCTTCGTGCTTGCTGTCCCACCTCTTTAACACCTTTTCCTTTTTGCTACAGGGTCTTGGCCTAGCGCGGCCTTCTTTCTACTTCAGTTATTATTATGCGAGTGTATTATTATACACTCGAGGTTTGCTTCACCTTAGTGCGTTTTTATATTATTATCGGGAGATAAATGCTCCTTAAATAAGTAATAGGTTTTTGGACACACATTTCGAAAAAGTACCTATGTGTAATTTTTTTGATAATTTGTACAGGATAGCACACACACAAGCGATCTCTCTCTCTCTCTCTCTCTCTCTCTCTCTCTCTCTCTCTCTCTCTCTCTCTCTCTCTCGTTCCTTTTTCCTTCACCAAATTCAATTGTTGTCTTGGTTAGTAAAAGAATGAGTTGGTGTTGATGAGTCATTGCAGTTACAAAGCTTGTGCAATGACAGAGAGTGAGGGGGAGGGAGGGAAGTATGTCCAGGAGAAATTGTCAACATCTATGTGTGTGTGTGTGTGTGTGTGTTCCTACCTGTAAATAACATAGGGTTAAGTTCCGTACACACACACACACACACACACACACACACACACACATATTACAACAATTTTGCGACACTGGAAGAAATGAAAGGGAGTTGCTCTGTGGTCCCAAGAGGCGCCCAAACTCCTAAACTTTGGCCACATCAACTCAGAGAGAGAGAGAGAGAGAGAGAGAGAGAGAGTTGGAGATGCCTTTCACATTAATAGGTTATACGTAACACAATATATTTTTCTTTAAAAATAGAAAGTGGAGATTTTCACGTACTGCAACAGAGAGTACGGTAACAGTTAAAGAAAACCTCCAATTTTTGCCGAAACACAACCTGAACATGAAAAAAATATGTAGGCTATAATGTCACTGTGATTAGACACGTTATCTAATTGTGAGCCCGCCATCCAGCCAGCAGCGCCAGCCAACTATGGGAGTCCAATTTTCACATTTATTATTCCCGTTTAGATTGATTCTTCGACCACACCACAGTTTACTTCCTTCGTGCTTGCTGTCTCACCCACCCCTCTATCGCCTTCTCCCTCTTTCTACAGGGCCTTCAGTGCTTAGGGTGGTCATCTTTTATCCTCGAATCAATCACCCACCGCCGAACAGATCAGTATCACCCTTCTAAGAAAATGTAATGTGAACTTTGATGCAATTTTTGTATATATTCCTGCGTTTACAAGCTGAAGATATGTACAGTACCTAGGTGTGTCGATAATTATGTACACCTTATGTAAATAATTGGTGTAACTTGAAAAATAAATAAATAAATAAAAATGCATAAAAATTATAATTTTGGAGCCTGTACAAATTCTTCCATGCAAGCCTATAAAATATATAGTGCTGTGAAACTATTTTCCCCTTACTTTATATTTCCACTCCTTCCTTGTTCTTTTAACATAACCTAACACACCAGTATGCGTATTTCCTTCTTCCCTCGTCCTTCATCCATCGACAACAGACCAGATTTGCATGTTGTAACTTCTGAAATGAGGTTGGAGGACAGGGGAAGGCCTGCCTGAAGACGAAGGAAAATATGTCTATGCTATACCAAGGACCCGAAGGCAACGTGGGAAGGATTTCGTGGTTGTGTCCCGGCCTAGAGGAAGGTCAATTCAGTCCTGCGGTGGTGTGTGTGTGTGATAGAGAGAGACTGAGACTAACTGACCTAGTGGCCTTGCAGGTGAGGTCACAAGAACAACAGATTGCCAGACTCTTCCTCATCGTCACTATAATCACTGTGTATGTTACCTTAGGGGCAGACTCTGATTTCACTCGAACTATACCAGGAATCGGACGATATCAATGTTATACTTAAGGGGGGATTTTCTTGTTGGTGAATTGGAAGGTCTGTGATTCCTCCAAACTAAACCACGAAACAGATCCTTTATTAGTACCACTGAGGGCGTCTGTTTTCTATTATAGTTAGGAGGAATGAGTAGCATCCCAATTTACCAACAAGAGAATCTCCCCTTCATAGGGAATCTGTTTCGTGGCAAAATTTGGAGAGTCTCTCCTCGAAGGAAGTATAGGACATGGGGTGGGATAAATAGAGTATACTTAACGCTACAAATTCCTCTATAAAACACGTTCTTTGGTCTCACTTAGTTTCCTGGCACATTTTGGAGGTATCAGTAGGCCTCCAATATCCCACAGCAGAATATTCCCTCTAATCAGGTTGAGTGTTGCACAGAAACTCACTTTAAAGTTCAGTTGATGGAAAACTGGAGGGTTACTGAATCCTCCAAACTACATCACGAAACAGATCCCCTATTCGTAGCATTGAGGTTATTTGTTTCCTAGCATTGTATGGAGGAATAAGTAGCTTAGCCCTCGAAATTTACCCAAAAGGGGTTCTCATCATAATAAGGTGAGCAGCCGGTTTCTATAGACGACAACCCACCCAAAGCCCCTCCTACTGGTTCGAAATGTGTGTGTATGTGTGTCCTCATGATGGTTTGGGTGGGCTGTTGTCCAGAAACCGCCTGCTTCAGATCTCGGGTTTAGACTCAGGTGGGCTAGGGAATGTGGATTGCCAGTGTATACAATTACGAACACTTATAACTGATAACTGGAAAAGGAAAAGAGGACTGACTACGCTGACTGTACCAGTTATAAGTGATGGCAACTGTACAATCGTGGTGTAAAGGGTTGAATTAAAACACAGGGAACATGACAATAAAGGTCACAGCACAGTAGGCTACCCAACAACACCACCAATTAAAGACCCTGTGATCGTGTAGAGAAATTGGAGGATTCTGATTCCCCCTAGCTATGTAACAAAACACGCTCCTTTCATATAGGTGGTGTTTCGTGACAATATTTGAAGGACTTATTTACCTCCAATTTTCTGACTACATCACAGGGTCCCTTAACACTCTGATATTTACCGTCGAGTTTGGGAGTTTTATACACAATTTTTTTTTTCTTTTTTACCCTGGTGAAGAAATTAGTAACCTTATAAAAAGCCTTGATCATATTTTGCTCCTTCGACCTTTCTGACAACATGGTGACTTAGCCTATTACTCTTGAAGCTGGATTAATATTTCATAGACCCTATTCTGAAAAACAAAATCTTGGCACACCTGGCTATAATGTATATTTGACTACTTTTCTAGTATGTAATATAATATTTTGATAACACTATTCCTGTTTCATTAGTGTTATGTTTCAATGAGTTTTGTTATTGAATACTTTCGATTATAATATTTTAATGACCCTATTCCTGTGTCATTAGTGTTATTTTTCAATGAGTTTGGTTATTATAATATACAGAGTGTCTGTATAATAATGTAAACCACTTTACATGTTAATAACACATATTAATTTCTGATAATATTATTTTGATAATTTGTATATCCCCTCAAAAACTATATTATAGTACACTACTCGGCTAAATATAACAACAACAACAACAACAACGACGACGACAAACAACAACAACAATCATAACAATAACAACAATAATAATCATAACAATAACAACAATCATAACAATAACATTCATAACAACATTAATCATACCAACAACAACAACAATAACAATCATAACAACAACAATAACCAATACGAGCTCATAACTAACTGAAACCCAGGCAGACGACCTCCGATCCCTTTCATTGAGGTGACCGAACGCGTCGCACACATGTTGTTGTTGTTGTTGTCGTTTGAGCAGTTGTTGTAAATGTTGTCTTTGTTGTTGGCGGTTGTTGATGTTGTTGAATTATTGTTGCTATATTATATTATTTTGTTGCTGTACTTCATCCGGTGTTCCAGAATATTGACTTGCTAAAAAAAAATGGTCTCGACGGATTGTTTGTGTGTGTGTGTGTTTGGAGTGTGTGTGTGTTTTTAGAGAGGGTGCTTGTGTGTGTGTATAGAAGGGCATGTTTGTGTGCGTGTGTGTGTTTGGAGGTGTGTGGGGGGGGGAGGTGTGGGGGGGGGGAGGTGTGTGTATGGAGGGGGGTGCTGGTGTTTGTGTATTGGTGTACTTTTGGAGACGTGTGTGTGTGTGTGTGTGAAGGGTGTGTTGGTATGTTTTTGGAGGGGGGTATTTGTGTGTGGGTGTGTGTGTATGTGTGTTTGTGTGTGTTCAGACAATACCACACTCAGTCATGGGTCCATAAACTGAGACAATTAATTTTTAGATAAGTTTTTGTTTCGTTTTTTTTTTTAACCTATAAAGTCACTTGGCCTGAGTCTAAAGTAAATGATGCAAGTCTTAATCGGGTATAGTACAGTGTTGGTAAATATGGAGCAACTGAGTCCCCCAAAGTAATCTAGTCCTCCTGTTTCTTGGCATGATTTGTAGGAAACAAGGCGCTCTAATGTACCAAAAGTGCGTTACCTCCTTAATTAATAATACTTCACCAGGCTATAATTATTAGAAGCAGACCTGGATATTATTATTATCATTTTTAATATTATTATTATTATTATTTTTATTTTTATTTTTATTTTTATTTTTATAATGGCTCGTCACTGGTCATACATACATACATACATTTAATTCTCTTTAGACAGACACATTTACTGACTTGTTTTTGTATATTTGGATGTGTGTTTGGCTAAGACCTGTTGTTAGGGATGTGAAATCTGTGTTACTATCTTTATAACAGAGAGAGAGAGAGAGAGAGAGAGAGTAGCTACAATAAGTGGAGAGAGAGAGAGAGGGAGAGAGAGAGAGAGAACAGAGTAGCTACAATAAGTGGAGAGAGAGAGAGAGAGAGAGAGAGAGAGAGAGAGAGAGAGAGAGAGAGAGAGAGAGAGAGAGAGAGAAAGAGAGAGAGAGAGAGAACACACAAAAGCAAGAGAAAGTTAACTGGAGAGAGAGAGAGAGTTAACTGGAAGCAAAGTGGATAAAATAGCTGAACCAGTACTCTACTATATACTTACCTGACTTCTCTCTTCTCCTTCCCTATCTGACACACCACCTTCGGACCCGACCCATGCGTGCACCCCTCAATCATTCTTTTGCTGACTTTCCTTTTTCCTCTTTGATTATTTCCTTCTCGCTTGATATCCCTCATCTCTATCTTCATACATACACCTTCTTCCTTCCACTTCCTACAAGGTCTTCTAGGTCTAGTGGTGTCTTCTTTCCTTCGTTCAATTCCTATCACTCTGAAAACACGTACAGTCACGATCAAAAGTCTTGCCTGCATCGTGTGTATGAAAAAAGTGACCTATTAAAGTGAATCACATGAATCAATATAACAAACACCAATAGATATATATCGGTAATTATAGCTTTCCATGCATCATTCTCATTTCAAGTCCGTTTCTTCCGAAGGTGTTGCTGGACTATTGGGCATTGACTGTACAGTTGGCGGCAAAAGTCGTGTGGCCACATCTCATCTGCCAAGTCATGAAGTATAATATACAGTATGGAAATATATGCTTCACAGGCTCGTAAAATGAAAACTTAGAGTGGTTTACTAATTTGTCCCTTGGATATTGTAATTCAGGGTTGGTGAATGTGTTGGTTAGATTATTAACCTTTATGTTGGGAGGCTATGACAGCTTCTATAATAATAATAATAATAATAATAATATGTTATCCTTCAAGAAATGCTAAGTGAGGCGACACCACTTTTGCCGCCGACTGTACCTGCATAATTCATGAAAACTGTATTGTCTCTTACACATTGAAGAATATTATGAACAATAGCTCGTTAAGATTATTATATTGTATTAATTTACGTGTTAATATACCGGTAAATTGTATCACATTGCATAATTATGTGGATATTAATATACACCATTAAAACAAGGGGAAATTCTTGCAACATCTTAACTGAATCGTCTGGGGTTAGTATGATTATCTTGTTTATATATTATAGTGTGTTTTTATTCTATCCTGGCGAAAATGCACAGGTTAATTCCCTTCAAAGTAGTCGTATGTGACCTTTGGATAGGCGTACACGTTTTGGGTTCATGCCAGAGTGTTTAAGTTGCACACGTATACTGTTGTTGTGTAAAATTTTGGTGTGGTTTGTCTTGGGTTACATTACAGTACATTTACCAATATTGCCATGTAATTAAATGCAAGAGAGAGAGAGAGAGAGAGAGAGAGAGAGAGAGAGAGAGAGAGAGAGAGAGAGAGAGAGGAGACGATCTTCTAATATAATACAGTATAGCCTATAGTGTATGATTGTATGTTTGTTCTCGCATCACAGGAAAATTAGAAACATATTCTGAATCAGCATACACATTCCCGAGTATATTTCTGCTGGGATATTACTAGATGGAAGATTTACTCTGGCTCCGGTTGGCTAGTTAGTATATAGGAAGCTAAAGTGAAAGCATGCGGTCAGTAACAGACATATACAAACAAACAAACAAACAGACAAACAATAAAAGAGAGAAGCGGTAAGAAGATGTAGTGAAAGCAGCGTATAATACCTTGATATCCTGATCTGGTAAATACTAGTAACAGAGCCAACAGACAACAATAATTACCTTGTATTGTGTTAGTCCTATAATGTACATAATGTTTTCTTTGTCCTCTCCATGCACGCCCTCCATTATTTAGTGGCGAATCTCTTGTTGCTGGAGGGCTGCCGAGTTCCTCCAAATGATGCCACGAAACGGATCTCCCATTGTATTAACATTGAGGTCGTCTGTTTCCCGCCGGCATAGTTTGGGGGAATCGTTAGCCCCAAAGTTCACCAACAAGATAATATAATTTCCCCCGAGAGCAATGTTTTTGTGTGTTTGTTTTTTCGACGAGGTTTTGAGGCCTACATATTCCTCTAAACTATGACAAGAAACTGTGGTTGTCATCATTGTTTTATTGGCTTGGTCTGCTCTGTGGAAGAGTTTGGAGGAATCAGTGCCCTCCACAGTTAAGTTTGCCAGCAGCATCTTAGATATCTTAATTGTCTGTAATGATACACACTTTTCTACACACCCTCTCATTTCCTGCAACAACCAACTTCATTTCTCACTCCTTACTACTTCACTGTCATTACCTCTCTCTCTCTCTCTCTCTCTCTCTCTCTGTTTACGTGTGTATGCGTGCAGGCGTGTATGTGTGTGCGCATGCTTTTAAGTGTGTGTGTGTGTGTAATCCATCATCATTATTCCAAGGGAGGAAAATAGCCTGCAAAAGAGGGAAAGGAGGATAGCTAAGAGGAAATAGGAATGAGATAGCGGAAGGGGAAAGAAGCAGGGGCAAAATAATACTGAGAGAGAGAGAGAGAGAGAGAGAGAGAGAGAGAGAGAGAGAGAGAGAGTTATCATTATATTATATACAGTAGAGAGAAATGGGAAGGTAAAGGAGGAAGAGAGTGAACTGGAAGGAAAGGGAGGGGTGAGAGATGTGGGGAAGTGAAAAAGGGAGAGAGAGAACTGGAAGGGGAAGGGGAAGGGGAATGGGGAGGGGAGGGAAATGGGGAAGTGAAGGAGGAAGAGAGAGGACTGGAAGGAAGGAGTGGGAGGGGGGCAATAGGGGGTAGGGGGGGAGGGAGTATACCATTATAAACAGAGACGGCAGATGGTACATAACTTTCTCTCTTGTTCTTTACCTCAGTTCAGTAGGGTAGCGTAAAGTAAAGAGAACACACACACACACACACACACACACACACACCTTAATAATCTGACTACAGGGAAAGATAGATGATATACAATAAATAAAAGTGTGCTTATTTTAGAATTAATTAATTAATGTATTCGTGTACTTTGCATGGGAGATTATCCTGTTGAGTTTTGCTGTCACACTTTGACTCGTCTGACGTTAGCTCAAGTCAGTGTTATTTAAGGACCCTGTGATCGTGTATGAAAATTGGAGGCTTCTGATTCCACCTGAACATGCCAGGAAACAAGCTCCTGCCATATAGTTGGTATTTTGTGGCAATATTTGAAGGACTCATTTATTTCCAATTTTATGACTACATCACAGGGTCCCTTAATTAAGACGTAAACTCTGATGTGTATGTTTTTTGTTTTTGTTTTACGTACTTAGGCTACATATATACATACATACATACATATGGTCGTGTAAACATATTTTATAAAACGGTTTCTGTTACCTCCAAACTATATACTAGGAAACAGACCATGTGTACCTTAATATAAATAGTAGGGAATCTGTTTCGTAGTAATATAATAGTTTGAAGGAATCATGCAAAAGCCCTCGATCAATTTCCTTACACCAGGATTTTATTATTATTATTATTATTATTTCGTTACGGGACGGAGATATAGGCTTTATGTAACTGATAATTAACGTGGTGACGGGTGAATGTACTGCCTTGTAAAAAAAGAAAACTAAAAAAAAAAAAACACTATCTCCCAGCCGCAGTCCACCCTCCCCTCATACCCCCCCCCCCTCCATAAAACTAGTTCACGAAGTAGGTTACATGTGGTTAAAGGAAGGGAGTATTACGGTGTTAGTAAATCTGGAGCAATTGATTCCTCTAATTAAACTATTCCAAGCAACATAATATTGTTATATAATTATTTTTGTTAAGCTAGCTGGTCCTCTTTCCTGCATAGCATATACTTTGGAGGAATCAAGTTATTACGTTGTTTCTTAACCGTTAATTTAGTCAAGTTAGTATATATAATAGTTCACGTAAGGTAGTTTGTGGTGGCAGTGTGTATATGACGGGAGCCAGTGTGGACCAAGCAGGTACAGTCACCAGCATAAGTTCACTTCATTTCCACCTGCTTAAGTATGAGCCTAGGATATTTATTCTAGTGAAGTTGTAATACTATAATTATAAATGCAGAGATGTCACATACTTCTCATAGAGTAAATTGCATGTGTTGTTAGAACAGAAGCTGATTCAGAATACAACATTATCTAGCTGGTCATATTAGCATTATTAAATACATGCATGAGATAGACTTGTATTAATGCTGCTGGCTGTACATACAAACAGCGTCTACCGTCTGTGTGTGTGTGTGTGTGTGTATGTATGTGTTTGTGTGTGTGTGTGTAGTCCAGGAAAGACCAATGGCATGATGACTTTATGGGGACGTATGTATGTATAGTGTGTAGGTAACCGGCGTGGGAACCCGTGCTGCAGCAACACACACAGGGACAGATTGATGGCAATATCTGTAGTGACTGTGTGTGTGTATTTTTATTATTATTATTATTATTATTATCCTGACGAAAATGTACCGAGTCCCAACAAGCCATATGATCTCAGACACATATTTTGCGTACTTACATTTCAGTGTGTTGAAGAGGAGATTCCCTTGTTTGTAATTTTGAGGACTATACTGTCTGATTCCCCTAAAGTATGCAAGGAAACAGACGCCCTCAATAGTACTAATAGGGGATCTGTATTGGAGGAATCAACAGAGACCTTCCAATTCACTAACGGTAAGAGAATCTCCCCATAAGATGCTATATATACATTCAAGTATATATGTACATGTATATATTTTTGGTGTGTTTGCCTTGGATTGCATTACATTTGGCGGAAAGGCTAAAAAATTATTAAAATGGGGGAACCGGTACATTTTCACCATGTTAAAAACGACGGTCAACACAAGAGAGAGAGAGAGAGAGAGAGAGAGAGAGAGAGAGAGAGAGAGAGAGAGAGAGAATAATTATGTTTGTGGACGACGGGAGAAATCTTAAGGTGATGTTGGGAGGAGCCTCGAGATCGTAAGCAAAAACCTATCCTAGAGCGAAGTTATATCTAGGATGTGACGGGTGGCAGCTGAGGGTATTAGTGGCTCCTGAACTTAACTTTCTTTCCAAACCGGAATGGACTGATCATAAGACAGATTAATGATAAAAAAAAAAAAAAAAAAAAAACGGAGAGCAAAGACTGGAAATAGCAAGTTGGATGCCTAACCTAATCTCAATCCTAGGTATGATTTCAGCAGTTTATTTTTTAATTTTTGCATATCTTTTAACCCATCATCTGCTTTCAAATGTACATGGCAGCTATATAGGGACACATTATCTCCATTACCAGATCAGTCTGGCTTCAGCTTCTAGTATCATTGAGGGCGTCTAGCTGTTTCCTGGCATATGCAATTTGGAGGAAGCGGAGGTGTTTAATGAATTGTGGTAGAGGGACAGCTGAGTAGCCTATACAGTACAGAATGAGGAATCCTTTGTCTGTTTCTTTTCCTTCCGTGGAGAAATAATTTAAGCGCGTCGAGAGTAGCCTATAATATGATATAGTGTTGGGTTGGCGCGTAAAGATTAATCAATACAGAAAATATATATAAGGGCTTAATGAATTTTCCCGCGTCAGGCTGGCAGGCAGGTCTGGGCACTCTGGCGAGATACTGCAGAGAAAGTTGTTGTTGTACTTGTTGACCCTTGCTTGTAGCCTACAGTACCACCACTACCACCATCATCATGATCTTTACTGTCATCACTATCATTACATATCACCACTGCTACTGACACCATTACCACCACTCACCATATATTGCTCCCATCACCATTGCGACTGTCAAAACTATGTCTATATATATCATCATCATCATCACCATCACCACCATCGTGTACCACCATCTCTTACTTCTGCCTTATCACCACCACCACCGCGGCACCATCACTACTACTACTACTACTACTATCCTCCATTTTTCTTTCTTAACCTGTCGAAATCGGAAATTGTACCGGCTCCCCCATTTAATATCTTAATTAATTGGCTCTGTCGATTAATGTACTGCAGTCTAAGACCAATTACACCAATAAATTACCCAATTAAAATATAATATACACAACTATATACTTATCTGCTACAAATAACACTGGAATGTACAGTCGGCGGGGGAAGTCATGTCGCCACATCTACCAAGTCATGAAGTATAGTATGGAAATATAAGCTTCACAGGCTCGTAAAATGAAAACTCAGAGTAGTTGAGTTGACTAATTTTCCCCTTGGAATATTGTAATTCTGTTTGGTGAATGTGTCGGTTCCGTGATTATCCTTTATGTTATCCTTCAAGAAACTAAATGAGGCGACACGACTTTTGCCGCCGACTGTACTACGCGAAACATGTATACCTCAGGTCATGTATGTAGCCTACTTTATTTCTTTGAAGGGAATCGGTGTATTTTTGCGGGTTAAAAATACATCTGCAGTTTATTATGCTACAGTATGTAGTCGGGTGTATGGTGTATTTCCCTTCCTTCGTGTCTTCATCATGGTGCCGATTGCAGGAGAGAAACATAATCAAGACAGGTATGTAGGGCTACTCCAGAAGAGGTTATATAGGCTTGCCGAGCTATAACCACTTAAGCCATCTGTAGCTACAAACCCTCACATTCCAAATTGCATTAAGTTAAAGCCTCATATGTAGGCTACGTGGCTCCCCAGGTCTGACACTGTAAAAAGCTAGGACCGTAGTAAAAAGCTTCCACCATACGCAGAGCTGGCTGGAGGGAAAGCCTCTGGCGAACACTCTTGTGTAACACGTATGTATGTACAGTATCATGTCTGTCATCTGGCCCACGGTCGAGACTGACTGATTACCTGTGAGGGGGTCCAAGTTATGTACTTCTGAAGAGGGTAGTCTCCTGATACATTATACTTCCAGGTACTACTTTGCTTGTGATTTCTCCCAAGTCTCGCATGAGCAACAGTCCACAGCTACAGTATATGATATGACGTCCGCGACCACACAGTAGGCGAGGGGGGCTAACAGGTGAAGACATCCTTGGGCTCACGCCTTCTCAAGCAAGGAATGGAAGAACAAACAAACTAACTTTCGAGCTTATGATAATATACAGTAGACTATCCAACCTACCTAATCAGCTATAGATAATACCTTAGAGGGAGGTCGGATTCTGCTGGTGTTCTTTCTTAATGCATTATTCTATAGGATGCATGCATCTTTGGAGATATATATATTATATCATCTGGGCCTTCGTGCCATATTCGGTAAAGATTTGTTGGGAAATGGTCACATTGTTTTATCACACACACACACACACACATACACACACACACACAAATCTTTAGATCTTTTTAATTTGTATATACACATAGTATAGACGGGGCCGACCGGCTCGCCTCGAAGGCCTTACCAGATAGACTTTATTACCCCCAGGAGCTTAGACTTCGATTTTCTTTGTTCACGCATAATTCTGGGATGCTTCTAGACCTCCGTGTCAAAACTGATAAAGATTTGTTGAGATCTTACTTGTTATTAACAGAGACAAACAAACACTCATCTTTTCTCATTGCCAATTATGCAAAATTTGGCATAGCAAATACTTATTTATTTATATTTACTCTCAGTTGGAAGCCGGGAGAGAGTAAACCAACGTGTTTAAGAAGAGAGTTTGTATGGTCACCGCCCTTTCATTGATTACTTTAGTCAAGAAAAGCAGGTACCAGATGTACGATGGAAGTCCAAGTTGTTCCCACATTTCCAACAATTCTCCTGTTTTAGTTTATAATTCAGCTGAAAGTAAAGATGATAGGCTACCTCTCTGTAAAGATGGGTGAAGAGCAAATGAGTGTAAAGGGGGCTCTATCAAAACAACTATACAGTACTTGCAATGGACCAATGGTCATTACCTGAAATAATTTTTGGAAAATTATGAAAATTTAGTCTAAGCATCTACACGTTTTTCTGAAATAAAGTAAAGATTTGGATACTTTGTATTTATGGAGTAGTGATAACTGCATATTACTACTTAAATGGGTTTTGCGAAACAAACAAATTTATCAACAATTTATATTATTTTTGAGTGTTTCGAGTGGTGACGTTAGAGTGTAAACAAGATGGTGGACACAAGGGCCTGTCAGAAGCCTTCCAGCAGGGTTTGTGCCTCCTATACATATTTTTAATCGTTGATTTGCTCCAAAAATATGCGTAATTCAAAGCTTGTATACCGAGGAAGGCTTGGAAACCGTTGATAAGGCCAAGTATTTCGTAGTTAGAAGAGAAAGTAGAGTAGTAATTGCGGTAACGGGTTGGTATGGTGGGTGAGGCTCAGACATGTCACGGCTCAGGGCACCACAAAACACACATGACAACACACAATGAACAAAGTATTGGCCAGATGTGCAGGTTGTAAGCTTCCTGACATTAATATTGGTGAAATAAATTGATTGGGATAAGCTAGGGTGTGGTTTATTTACTCATTTACTCGTATCAAGTCCAAAATAAAAATTGTCCATACCTCCATAGATTGTACGGTAATTATCGCTGCGAATTACTAAGTTTAATTTAACACTCATTTTGTGGAGGTGATAAGTCAGAGGAATATATTGATGGCTATGACATGGTACCGGTACTGCCACTTTGATGAGTATTGTTTTGTAACATACGTTATGCATAGGTCTTTACTTCAGAATGAAGAATTTGCTCCAAAGGCTACACTACTTACTGTATTGGTATATGGGAAGTTGGAATGGTAATAAAATGACATATTGCCTATCATACGGCAAGGGTGTTCATGCTGTAACAATATAAAACACTAGTACATATGGTCAACCAATACACTCCTAAAGGTAATCAAATCTGAGCACGAAGAAACACTAACCACCACTTTACCGATTACCCAACCAACCTCTCCAGGCTGAAACAATTGTCTGTAGTGAAGGGACTGTAAGATAAGAATTTGAAGACCAAACATGCCTCTCCTATTTTCACATCTCTGAAATAAAGTTTACAGAATAAACAAAAAAATATTTTTTAAATCGATATATTTCTGTGTAAAATGATACAGTTATATAAATAAAAGTTAGGCAACTGTATATTAATTGATTGTAAATATAGATGGGACAGTCTTTTTGTGAATATTTTTCCCTTTTTGTGGGCCTAGAGTGTGTTTTATCTGTTGGCTATCATTGAAAGATAATTTTTTCTGTGGTGTCTGCCTAATGTGAGTTAATGTATAATGGTAAGAAACAACATTACACACACAAGACCTAAATCTGTTATTATTGTAGGTTCAGATGTACGCTACGCCATTGACTGGGCAGTACAGTACAGTACTTCACGTTACTTTCAGAGATTTGATTAGGAATACTGTATGACCTTTACACTCGAACTGTGATTATTCATTGTAATACTAAATTGGGCTTTTAGGTTTTTATTTCATAGGGTGACAGGCACTACTGATGGGTAGAATGGTTTAGATGAAAAAAATATATCATTCACAAACCAAACAGGTGGCATTACAAACATACTGTACTAACTGTACTGCACTGCTAAACTGCTGTATGGATAGTTTGGCAGTGTCAGTGTTCCTTCAGCGAAAATTGTTATTGACAAAGTTGGGATGTGAACTTACACTGCTGGTTGACAAGTGTTGCATGCTCGTATACCTCTGTGTTATGGCACGGAAATGGGCTGCCATAATTTGAGTTGGTTAATAGTGGTTAGCCTAGCCAGTATAGCTTGCAGTCCCAGCTGTGTCAGTAATGCTTCTCTTAAAAAGCAATATATCAAGAATGTTCCAATGACATAGATTTTATCAGTTTATATTTGTTAATAAAGTACCTTATGTTACGGTACCGTTTTCGGTTTGATTTTCCAAAATCATATCCATTTTGATATTTTTCTGATATACGGTAGCCTTATCCATACTCTACTAAACTTTCATCACTTTCATGTTTTATTTGGTTAATCATCATCATCAATACCCTATTTCCCTTTTTTCAAGGGGTGGGGAGGCTCTAGTGCCAGTTCAGGACCCCATACGAGCAAGGGGTCTTGCTCTTAGGCTATTTGAGCCTTTGGTGGGGTATTTGTTAGAGAGCGGGGTCTCCAGCCCTCCCTCCCCCCTGTATCATAGGGGGTATGAGGCTGACTGCACCATTGCAAGAATTGTGGGCGATGGGATGCCACTTCCCAACTCCTATATATTCAGTTAAACTCCAGTATATTGTAGCTACCATGGCAGTGTTATTTTAACAATTTTGGTGTCATTAGATATTCTTGACAAGCTACAGTATTATTTATCCAAAAAATAAAATACTAAAATATATTTAAGATTAACACACTGTAGTAGCTACTAAAATAAATTCTAACCTGTCTTGAATGTATTAGCTATTTTGTTTGCAAAGGTTCTGTGCAGGTAATATATTATACCCCATAAAATACTTATATATTTGCATGATAATGATAATAATCTTACATGATGAAACTAATTTTATTACTATAAACTTTGATTTTAATATTGCTTTTACTGTACAGGAAAACCTGGGTTAGCTAGGCTTATAACAATAAAATTTATATGCTTTGTTTATTGCAAATACAGCATATTTTGAACCTGCATAAGCTCTTAAGTCACTCCATCAGTGACTGACATGTGTGGTGCACTGTGGTTTGGTAGCTACTGTGCTATGCTTGTCTTACTTGTGTAGGGGTACAATACGATAAGTTGTATAGTTCTGACCACAAACAGAAGGTACCGTACAGTAAGTATAAAGCAGTGGCATGGGTCTACTCACTCGAGAGTCCTATATACAGACTAAGTCAATATACTGTATTGCATACAGTATCTATCTACCTACGGTATATGTAATATACTGTATATAGATAGATACACATACAGTACATCAATACAGTATAATATACAAAACATGTAGTTAGTGGAGGATGATAAAAGTTGGAAATAGCTGAGGGTGACAAGAGGTAAGGAGTTCTTGAAATTCAAGTTCACGGTCAAGTACTGAATATATATAATATATATTTTTGTGTAATATACAGTAATTTATATTACATAATGTATCAAATAAATATAAGGTACCGGTATTTTTATAGTTACAATAGTTGTTCATGGGTGGGTACTGTGTCTGCTCAAAAACTAGTTGTATGTCTGTGCCTTATATGGCCATCATATATGTAGAGAAACTGATTACTTGTGCACTAACCAGTGGTCTTGTTAATTTACTGATTAGGGACATTGTCAGAAAGTACAGTACAGTATCTAGTACATTGGGGTGAGTGATGGCTGAGTTCCATCTTGGTGAAATGTTCTTGTTCCCTTCTCTTGTGCATGATCATCTTTTTAATTGCCTTGGTACTGTTTTCTCGTAAAAGAAAATCTTTGATTATTTTTATTTCTTTTTACAGTTGTGAGAGGTCCCAATCTTGCTCTGTTCCAATGCATATACCAAAAATGCCTGCACAGTCGGTAGGTTACAAGTGGCATTGAAGTCTATAACCTTGGGGGGAGGCCAGATAACCTAGCCATCACTGGTAGCCACAGACCACAGCAATCTTACCGCAACAATATCATTAATATACAGTTAGATAATAACTCATAGTCATCACGCCTCATTTGCCTTCCCAACACCCACCTAGTGAATGTATATACTAAAACGTTATCAGTTGTCGTGCATTAGCTATTGAATGTGCAGCATTTACCTACCTTACTAAGAATTAAAGTTTTTGATGCTTTATTTGTAGCAGCACTCACTGGATTCAGGTGAACTCAATGGTGAAAAAGTAAGTGGTTAGTGTTAGCTCTTCAAGATGGAGGTGTTTATATATATGAAACATTTGCACCAGAACTCAGCTTGGTGGCCAGCACTTGATTCTCAGCACTGTTCCAATTTTCTCCAATGATGTGTGCTTCTCATGTTTATATTGTAGTGTCTCATCTCCAAATATGTTTCCATACCAAATTTAGTACAGTACGGTAGCTTCAAAAAGTCAAAGCTTTTGAACATTACAGATAATTAACTTAAAAGGGAGTGTTGCATTGTAATTGCCGATTGTAATGATCACTAGTGTTCATTTTCAGTATGATAGTCTTATCACAACTTGAATTTGTTACCCTAAGAACAGGATTCATATCAGTACTGTAATATTGGTTGGGAGTCTTGTTCTTAAAGTGCAGTGGGCTTCACTTCTGCTACAGCTAATTGGCAATTTTGATTCTGTCTCTCTCTCTGATGTAAAAACCTGTACTCACATGAGGGAATCTACATCAATGTATGTAACTCCCAGCCCATGGGTTAAGTTTCACATCTTGGGGAGAGCGAATTGACTACACTGAGTAGCCCAGGCAGAAACGGAGTCGGTTGTTGCAAGTTCAATTTCTGATAATATCAGCAGGGCATCATCTGTGTACAGTATACTCCAGAGGTATTTCTGTGTATATGTACCAAGTTTCACTGAGTCTTAATGCATTCATTCTTATAATATGATTATAGGCTCTACTTGCTGCACAAAATTTAAAGAGTGGTGTGTGAGACTTAAACCGTAGTATTCCTTATTATGTTTCTGTTTACACCCTGCATGGCTTGTTCGTTGACCTTTCCCCCCTTGGTTTATATTATTGTTTATTTAATAGTTACTTTCAAGTTTGCATTAAGTTTATTATACTTGAAAATGTTTCAGTTGCATAGAATCATTAAGATATATGGATGTACTGTATTGATTTTGTTTTAAATGCCGCTGAAAATCATATTATGTAAATAAGTTATTTTTGTAGTACAGTACAGTAATTAATTTTTTTTTTTTTATTGCAGTAGCTACTTAGCGAGATGTATAGAATGAGAATGATGACATATATAAATTATAGATAGCCTGCAGAACTTACCTAAATTATTGTATCTTCCTTTTATGCTACATTTTTTATGTGATACGTATTTGTTGTGTACTGTATTAGAATGTGTTGGACATAGTTATTTCAAGCTTTTAGAAATATAAACCTACAGTATCAGTGTAACATCTTGTGGGATAGATTTTTAGTGATTATAAGCAAATTGACAATGCTTGCTTTGACTTGATTCATAGTTCCATGTAAATTTACACTGATTATATGTATAAAACTTAAATATTCTATGTAACCTTGTTTGGTGCAAACTTAGTAGCAATAAATACACTTCAATCCTGTTGGCAGTTTAAGCTGAGATTGTTTGTTATAAACATTCTGAATATAGTTTGATTGGTTATATATAACACTTATTTGTTTGCTGTTCATAAAATTATATTGCAGCATCATTAGGCTCATACTGTACTTTGCACATAGGATTGAAGTGAACTTTTGCTGCCAGCTGTACATTATAACTGTTCTAACTTTCTTGTGCATATGCTCCTGTATTTGAATCTTGTCTCTCACCCTTTATCTCTCTATTTTATCTCTCCTTTTTGATAGATAATTTAATGAACAAATTTGATTATCCTTAATTTCCCTAAATTTCCTAAAATTTAACCATGTGCATTGTTGTGAGTTTTGAGATAAACTTCCAGTTTAAGCCCATAACACCCTGTCCATCCCCCTATAAGCACTGGCATGTTAAAATTTCTTATAGATGAGAGACATTAGAGAGACCAAAAATTCTGATCTTATTACATGTGCTTTTTATGGGAGATTTTTGTGAAGCACCACTATCCAAAGATATCTTGAAGCACACCTGTCAATAGATATCTGAGCACCATGAGGTTTGTGACAGTATTCCTGGGATTGAAATAGTTAAATTCTAAAAGTGAGCACTGAGTAAATTAATCGGGATTGTATGTGTAATGTTCCTAGTCATGTTGCAATAACCAAAATTCTACAGTATTGGTTTATAGTATAGTATTAAAAAAATGTTCTGGTTACCATTGGGATACATATAAGGCACATACCAGTAACTACTGGTATGCATTCTTGAGGGTGATGAAGGATGGACAAATATGGTAGCCTAAACCGTGTTTTTGTCCTTAACATGCACCCGTAGTGCACTCTGTTTTTCTTAAAGCTCAGGGTTTAGGGATCACACATCAACCAATCAAATGCAAGGTACAGTAATGATATAATATCTGGATTTTACTCTGAGCTCCAGGAAAACAAATCATTATATAAATGCAGATTCCTGTTGTCTTTGACGTCTTTGGAAGTTGGTGCTTCATATATTGTTTGTACTGTATTTAAAACAGTTAATTTTCGATTATATATGCTTCAGTACTATAAATTGTAAATGCTTAGCTACTTAAAGCAATAATTGCTGAAATACTTTGAACTATAAATGCTCAAACACCTGAACCATGAATACCTGAAATAATAGGTACTGTAACTAGATACAGTCCATAAAGCAATAAACACCTGTACATAAATGCTTGGAGTACAGAAAACTCTCTCTGTAATGATCTAATTGGGAAGGTGCTGTTTGGCAAAACCAAGAAGTAATTGAAGACAAACTGGCCCGTGTGCCATGCAAATATGATACTGCAGATAGTCCAGTATGAAACATGTGATGAAAGCTGGACAAAAAGGTTAAATGATACCACCACATTGTACACACTAAAATTGCTTTGTTAACCCACCCTGAGGTGGATGGGCACACTGAATACTACATCTGCCACAGTCACATCCGAGTTCAAGCTGTGTGTGGCATCCTACACACTGTACAATGTATGGGGCTGCACATTAGTAATGGTATAGGGTGAAAGATTGGTCATTATAAACTTTATGGAATTGTTTGATAGCATAAAATATGGTTGCCAAATCAGATTTTCTGTATATGGGGGTCTATTATAGAGAGGGTTTACTTATGAATTTAATTACTACAGTATGCTTTAAACATTCAATACTTGAATATGTTGAGTAACATAAAAATACAGTACAGTACAGTATTTTGAATAATTCAATAATTCAGATAAAGCTTGATATTACTTCCTGATACAAGATAATGAGCTTGTTTTCATTGTTGATGACCCATTTTACATTTCAAAATACAGTATTCAAGTTATGGAGTTATAATTCTTGCATTTGAGGTTATAAGACTACTTGTTTCTGTACTTTTGTGTAAATGTATGTGATCACGTACATAATGTGTTAGTGTGTTTTTCAAGGCTACAGTACATCTAAAAGTTTTACCTAATGAAATAATTGTATAAAATATACTTGTTACATGTACAGTATAAGTGAATGCGCTTCTCTCCACTTTTTATGTAAAGAGTGCTGACACTTTACCAAGTCCAGGTACAATACCTGTACTTGCATCATGTCAGTATTGTATGCAGTAATACAATTTTGTTTTATATTACAGGTGTACTGCATTAAGTTCTTACTACATCTTAAGTTTTGTTTCAGATATATCATCTCTTCACCCTTGATGTAGTGTTATAAGGCTTTACCAGAACCTAATATTTGTTTTCTATGGGTTCAGAATTCATTCCGTGGGATCCGTTCCTCCAAGTTCCGCCACGTGTTTGGTCGTGGGTCAAGGAAAGAAAATTGCTATGAGAATGTACTCATTACTCAGAAGGCCCATGACACTGCTGCCTGTGCTGTCAACCCCAAGTTTATTGCCATTGCTGTGGAAGTGGCAGGTGGTGGTGCCTTCATTGTACTTCCCCTTGATAAGGTTGGTAAATTTTGCTTTCTTATTGAAAATAATTATGTGATCAGTAGCCTCTAGGAGTTCCTAAACCTATGTACTGCCATGTTAAAGTGCAATTCCTTAGAGTAAATGATTGCCATATTACTATTCAGAAAAACTCACACTCCTTCAAGAATACAGTGCCAGCACTTCTGTAATGACATTTTGACAGAATTCTTCAAATTCCTTGAGGCAGGTGTGTTTTACAGCGCCATGATCCATTGCATTTAACTCTCTCTGCACTGTAGAGGAAGTATTCCCTGTGGTTTTGTGAGCAGTTCTTTAATGTTTTTTGTGCCCCTTCAGCCCCAGCCACTATTTTTCAATTCTTCAACTATCCCTCCTTTCCTTTTTTTTTTTTCCTTCATCCTTGCTGTCTCTCCTCTATCAATTTCTCCATAATCATATTGTATCTACAGGGTCTTCCAGGCCTAGGGCATTCTTCTATCATCCTCATTCTATTTATCCTTTCTGGCTTAAGGGAGAATGAAAAATGGTACTGGGCAGTAATCCAGTTGGCATAAAATACTGCAGTTCGTCATTGTGATAGTGTAATGCTTCACATTGATGAAGGGACTGTGCTTTAGGTCATACGCCTTTAAAATGAAATGAGAGTGTAGGTGTGAACTGCTATACAGTACTTTACCTTTTCTAGTTAGGTCATAAAGACTATAGATTGCAGTTGTACTGTATTATATATCAGAAAAATAGGTGAAAATAAGACGTAATAAGTGTACATTAAACAAGGAGAGGTACAGCTGGCCACACTCCTGCTCGGCCCACCCAGCATTGTCAAGGTTGACCGAGATATTAACCCCGAAATACTAGTAGTGAGCTTCGCTCTCTCGAACCGTTCACTGGTGGGAGGGAGAAGTAAGGAGAGATTTGAGGAGGGTAGGGTGGTGCCAGTACAAGAGAGGTGAGAAATTGTTCTTGAGGAGGTTAGAGATGAGTAGAATCTTTAATTAAAAACGAAAATAAACCCGGTTATCATTTATTTATATACTGACATTCGTGTCAATTATTTACATTATGTATGGTTAGATGAATCTTTTAATAATATGATGTAACACAAATACAACCGAGGTAACATTATTGTATACTGTGTTCATATTGTATTCAATGGTTATCATCAAGCAATAAACGCTGTGAAATACTGTACATACACACTAACAACATAAGAATTATGAACCAGAATGCTCTTTATTAAATGAAGCAAATGTGAATACCTTTATATTGCATGTGGCAAGTGTTGATACCACTAACACATACATCCATATCCTCCATATCTACCTAACAGTTTATAATTGTAGTGTCAAATATCAAAGCTCACATTATCCCTCACATGATATATAGCAGCCTTGCAATATTCTGAATAATTTGATAATAGCCTGTTGTATTAAATGTTTGGTATTTTATAATGAATCCCTTGGTATGTCATCTGTCTCTTGGTAGCAAAAATAATTACTGTATCTCTCTTCTTTGTATCTCTCTACTTTGTATCTCTCTTCTCTGTGTATATCTATATACTGTATAATTTATATACTGTACTGTTTAAGCCAGTACACACACATAACATAATAATGTTGGTGACAGAGGTTCTATTGGATTTATCTATCATGAGTTGCAAGAGAACTATGTTCATAATTATTTAAACATTGTAATCGTTCCATTAAGTAATTCATGGGATGCATAGTTGAGGTTTCATCGGACATGTTAATAAAGAAGCTGGCAACCATTTTCAGCAATTTTTTTTATATTAAACTTTATTGAAGACAAGTTATGGTGTGATATCCTGTGTTTCCCATCATACAACCCCCTCCCACTACTCACTCTGTTGAATTTGATGCCGTATTGGTCTTTACTGTCTTTTGCTACAAAGTTTAAATTAATGTAACTCTCCATATAAACTCTCCCACTACTGAAACTACTCACAACGTTGAATTTGATGCAGTATTGGTATTTACTGTCTTCTGCTACAAGGTTGAAATTAGTGTAACTCTCCATATACACTCTCCCACTACTCACACGTTGAATTTGATGCCGTATTAGCCTTTACTATCTCCTGCTATAAAGTTGAAATTAGTGTAACTCTCCATATACACATTGCCTGATGAACTGACCCTCTTCACCCCCTTACACATCTTCAGGTTATCAGGACTGCCAACATGTTTGGGAGGGAATATTTCCACCCTCAGCCTTCAATTCGTTTAGTGGTTTTAACTAACTCATAAGTCTCTTTGATTATCAAAACAAATGAGACTAGAGTCAAAGTCAGTTTCTAAATGATACTGCAAAAAAAATTACAGTTGACAAGCCCGTGGGTGTCAGGCTCAATCACCCTGGCCTCTCCTCACAAGTATTATCTACATAAATAAATATTTTTGCTTCGGAGAAACAGATGACATACCAAGGGATTCATAATAAAATACCAAACATTCAATACAACAGTCTATTAATTAATTATTCAGAATATTGCAAGGCCACTATATATCATGTGAGGGATAATGTGAGCCTTGATATTTGACACTACAATTATAAACTGTTAGGTAGATACGGAGGATATGGAAGTATGTGTTAGTGGTATCAACACTTAACACATGCAATGTAAAGGTATTCACATTTGCTTCATTTAATAAAGAGCATTCTGGTTCATGATTCTTATGCAGTTATTGTGTAAGTATTTTACTACGTATAGTGCTTGATAATAAATGTTGATCTAGCCTTTAATGATGTTAATAACTGACACGAAGGTCGGTATATAGATAATTGATAACCAGGTTTATTTTCGTTTTTTTTTAAAGATTCTACTCATCTCTAACCTCAAGAAAAATTTCTCACCCCTCTTCTACAGGCACCACCTTACCCTCCTCAAATCCCTCCTTACTTCTCCTTCCCACCAGTGAATGGTTCGAGCGAGCGAAGCTCACTATTAGTGTTATGGCCAACAACGTTGACAATGCTAGGTGGGCCTCGCGGGAGTGTGGCCAGCTGTACCATACTGCATCAACCCTTTGTTGTTAGATTTGATATTGGTTAATGGTAGATGATATTTTTCCGTTGAAGATACTTGTTTATAATGTCACATTATAAACAATTATCTTCAACTGAAAGACTATGATTTAGGCTATGTACAGGTATTTGTAAACCAAAGGATTATTCTCTCACTTTCATGTTCCACTAGAGCTGGATTTACTTGCTTAGCTAAAGTTTCATATGAGCCAAATGCTGATTTCACTTTCATTTCCACTACCATAGACAGGACGTATTGACATCAACACTGCTAAAGTGACTGGTCATGCGGGACCTGTGCTGGACCTGAAGTGGTGTCCTTTTAACGATAACTTGATAGCCTCCGCTGCGGATGACTGCACTGTGAAGCTATGGCACATCCCAGATGGTGGAATCAAGACCAATATGACGGAACCCTTGGCCGACCTACAGGGACACCAGCGCCGAGTCTCCATCGTCGAGTGGCATCCCACCGTAGAAAACATTCTCTTCTCTGCTGGATATGATTATCAGGTACAGTAGAAGTCCTTTCTTTAGGCACCTTCGGGACCAAGTAGGTGCAGAAACATTGAATTTGCAGAATCATTGGATAATTGTCTAGCATGTGATTTTTTGTAACTACAGTGTAAGTAATGAATAATTAATACAGAACGTATTTTTTTCGTATTTATTTGTGAAATACAAAAATCAAGGCGTATTTATGATGTGTAGATGATCTGTGGCTGGGAGCGTTTCTTCATTACAGAAGAAAGATTTCCAATTGTTGAAGCCATTTTTCAATAATAATTGTTCATAATAATAGAGATAGGCCAAGACAAAGATCACCATAAGTTCACCACGCATTCGAAAGTGACGCTCACTCACTCACAAGGGCCGAATACGGGATAAACTCGTTGTCTCGTACGCACTATTCTTACCCTCTCACACAAGAGCCCGGGTAGCTAGCCAGTTAGCCTAATGGGAGGAGTTTAGTCCATGACATCACTACATAAGATGGCCGACGATTATGGCGCCCTTTTCATAGCTGTCATGTACCAAAATCATTTGGAAAATGTGCTGAAATGTCGAATAATTATCAGAATTGGACTTTTTAAAAAAAGTGCTGTAAAATCGGATGTGCCTAAACGTTGGATGCCGAAAGACTGGACTGTTACTGTAACTGGAAACCAGGGACAGGAAGTGCATTACTTTAATTCTTCTCTGATATGCCAGCTCATAGAAGAATTTCTTGGCCATGACCTAGTTTAATTGAAGTCAGGTGTTAACATGAACTGTAAAAATATAAAGTCTGTAACAAATAAATATTCAGTATTATTTTTGTTATAGCATATGATGCTCTAAGAATACCTAATGATGCATTCAAATTTCATATTTTAATGTGCCCTGATAAAGTCCTGTATTAGTTTGGTGTGGATTTATAAAATAGATTGGTGTAATATAGCAAATGAATCAATGTTCACTTATAAAGGCAACCAAAGAAGATGAAACTTTAATTGCTAATTTATATTAGAAATAAAATAAACCTTTGATATAATAAATGAATTGGGGGGGAAAGGGGCTAACGTTATATCTGAGTTCGTTATAAAAGATAGTTGGCTGTATAAAAAACTAACCTTTGCTTAGGTTTGTTTTCTAAATTGCTCTCATCTATACACACATTTCTTTTGAAGATTGTAGCATTATACAATACTGTACATGTTGGAGCGAGAGAGCCTGAAGTTGTGGAATTGGTTTACCATTCAGATCTTGGTGTGGGACACTCGTCGTGCAGCTCTGTGTATCACACTGGACCTTCACTCTGATGTCATCTACAGTCTCTCATGCAACCGAGATGGCTCCAGAATTGTCACCACCAGCAGGGACAAGCGCCTCAGGGTTATAGACCCACGCTCTGGCAAGCTCCTACAGGTTAGTATTTAATTTAAAGGGTTATATATATTTTATTAGATATTGATTTCTATATATCCAAACATTATATGAATTGGGTATCATGCTTTTTGATGGTACCAATTGTTGTTGGAGTTCTATTTAAAGCATATTTTTTAAATTTAACAGTACATGCGGAAAGAGTGGTATACAATACTTTAGATTGTGGTCATACAGAAAGTACAGTATGTGATATATTTTACAGGAAGGAGTGTGCCATGAGGGGTCCAAGGCGTGCAAGGCTGTGTACTGCGGGGACACAGGCCTCATCTTCACCACGGGATTCAGCCGCTTCAGTGACCGGCAGTACGGGGTGTGGGATGAGAAGTCGCTGAATTCACCACTACGACTGGATACCATTGACTCCTCCTCAGGTGTCCTCACGCCGTACTATGACCATGATACACGGGTGGTTTTTGTGGCTGGCAAGGTATGGTATTACTTCTTTAGTGGCTCAGGAAATACTTATTTAAGATTGGAATTTCAGGTATACATTGAAACATTCATTTACTTCAGGTCAGTTTTCTGCTTAGGATATGAGATACTAATGCTGGTATTTTTTAATCAAGGGGAGATATTTCACCAACCCATTGTAGTGAAGTTGAGGATTAGTTAATCAAAAGATCACAGGGCTTCTTAGTATGGTCACTGTATGTTTAATTTCTATGGAAACATAGGGAAGTGTGAGATGATAGTGATATTTCATTGTGTGATATGCAATCAGTGTACAGTATGTATGTAATTTAAACAGCTGTAATTGTATCTGGCAGGGTGATGGGAACATTCGGTATTACGAAATTACCGACAGTCCCCCTTACTGCCACTACCTCAACCAGTACATCACAGGAGAACCTCAAGTGAGTATGAAACTGATAACATATAACCCGGATGACTTTCCTTTGCATTTTGTGGACTGGTTATCATTAGTATTGTGTATAATTGATATCATAAGGTAGCATATTATATTGTACAGCTGAATTGGCCTAAGAGGGGACATCCTCTTGGAAAGCTTATTGGTTATTGTCCCATAAACAATGAAAAGTTGAAACACATTAACGTCAGAGGGAGGTAATTTCTGCAAAGATGTGGGCAAAAGTTTAAGGATCTTGGTACTAATTTTTCACTTTGTTTTTGTTGGCAGAGAGGCTTTGGTGTAATGCCAAAGCGAGGATGCAAAGTGTCACAGTGTGAGATCTTCCGCTTTTTCAAACTGTATGCTACCAAGGCCATCTGTGAGCCTGTCTCCATGATTGTCCCAAGAAAGGTAAGTCGGTTGACTGTCTATTGTTATGAAATGTCAACTTTGTTGAGTGATTATTCAAAATGAAGCCTCCAGGGCCAAGTGGTAATTATTTATTTTTGAGGTGGGATCATCTGGAATTCCATTTCAAGGATAGTCTGCAGCTTCCAGAAGTTGTACATCTTGATATATCCAAATATCTGCTAAACTATTCTCTTGTTGCTTGCCCAAGAGAACACAGAAATCTACAGTCTAGGTGCTCCAGTTTCTCAACAAAAAGCATCATTTCCAGTTTTGATCACAAAAGGCTCAGCATTAAGGGGGTAGTACAGTGCTGCTTATTTGGGAGCAACTGTTCTTCCAGACTAATCCCAATAACAGGCCACCAGTATTTTTGTTTATCTGGTCCTATTTCCTGGCATACTATGGAGCAATCAAGGCTATTATACTAAAAGTATAATATCCCCTAGTGGGTGCTGCTATAGAAACTTTATTTACTTTATCCAACTTTAGATTCATCATTAAAAGTTAACTCATTGAGGTGTTTGTAGAGTGTTCTGTTAAATGTAAATTTCTAATTGCTGATTGGAAATTTTCACTAAGTTAATCTTTTTATGATTTGCTAGTCTGCCTCTCTTTGAACCCACATTGCTTAGCACTGTAATTATGTGCATGTACTTCTGTTTCTTTCATTACATTTTTGTAAAATTAAGTCTGCTAAGTACTTTTGATTTTGTACAGAGTGACCAGTTCCAGCCGGACTTGTATCCTGATACGGCCTCACCCACGCCAGCACTCTCAGCTGAGGAGTGGCTGGCTGGCACCAACAGGGGGCCAGTTCTCATGTCCATGAAGACAGGTCAGGCCAGGGTACTACAGTTGGACTTTGATATAACACTAATATACTGAACATAAATTTTTTTTATCAACCACTAGACTAATAAAGGACTTTTGTAGTAAAGACTCACATTAGCTTGGAATGGGAAAATATTTGGGGAGTCTTATATGAGGGACTAGATACGAAAGTTCCTTTTATATCAAGAGTCTACTATATATTATGAGCCTTGATGAAATAATAACTTAAAAAAAAAGACTGAGTATGAGATTAATGTCGGCCCACAGAAGTTAGGACACCCTTTTAGTTGAATGAAATTATTATTGTAACTATCTCCCTTGTGCATTTTGGAGACTCACAAAATTGCTTAGATTCCTCAGGCTCTTCCAGAACTTTATCACTGGTTATTTTCTTTCTGTTACAATACCTTCATTTGTGGTTTAGTTTGATATGTATTGACACAGGTGCCCAGAAATTCAGATACGAACACATGTATGCATTACCACATTCACATATATACAGGGTGATTCAGCATTCCATGTATATATTAAATTGAATGAGACCTGTTTGGATAATTTTAAGCATAAATTTCTCCGTGGTGAAATGTCGAATTATACTGTACATAATTTTGCTGTTACAATGCATTTATGATACTGTATTAATAAGGGTGAAAGGTGAAGGAAAACTCACCTAGATTTCTGAAGACATGTTTCAGATATTTGTAGTACAGGAATAGAGCATGTTGCAAATGAGCAAATATTTTCTTTAGATTATAGCATAAATAAGTACACTGTTATGATCAGTGAATAAAGATGTTCAAAATCTAGGTGGGTTTTCCTTCATTTTTGCCTTCATTAATATAGGATCATAAATGTATTGTAACAGCTGAACTATGTACTGTATAGCCTAATTTGACATTTCATCAAAGAGATATTTTGCTTAAAATTATTCAAGCAGGTAGTCATTCAATTTAATGCATGGAATGCTAAAGCACCCCTTATATACATGCACAAATACACTAGATACAGCACATCTACCTTTTCTTGACATGACTAAAATTGTGTGTCTGAATTCATTATCCACCAGGCATGACCATCAAGACCCACCGACCATTGCCATTGAGGGCCAGTGAATCTTCATCAGACAAAAATGCAGACAAAAAATATGCTTTCCTCTCTAGGGAGACCCGACCAGACTACAGGCCCATGGAGGTATGGTGATAAAGTGCATTTGGTCTTGAATTGTAAATATCATTGTCATTAATTTGAGTATGTCAATAGGATGGTGTTTATTTAGACAAATGTAATGGGTGTATTTTGCTGATAAAATTTGGGCAAAATGTAGTCGTCTTGTCTACAGCACCAACAAAATGTGTGTAAATGTTATATCCTCTACTGTAGGTGGGTACAGCATTGTAGTTATGGGTGTATGTACAGATGTATCATGTGTGTAGTGTAAATTGTTGGACATTGGCTGACTTACCTTCTGTTTTGAGGTATCACAGGTACGAGTGTCCAGTAGCACAGACAAGGACCTGAAGACATCCACAAACCTTGACACTAAGTTCCAAGCTCTTCAGAAGCTGTGGGGATGCAATGTCAAGAATATGGTCAGTCTTAGTGTACTGTCATGCATTTTTATGAGTTGGTTGTAATTTGCTTAAAATGTTTCATTCTTTAGAATGGTTGTATATTGTCTGCAAAATATTAGCCATCTCCCATACTCTAGAGTCTAGAGAGATACTTTTTGTACTTTTTTAGGAGCTTCATTGTGTGTGTTTGACTTGTGAGGGAAAGACCGCTACCTGCAAACATATTCATATAATATTACCAAATTATCACATGTTCATTGTTCCTTCATGGCTGTTAAAGAGTATGGTAGATTGGAAATTACTAGAAATATTCTGAAGGCACCTGGTTTGACTCCTGATGAGATTACCTGATATATATATATATAGTTATGATGATCTTATTGACTTTTTAGATATGAAATAGTTGTGACTGCTTATGATGATTTTTTTTTTTTTTTAAGGACAAGTACCATACAGTACCTTTTCTTAATTAAAGTGTTTTTGGTGGATTATGGATTTTGTTGCACCATTTTGAACTGATGTGACTTTCATTGAGTCATTCAATGATTTTTCATCATACTTCATCTTCAGGGAGACAACAAAGAGCAGTGTTCAAATAGCAGCAGTGTTGGAGGTGAGAGTGAGAGGACTAAAAACACCATCAACCGGCTCAATATGAAGCCTGGAGACTCACCCACACGACTTCTGGATCAGGAGAAAGAAATGCAGATACTGGACAAGCCTTCACCCAAGACCGAATCAGAGGTAAGCACACCACTGTTTAGTTTATTCTTATTCTCTTGGCTTTGTTCTTATTGTGTTGAGGATTTTTTTTTCTTGCTCATACCGGTAGTTCATTTCTTTTATTGATAGGTCTATAATGAATGTAAGTACAGTTGCCTAAAGGTTCTTCTTTACCCCCTGTATTGTGTCTGGTGTAGATATTCGAATTACATTTAAAAATGAGACTAATCTTCCCACTGAATCATCCTGTACTGTATCAGATGTGATCCAAACGTGTCCAGCGTTGCCACATGTACCCTACAGCCATTGTAGGGGGTCAAGAAGGACCTTTAGACAACTGTACATTCTGTGTTGGCAGTGTGTCTACACATTGCTAGGTATTGTCAAATAATAATATATTTGGTGCTTTCTTCTGGTACAGTACAAACTTGAGAAGTGGATTACTGTACTCGTACTTGGTAATACTAGTCGGGGATTGTATTCAGCAGTTGATTCATTAATAGTAGTTAGATATTTTTTTTTATACCTCAAGCTCGAGATACAGGCATTAGTTAAACAACTAGTAGAAGTAATGGTAAGCTGGAGTGTGAGCTTGGTGTGGATGGTTGCCAAACAGTCCATTTTATGCTATAGAATCATTAATAATGTAACCTGGTCCTGAGCAGTGGAAAAAGTTTTGGTCATATTGGTTAAGTGGTAGGACTCAGCATATAAAATCACTCTGGATGTAATAGTAGAATTCAGGATGAAATTTCAGATACACACACAATGAAACCATTTTAGAAATTATCCATGGCCAAAGACAAGAACTAATGGCTATTGTTTCTGTACTACATGGCCACCAGAAGTGCTTTTATCTTACTATGGTAACATATCTGTATAATGAATAACAAGGAAGAGACTATGAAGCTCCATAGTGGTAAATTGCCCCTATATCTCAATATCTATTATACTCTTGAAAACAGTAACTTCTGTGAAATTTTTTTAGGGCAGTTATAGTCTTTTAGGTTCCAGGAAACCTATGGTATGTCAGTTTTAGGATGTTCAGAATTGCATACAAGTTGGCACTGCAAATATAATTTGGACATTTGTATGAGGAAAAGAAAATATGTTAAAGTTGCAATTTAGTCAGCTTATATCAGAAAATATTGGGCCCAATTCTGCATGGCATCACCCTAGTACATCTTTTTTTAATATGATAATCCAGGAACTTGGCAATTTAAATGTAAGTGAGCATGTATACTTTGTAGTGATGTGTTATTTCTGCATTTTTACCCATGTAATCAGTTGCCCAGGCAGCTTCCCAGGATACCCCTCCCCTCTGTGGGAGCACCGTCTTAAGTTGGGAAATTAGTTATGTCGACAAGGCTAAAACACCTTGTCTGCTGACTCATCAAGGGTAAACTGCATCTGTAAAGGAGCACTTTATAAGAACTTGGGCTTGGCCATTGCTTGGCATAATAGTTGTCAAATGTCATATACAGTACTGTACCTTAATTCAGGTTGCTACAGTACCAAGAATGTCCTGTGTTTATGCATACACTGTACTTGTTTTATGTTCAGGTTCATTATTAAAGATGGCTGATATTTTAAAAAGTTCAAATTAGGAACTTGTAAACCATCAGGAATAAAATTGAATAGAGGGCTAGGAATAAGATGACCAATCCAAAAGAGAAGATTGGGGCTCAGGGTTAATACAAGCTGAATATCTGAAAATATCCAGGTTTTATAAATACTGATCTAGTCATCCAGTTTATTTCTGGAAGCAAATGTAGGACAGTATCAATATTCGATTACTTTTTAAATTTTCAAGTTTGCTGAAGCTTGTCGGGAAAATAGAGTCAGTAGTCATGGGTTGTTGATCAGTTGTTATTTCAGGACTGGCTCTCAGAGAGCATCACAGTATGGTATTTTATGTTAGTAAAGGAGTATGCTGTACTGCAGTACAGTAGAATTAGTTTTGTCTCATTGGTAGAAAAGAACATTGAAGGAGTAAATATAATAGTGTACTGTAATAGATTGCAAGTGATATTATTTAATCATGAATAATAATATTTAGTATTATTATACTGGTAATGCATCCTAGCCTGTCTGTGGTGACATCAGTTTCCCAGAATACTTATGCCAAATGCATGTTCACTTAATTTAATTATATATTTCCCTCATTAGCATGTTGGAATAATACCAGATAGTCCACTTCATAGATTTAACACATTTCCTTTAAGGGAGCAATCAATATCTTACCAACAAAGCAGAGGGCCACTGACTTCTCTAAAATATGCCAGGAAATGGAATAGCACTAAAGTACAGCATATGAGTAGAGGTTCTGTTTTGTAGCAAAATTTGGAGGAATTGGTAGCCTTTCAGGTTGCCGACTCGAGGTAACCTCATTACAGTATTGCAAGGGCTTATTCTGCAGGTTCTTTACAGTTAACAAAATGACTATTATTCTTTAGCAGATTCTTAGGGCTTCTAAATTATTTGAGTTTTGCTACATTAGAAACATTTTTAAATTTATCAATAGATCAGTATTATTTTACAAACATCAAAAAAAGAAGTGTAATAAAACATAGTACAATAAAATAGTTGCATCTTGAATCTTATAGTTTCTGCATTATGATAAGTTTAAAGAAGGGGCTACATTCATAGAGATCTTTAATGAGTGCTTTATAACGGGTTCAAAGTAGATAATGTTTCTGGACATTTGCCTTTGATTCCTACAGCATTATTATGAGGGAAAGTGTACATTATTGTAAGGGAAAATGGATATTATTTGATTCATGGTTATTACAGGAAAAGTAATGAACGTGAAATTATAATATATTGTACTGCACACTGTGATTATGTTTGGCTGTGTTTGGCCACAATAAACTTAAACCAGAAAATTGTAGGCAGGTTTATAAAGTTATAGCTGAAAATGTTAAAAGTAAAAGCAAGGTAGTAATTTTTTTTTTTTTTTTTTTTTCATAATCAAAATATCATTGAATAAGATGATGAATATTGAGTGATACTTGCAAAACCTCCTTGTTAAACAAGTCTCAAAGATATGCAAGTAGGATGTTGTCGTCATAATTGAGAATGTTAATTTCAAATGTAATAACTGGATATTACAATTACAGCATGGGTTTGCTATATAATAAGTACAGTAGGCTATTTACCATAACTTTGATGTAGTTAGGATTGTACAGTAATAATATTTTTTGGTGTGAGTATACTGTGACTCTTTAAATATACTGAGGTTTGTATCAGAATGTGAAGTATCACAACCTTATTTCATTAGCATTTATTTGGTGACTTTAAAACATTTTAAGTCACAAAAGTTTTTTCTTCATGATGATGACTCTTGTTTATTTCAAAATCTTTCATGCTTGCATCACCATTTACTTGTTCATGATAGCTAGAGAAATTAAGTGACAGAATTTTGATTGCCAGAGGAAATGAGTGACAAAGATTTTAATCCATTTTCAACATACTGTACAGGCCCATGGTTGATACTATATGGTATGAATTTTTGCGGTGGTTGGGGAAAATATTGATTCAAACTTGTATGATAGCAGATAATGGTAGGTATATATTAATTACCCTTAATTGCCTGTGTTACCTCAAATAAATTTAGAATAAGTATGAATTACAATTAAACCTACATATAATTGTTCATTGATGATGTTATTGGTTGCATTTACCACTTTCACCACTCCACATAAATTTCCCTGTTCTTGCTTTCTTCTCCATTTTTCCTAAGGCTGCCCTGTCCCTCTTTTGCTCCCATTTCAGACATGCATTTCTAAGTTTATTCTTCTGTAATAAAACTTTCCACATTCTTGACATACTGAGCAGCTTTAGCTACTTCCCATTTCCATGTATTCCTTTTCTTTATCCTTGAAACCCTGTCATTGGATATTTGAGGTAGGAATGGTTAACTCAATGCACAGACTTGCATACATACTTTTTGTGTAACAATTAAGTAGACATCAGACTTAGACTAGATTTTTTTACTGTAAGATAAGAGAATGTGTGTCTAATTTTGCTAGCTGCTCAGACAGTATCTGTTGCTAGAGACATGTTATGAACCTTGCTTTAATGCTTTAGATAGTAAGGCTCTGGAGAGTTAGGATAATATTAACATGTGGCTAAACCTTCCATCAGGTGAAGGAGAGATTGCATTGGGTCTCTCCCATCACATTTTCTTTCTTTTGATTCTGTGTCATGAATACTATACACTGTACTATAAGTGAGAGACAGCCTTCTGAAGATGCCTGATCAGCATGAATTCTCCAGTACTATCTGATCTAAGGATAAAAATTATAATCTTGTAAATAAAATATTTACCCACTACTCATATGTGATTTCTGAAGTGTTTAAAAATATTAGGAAGATGTCTGTAAAATTATAGTCTATGTTTTAAGCGCTAAGCATTACAGTACTGATATATATCTAGCAAATACAGTATAAGTATCCTGTATATCACTAGTCCTGCATTACATGCACATTATACAAATATAGGTAAATGTATTCCACAGGTACACAATTTATTCAGGTTCCTTTGCTACACAGAGTAGCATGTCATAAAACTGCTGTTTGATAAGCAGCAGTATTTCCTTGTAACCATGATAATGGAGAGGTCAGCATTGCTGACTACGAGGCTATTAGTCTGCACTGTCTTGAGTATGAATCCCATCATGGCCAACTGGTGAGAGTCATCTCAGCTCTCCAACCACCCTTACTGGGTTGGTCAGTATAAAGGATAACACCTTGGAAAGATAACTGTGGTAACCTGGATGATACAGTGGTCTTGTAGCCCAGGATAGTGGGTTACCATAACTCACCACAGGATCAAAGGCCAAAGTGACAGAGATGAGTACTGCAGCAAAGTGTCGTTAGGGTGTATGCCCCCACTTAACCTTTAGTGTTTCCTTAGTTTATTCAACCCCTTAGGAGCTACGATTCGAATAAAGATAATTGACTTTTGAAATTAAAAATTTCCATACACAAAATCTCAAAGCTTTAATTCAGATTTAAACAGAAATCCATTTGAGTGGTAAAATTTAAATGTTTTTTTTATAATACTTCAGTTCTCTAGGTTTTATACACTATACAGTGAACATTGGCTGAAGAAACAGAGGCCAATAGATTGCAATATCTACCAGTAGTCTAAATTTATCATGTATTAATTGGTTAATATAATGTGTGGCTCACTTACACTAACAAAAGTTAACTGCTCTCTGTTGCTCCCAAACTGGCAGTCCCAACACAGTCAGTGTGAGGAGGCGGCGGCAGCAGCAGGTGACTCCCAGTAGTCTTCATGTGTTGTGTCTTGCTGCATGAATGGCAATACCAGTGCTACCATACTCTTGCTTACCCCTCTTCTTCTACATTGTTATGTTTTTTTATTGTTTATTGTTTTTCTATCTCTACCCAGTGTCAGATCATAATAAGAATAAGTACAGGAGTGAGGGATTTAGAAACTGTCAGAAATACATTTAGTGACAGGAAAAATAGAATCCTTTCAGCCTTGGTCACCTTGCTGAATGGGACCCTGGTGTTTTGGAGCATTGTAGGTAAGATGATAATACTGTACTGACAATTTACACAGAGTTTATATCCTGTGAGGATGGTGAATTGAAACCATGAAGTTTAATAACAAGATTTATGGTTATGAAATGGAAGAGGTATACTTTCTTCTAAAACTGTATGAAACTGTTGGTTGCAGTCCGTTAATTGCTATAGATATCCTTCTGAATTTCGCATTGTTGAAACGAGGGTAACTGTACGCCCTCACTGTTATTAAAATCAATACTGAAAGTTCTTATAGTATACATGAAACTGATCATATTAACAGTTGCATTTGGTTATACATATAATTTTGAGTTTGAGGGCAGTATCGGAACTTGCACTTTATACTGCAATTGACAAGTGTAACTTGAACAATTGGGAAAGATCCACATGCCTGTGGCAGTGGAATTTTTGATATTGCAGAGGTTCAACTGCATTTTCTGGGTTTCTTGAAATATGGCTGTTACTATACTTACCTGGTTCATCCTCGGAGTATGTTATACAGATTAATGTGGCTCATTGTTCATGAGGTTATACTGAACATTTAAAGTTGAAGGAGATTTCTTCAGTGATTGATGGTGCCTGACCTAAGCAAACAAAATTCTCGAATATAGCAATCCAGCTGGTAAGCTTTAATAGACAAGTAGCAATTTTCAGTGAAGTTTATCAGCGTGTGATATTGGAGTTGCTGTTTTTTTTGGGGAAGTACAGTATATACTTATGATTGAGATTAATCTTAACAAGTCATGGAGATTTTATATGTACTTGAAAATATACTACTGTACTGTCTAATATGCCCATTGACTCATCCCATCTAGGTGGAATTATCTCTTGATATGCCTTCCAGTAGATATTCTTGATATTGTATTGAGAGGATGCCTCGTTGCGGAATAAGATTGTTGATATGTAAAGCACGAGGTCATGGTGGTGTTAATGAAAAAGTACTGAATGTTGTCAAACATTCTGTTGCTGTTGTTGCTGTTGTTCCACTAAGAAACAGTTCATAAGAAAAGGTATTAATGTAGTTTAAGATGATGTTAATGAATGGGTGAAATAAGAATAATGATTTGTTATTGTTATGTTGCATTACAACTGGGAAAGTTGCCTTGGCTTCCAGTTTAATTGTGCTGATTGAATTTTTCCAAACTGTGAAGTCCTATTGTATACTGTAAATGTAGATATTATTTAAAGGATGATGCTGTGCCCTTTGATGGATGTCTGCACTGCAACTTCATGTGTCAGTTTTTTATCTATCTGTGAGTGTTACAGTAGCCAGCTGGGGTTTAATGTAAGGAACCTATGTGGTGTGGTGTGGCAACCATCCCACTAGCCTCACACTCCCAAGATAGCACACCGTATACAATGCTGTTGTCCCTTTGTTACCCTTTTCACTAACTATTGAATTTCTTCAACATTGCAGTATACCTCCTCTATGTTTTCATGTTCAAAGATTTCATAGATACTGATGGTCATAAATAGTCTAATTAATACTGTTGCTAATCAATGAGTTAATACCATTATTGTACTGTCATTTCACTGTTCCTGCACTCACACACCTCTGACCATTGAAATTTAATTTTGTTCCTTCACTCATTCTTTGCATTGCTTAAAAAAAAGTTTTCCTTCATTACTCTATGTATCTTTACATAAAGGCACAGTTACACAAGTTCTTTTCTTGGCTACTTATACTGTACTGTACTTGCATGTTGTTACAGTATGCCAAAATAAGTGCTATTATAATGGTAAAGCCTCATGTCTACCTCCTTGTAAAGTTCATTTGTTTTGTACATTAAGGACAAAGGATATAGAGGGACGTCCACCTGGTAAATGTGAGGGCAAAAATTATTTGACACTAACATGCTATATTGCCAAACTTTGGTGTGTGTGTCTCAACTCCAGACTCACTCACATGTGACATGCATAACTTCCCTACAGGTTGCAAAATGTACCAAGTGGACTATCAGCATCCACCTTTGAATTCCAATTTTCTCAAAATTAGATATGGTAATGTGTGCATTGTCTCACCTAAATCACTTAAATTTTAACCAAAATTAGTTAAGCTGGTGTAACATTTAAGGTTGAAATTTGGCTGTGTGACTTTGCCTTAGTATACTACTCTACTGTATGATTAAGCCATATAATTTGTTGAGCTTTGACTGCTCTGGAGGTAAGCAGTGTTGTGTGTACTGTACTGGATGTGATATATCCTCTTCCTTGACTCACATGTCTGTGTTTCCAATTTGTCTCCTTTAGTTCGGTTGGTTGAATCATTAATTGTCGAGCAGTCGTGGAGAAAAAAGACTGGTCACTTCTTTCATTTTGGTGTTGACGCTGCAATCTCCCATGCTTTTAATAGTGTAATACGGTATTGTAATGTTTGTATTGCTGTAGGTTACAGTACCCTTACCCTACCATATATTTTCCAGACAAGCCTTGCAGATACTGTAACTACATTACACTCTCAGCATTACTGGAGTGTGTACCAGACACCATGATGGCAGAAGTGACTAGTGTCTGCTTCTTCAGGGTTTCCTGTATCTGTCTGTTGTCCAGTCTTGTATCCTTCATGAGGGTGGCTGAATTGAACACCATCCAAATATTCTTATCCAGGCTCAGTTAGACCTTCCTCTTTCTATGTTAACCCCCCACCCCCTGGTGTTCCCTGCTTACCCACCTTATCTCACCAGCTTGTCCATATCAGTTTTTATTTTAGAAGTCGGTTACATACCTAATATTTTTTTTTTTTAACAATAGTTTGTGTGTGCTATAAATGTACTATGTTATGAAAATTTCCAGTATTACAAGTTTGAGAGGAAGTGGCTCAATGCTTAGAGTACTGTTAGTTTAAATGTTGAATTCAGTGGTTAAAACCATCTGCGATAGGGGCTGAATTGATTTGACCAGTACTTTTAGTTGTTGTAATTTTAATTGGTGCTCAGAGGGCCACCAGAAGACAAATCTCTGCCTCTATGATAGTTGTATTACTTTGGGTTGTTCCTCATGTTGTCCTCTGTTTAGCTGGTTGCCAGATTATAAGTGTTGGTGTTTGTGTGTGTGTGTGTTGGTGTTGAGCTGAGCTGGACCTTGGAATAGGCAGCAAGTCTGTGTCGAGAGAATGGGGCTCGCCTAGTCATTGGGCACCTGTGCTCACTGCTGGCCATACAGCCACATTTCTATGCTTTGTTTTGTCTGCTATTGTTATCACCTTTATTTGACCTTTGCTGATAATTGCTGACATCCATGCTATCGAGTAAATTGAGATGTGTAACTTTAGTCATCGGTTAATGAGTGTAAATTGAAATGTCAAGCAAATTGTGATATTTCAGTAACTAGAGAGAGTGTAGAAAATGGAACATTGAGTAAATAGAGACATTGAGCAAACTGAGTCCTTGAATAGATTATGACATGGAGTAATTTCCATGCTTCTAGTGTGTTTCAGCTATATTTTTCCATAGGTTTGTGTTGCCAGGAGAGATGTGAGAGATACTTAAAGGGTTTTTTCACCCTTTGAGTCCCAAGTCAGTCCTTTTTGGCTCCTCAGTTGTCCCTCCTTTCCTTCTTTGTCCTTTGTGCTTGATGTCTCTTTTGTATGAAGGCCTTGGCCCAGTAGGCTGAAGCCAGTTCATTGTTTTGTTCATACATCATTTATATCACTACCCAACATAATGATCACATACAGGAATACAATGTTTCAACCTGTTTTCGGTCCGTCTTGGACCCCAAGGATACCATCTTTTCAACTAGACAAATTACATTAAGCTACACAAACTCCTCCTGGGTGTTCTCTTTGAGGTAAGGATTCATTAGTCCTGCTGGGATGGGTAAAGTTATTGTATAAGGTTTAATGCTATCAGTCACACAGTACTGTACTGTGATATTGACATATTAAATGTTATTGATTTCTTCAGCTACGTCACGATAAAGGCTCCCTTGTATAGGTGTTGTTTTCAAATGTTTCATTCATGGTGTCATTTTGTGTTAGGCAGAAGGTGTAATAATGCTTTTGTTTTAGTGTGTTTTTTCCTTGAACAAAACAACCATGGATACTCTAATAACCAGGGCAGAGTGAATAGAAATACTTTCCACTTTCTAAATCAGTTGATAAATATATCTTAATTCATTTGCCGGAATTTTTTTTTTTTTTTCTCTGTGCTCCATATTTTTTTCAGTACATGTAGTCAGGCTGTTAATTTAGGAAATGAAAGATTTCCAGGTCTTAATTTTTCCTTTACTTTATTGAAATTATTATTGCATTATTATTTTTTGTGAATGTAGAGCTTGATTATTGTGCTGTCTGTGCTTCTGTTTGTAGTTCAAGGAAAGTTACTTTCCAAGGAATTATCATTATTATTATTGTATAACTAACTTAAAAGTGAGATCAGTAAGTATGGACAGCCTTGCAGTCATTGGCTTTCTCCATTGCTTTGTCTACTTGAAGTCTGGCTTTTTTATGAGATGAGCATGATAACTTGATGAAGGCTTGGTTTGAGTGCTGCCTCTTGCCCTTTTGGTGACTTTTGTACTCATCATTGTTTCATAATGCTTATTATATTTTTCAGTTAGCTACAGTAGTTTAAGGATACTCAAAAGCAGATCATTTGAGTCAGTATTACAAGACATTAATGTACAGTACAACTTTTTATTTTTAGTAGAATATATTGGAGGTAGTATATCAGTTCCAGTACAATAATCAAATAGGATGGTAATGCAATGATTAACTAAAAAATATAGGCTGTGCAAGTCTTTTAGTATTAAATTGTCAGTGTGAATAGATCCAATTACCAATTACCTGTGGCCTCAAAATTTCTCTTTTGTAGGCTTCCTTTCCTAGACAAAATTATACACACTCATATTTGCTTATCTTTCTTATCAAACTCCTGGCTACACCACTGGAGTGTTGCACTGTGACTACCTACCCTACTTGTAACCATAATAACTCAGGATCGAGGACCCACACAGCAGCCAATGACTTTGTAACAGCTAAAAGCTAAATGTTCTTTACAGTTAGATACAGTAACTGTAATTTTAGGTGCTGTAATGGAAATACAGTGGTACTCTCTGTATACACTATAATTATATACTCTGTACATTTGATGGGACCGAGATATAAAAACACAAATAATATGCTTTAAAACACAAACATTATGCACAACCATTGCACACAAAAAAAATGTTTGTTGTATATTTTCAATTTTTGCATTTTATGATTGGGATTAAAATAATCCCCTATTTCAATCCCAATCATAAAATGCAAGAATTGTAAATATACAACAAAATTTAGGTGTTCTGTATGAATTGTTGTTGATTGTCTATATAAGATTGAAGTTATGGTAGGATGCTGCAGATTAATATGTAAACGTGTACAGTGTCGTTAACTGGCGGTCGAGTTAATGACACTGTACAGTTTTACATATTAATCTGCAGCATCCTGTACAATGTCTGTACAGTGTCTGTAGTGCTGTAGGTTTGAGTTCACACCGATCAAGTTAGTACAGTAGTCAGGCGATATTGTGCCTTTAATGAGTTGGTGATTGGTGCAAAAGTTTCTACATTGGACTTTTGTGGGGATGACATAGCTTTAGAATTTCTCAATTAGTTTTTTCTATCATACTTTTAAGGATAGAAAATTAAATATAATCTTCATGAATCAGATTTATGATAAGCCATTAGTGACTAGAGGTTTGTGTTTCTATCTACTAACACATTTGTCTGCTGCAGCTGAGACGGGCGTACACGGCGCAGTGTGAGGAGCTGAAGTTGCTGCGACGCCAACTCATCATCAAGGATCGCAAGATTCATGAGCTGGAGGACCAACTTAACCATCTTAAAGCAGGACATAAGTAAACCTAACCCTCCCCATTTTAGTTCACTATTAGATTGTAGTATGTATAGGAGTACTACCCTCACAAACTGATTTTAGGAGAACACTGCAGGTGGAGCTGATACTTTGGGCCATATACAGGAAAAGTTATGACCTAGGTGATGGTAGTGACTGGTATGTTGGCTTTGTGTAGTGTTTGTGGACCACTTGTACTTCTGATCATCATCACTTGGTTCATAACTTTTCTTGCACACAACCATTCTGCCCATGTCAGGCTGAGCATTTGTAACTCCTTTTCAGTTTTACATTTATAGGTATAAAACTATAACTGCAATATTCTTACTACTGTATTTTAAGTTCAGATTACAGTTCTTCCACATTGCATAAAAGCTGATGAATTCTTGTAAGCACAGCACTGAAGGTTAACTATACATGGTTCAGAGCCTTACCTCACCCTACAGTCACATGTCCTAGAACCGTAACTCACTATGTAGTGGGTGGTGCAAGAAGTATGTATAGGAGACCCATGATGTTTGTGTGAACTGGACTCTACTGTGCCAGAACACAAGATGACATAGACTAAGCTGAAGCAGTGATGTGTTTCTTGTCATGGCTTCAAGGAATAAGTAGCTTCTAGTTTGCCAATAATATCATAATCCCCTAAAGGGTCTGAAGTATCTAACTGTGCTCAGTCTGACATTGGCTCAAGTCACAGCTATACCAGTGGTGTTACTATAGTAAACAGCAGATGATCTAATATCATACCAGGCACTTGGTACTTGCAGCTAATTAGTCAATTCTCTGCCTTATAAACCAGAGTCTGAGATTGTAGAGGAAACTCAGTGTTCCAGATTCTATGCTTAACAGATTTTGTGATTGTTTTAAGTTAAGCGTAACGCCAAACTTATTGAAGCACAAAGATTATACTCAGTTGAGTGTAGCATTAAGTAGCTTGTACTGTTTCCTATATGATCTCAGGGTCATATTTTTAGCTTGTTGACATCCTTCATTTCCAAACTCAAGGGTAGCTAATATACCAAGTCAACCTTGAGGGTCAAGTTCATCTATAATTTCATACTTAGTGATATGCTTAAAAGATTCATAAGCATTTATGGAAATGTTAGACACTTTTGCAGGTTGTAATCATGGGTTGATAACAAAATGATATTATTTTATTCCAATATCTTGGTTTCAGCACAGTATTGGGTGCTTGTGTGTTACTGTTGCATAGCAGTCAAGGATAAAGATATGTTTGTTATAAATTGTAGTCATTATGTAGCGGAAGTCATATTGCTGCTGTTATACAATAAAACAGTGGCTAGACTAGATTCCACTAATTTTTATAAATTGTGATTTGGAGAAACACTTTAGAAATAGCCTTATTGGTGTTCGGTTGTGTGAAATGAATTATTAGGACATGTAGAAGTACTGATATACAGTTTGGACCAGTAACCAAACAATTTTGAAATATATCATGGCCAATTGTTGAAGCTACTGTAATAGTGTGGTGTTTGTTTAATTTTAATTCAGTTTGTTAAACTCTCTTAGACTGACAAAGAAAAAAATACAGCTTGTGCAGCTGGAATACATACTGGTGGCAGTGTTCCTTTCTTACAATACTGTAATTTTTATATTGGCATGGAAGAAAAAGTGCATTTCTTCAACATGATTTTCATATATTTGTAGTGCAGTAAGTCATGTGATTGAGATGGTATTCTCAAGTTAAAATGACCTTAAATGAGTCTGAAATTAGGTAAGATTCTGAAATTCAACCTAAGACTTTATACTGTTTAAGTTGATTCCACTCATATTATTATCACCCAGTCTTGGTACCTGGTAGATGTTCTTTCCTATGTAATGTGAATCCTAAAACACCAGTAATTCTTGTAATGTTAAGTTAAGTGATGTGACGTTGAGGAACTTTGCATGGTGCTCTTCATCGGTTGTATTAGCCATCCACCCTAAAGGAAGGTTCTACGGCATTAATCTTGAATATTAGGCCAGGTTACCTATGGTTGTCATTTTACTGACCAACCCAGTAAAGGCCGTATCACACGGTCGCTCTTTTCCTGCGACACCATTTTCGACGATATGTCGCGGGAAACAATAGCACACGGCAAATTCTCCAGAAAGACAATAACGACTACCGACGACACCACGCGGGCAGCGGGACAACCAAAACACTCTGTCACAAAAGCGAAATCACCAAGGATGGACGCCATTAACCGAGCAATTTTAGCTGTTGGAGCATGTGCAATTGCTTTGGAAGAAAAAGAAAGAGGTTTGAACCAGGCGGCAGGCGAAAGCAGAAATGTAAACAAACCCCGAAATCAAATCAATGTTCCATGCCCATATTTAACAGTTAAATTCGGTGTATATAATATAATAAGATCTAGGAATACAATTTCTATATTCAAATAATGATACCTAACACTACTTAAATCATAATATGCCATAATGATAAATTCCATACAATATTATTCACTATAGACTTTCAACGACTTTCTCCCTGTCGCAGGAAATCCCCGACAGTTTTCGATAGTTTCCGTAGACACCTCGTCGTCCGAAATCTCCCGTTTCCCGCGACATGTCGTCGAAAATCGTGTCGCACGACACGATGTCGTAGGAAAAAGTGCCCGTGTGATACCCGCTTAAGGGAGGATGGACAGTTCAACCACTTGAGCTTAGGTTGTCATAACCAGGATTTGATCCTTGACATCTTGTGCTGACAGCCTTACAACAATCTTTGTCAATCAATAGGTCAATGTGGGACATAAAATAATAGCACTGGTGAGGAGATATTTGAGGTGAAGAATGGAGGGAGAGGTTGAATCTGTTCGGATTCGCATGCTATGGGAAAGGATAAATGGCAATAGAGTACTGGGCGATAAATTACGAGTGGGAAGCTAGGTGTACAGTATTAGTTGTGATCAAACTATCAGTGAGTTCTCTTGTAACTTATAGTAAAGGTTGCAAAGTTGTTTGAATTTCATTGATAAGTTTGCTGATGTGATGACAAGCTAGTAAATTTAATGGTACATATCATTCATTAAGTATTATGAAAAATGCTGTGAGATTTTCCTATAAATTAATTTGAATGATCTAATCAGTTACATATAGCTCTTTATGTAATATGCTTACGGTAGGTCCAAACATAATAATTGTTCACAGATTCATTAGTATTTATGTTTCAGTAAATATTTGATTATGAAGGAAGCTTCATCAGTTTCCTATCCTTTTTGAACATTTATAATGGAGCTTCACCTTTCCATTTTTTATTACAATACTGAAGGAAACAAATTTGAAATATTAGTGTACCAAGTCACTTAACATTATCAGTTTCATAATTCCATTATGCATTCCGTTTTTCTGCTTCTCTGCTTTTCCTCATTACAAAGATAGTACATATATACTGTACTGCTGTGATTATTAAGTAATGCTTTTGCTGCCAAAAATTCAGATGTGATAAAAAGAAATCACCAAAGAAGGCAATGTATCCTAAACTAACCCTGCTTACCTGAGAATAGATATGTACTCAACCAAATCAGAATTTACCTCATTTAAGAACAGGTACTTATACTGTACTGAGAATAATGTTGTTGTCACTAAAAAATAACTTTGCACTTACAACCTGATACAGTAAAACACATCAAGAACTGGAATGGTCAAGTATCCATCATACCAAGTGGTGTAGAATGAATTTTCAGTGACTTCAATATATGGCAGAGCTCAATACATACCATGTGGGGCTGAATAAATAGTATGGCTTTTGGGGATTCAATTATTGTACTGTACTTTGTGTGTGCCAGTAGATATATACAGACAAAACAGCTATGAGAGCAGAAATTTCTCAACCTCCCCAGTGGGAGTGAAGTCGTAGTTGAAGAAGAGCCAGGCAAACAAACTTTTGTTGGTTCTTTAAGTCTCATTCACTCACCCGAACCCCATCATCTCTTGTGACACTCCAGCAGGGACCACTGTCTAACTAACCACTAAGAATCAGCAAGTATTCGTTTCTTTGGCTCTTGTCCAACCTCAACTTTGATGTCACTGTCACAAGGAAATAAACTATTGCTTGTGTCTGTACATGCTGTGCGCTTACCTGTGACTCTGACGTTTGGCTTAGCAAATAAAACAAAGATATTATTGTGAAGCATGGTTTTAACTGTTGTTCATATCAAGCCAATGTCCATTTTGCTTTCTACTCTATGCACCTCTGATTGCAGCAAAAATCCCTTGTATTGGGTCCAACCACTTCAATAGCAATGATGACGCACTTTCTCCCATCATACCCCAAAATTTAACCTGAGGCAACTAACATACAATGTTCTGTATTGGAGTTAATTTGCAAACACACAGGAATGTCTGAAAACAATGACATTTTGCTGTGTGTCATGTGGCGCAATGAGTGCTGTACAATGTACATAGGGAAAATTTTTAATCTTTTATCATATTCAGTAGAAAGGGAAAATATGATTCAAGGATCATGTTATGCAAAAAAGGGCATGCAGGTAATGGTGAATAATCACTAGATATACAGTACCTGCAAGTTTTTATGCTAATATAATTGTTACAAAAAAGATATCTGGACTTAATTTTATTCAGTACAGTATGTGAATTGAGCTTTCATGTTTGCTATGCATATTCTACATTACACTAGTCTATATGTAATGATAATTCTGATGATATCAGTATTATACAGTACTTCTATATTTTAAGCACCCTAGCTACAATCATAGACAATTCATCACTTATTATTTTGTTGGAATTCAGTTTTGTAATAATATAATCATCCAAACTAAAAACCTTCAGTGGCATAATCTCAACAATAAGATATAATTTTTCATATTATTGAGCCTCAGAAAGGATTTTCCTTCATTCCAAACACTGGAAATTAACAATAAGTAACAAGAAAAATCTTACGCTATGCAAGTGGAGTACGGTTGGGTGCTGGCTTGAGGACAAAGTAAGCTTTTCTTGGCTTAGCATAAGTTACTTCATATAGGGATAGCACATAAGGAGTGGCTTTTGCTTATAGCATCTATGGAACTGTATCTTACAACCAGTGCACTCTTGTTCAGGTCTAGCTATTTGAGGATCTCAGATGTTAACATAAGATGATGATTTACTGTATTTGTTTATGTCCTTGGTATGACACAATGTAAGTTTAAATATTACTATGTACTTGATGTTAATGTTTTAGTGTTATACTGTATTTTTGTCAGACATGTAGGCCAATAGATACTGCCTATACTACAGTCATTTGGCTCTTATATACAAACACCACATCTTTGAATATTTGTCTTAGTTACTTTTACTGCTAAAATAATTTTTTACTATTATTATAATGTTGCCTCAGATCATGTGAAATTAAATGGAGAAACAGATGATAAAAGTTCTCTCCAAAAGTTCCTCTTACTCTTCAGTGATTCTTTTACATTATAGATGGAAATATATTTACTGTCGAAGAAAAGTGTGGCTTCCTATTAATATATTTTACTTTTTACTAATGAAATAGTGAGTGTAGAGAATCTAATGTTTTGAGTTTCTGGATAAATGTCATCAGTAAGTAATAAAAGGCTAACTAATACATACTTGCCTGGAAGATGCTTTTAAAAATAGAACGGAACAAAAGAGGAATGAAACCTTTGGAGGCAACTTTAAACCTTGAGCAAATTTCTTGATAGGGCGAGGATATGCTAAAGAAGTTAAGAATGCTTTGGTTGTGCATTCATGGCATTGAACTATACTGTCAAAGACTTTCAGTCATGAATGTACAGGTATGTATGTACACTCGAGCTCGTAAATTTGCGACCATGTACTAAGATGTTTATGTAATTTGGAACATTGTCGAACGATATGAGACAATCTTTTACCTACAATAACACCTTCCCTATACAGTATTACCAGTTTAGATGACATAAACACTTTGGCACGTGGTCGCAAATTTACGAGCTCGAGTGAACATGTACCCTGAACACTTAAATGGTTTGTGATGTTGACAAAATTAGAGGCTACTAATCTATCCAAATAGAGTTATATGGCCTTTTATGCCTAGCACTAAAATTTCACTGTTGGATGGATTTCTCCAAACTGCCTCAGAACAGCACTGGTATGGAGGATAATTTGTGATATTACATCCATGACTAGTAGCCGCAATTCACTGACAAAAACATTACCCTTTTAATTTTTGGCAACCATTATTATGTAGCAGTACATGTTATTACTGTTTTTATTTTCTAAATGCACGAAATTCTTGGGACAAGAACATGGCTTTTATCATCTTGTGCACAACCATAGCTCAAAACCCTTGGCTGGGATGCTTTGAAGTTATTAACACTAATGAATTGAGTGTTCCAAGCATCTCTTAATGCCCTCTCACCGAGTTCGTACCACCCTCTTCCTGAAAGATTTTCAGCCATGAGTGTACTGATGGCAACTTTTTTCGTTTGTTCGTCCGTTCATTCAGGGGAAATTTTCTTGATTTCCATATATTCAGACAGGTATAATATCCATTCCTCAAAGGACCTTTAGGCGATAGGAAATAATTTTTGAATATGAATGTACAGTACAATACTAAATTTAGTTTGTTGAGTCAGATCATAAAATATATTATTACCATATAATGAATCCTGGAGTTCATTTCGTAAGTAGAACAACATTCTGAGTCAATAAATACTTAGTTTTAATTATTAGTAATGCATTATTGATTATATGGTAGTATGATTGCATTTCCATTTCATGCAGTTTCGTTGACACTGTACTTGTGGGTGAAAAACTCCCACATTTACAAACCAGGTGTGATCTGTATTCTGTACAGTGTATGGTAAGTATTCTAGCACTGGTGTACTGAATGTAGATGAAGGAAGTGATTATATTGGTTGTACAATCTCTGTCCTTATTTTGTACCCAGCCCTCTCTAGGTTTCAAATTGTCTGGTGTAGCAGTGAATATTATCCAACAGTCATTGCTGCAAGAAGTTAATGCTGTAGACAATTTAATATTCCAACATAGGCAACTGGATTTTAATTTTTCCACACATGTAGCTCTTCTAAACATTGTTATAATTTGTACTTTATATCTTACTGATGTTTTATAACTGGATACAACCTACAGAAGCAGCTAACATGGAGAAAAAGCTTCTCTGTTTTGTATTACAGTATCATTTTAATGATTTCTGCCGATACAAGTGCAGAGTATGTTATATATTGCAAAAACAACAATAATAATTTTGGAAATCATTAGGTATATTTTACAGAAGTAACTTATGGAGAAAGTAGGTTATATTTTTAAAATATTAAAATCTTGAGTTATTTCGAAAGGAGGAGTGAACATAAGTAATACCAGCACCATATGGATTATCTACTATGCAGTTTTAGATTGTGTAAGATTATAATAATTGTGGTACCTGTACTGACATATAGTATTACAGTACCTAGATGCATCTTTCATGGCACAAATTGTATATGAAGTATTCAGAGACACGAGTTATTCAGTGCCAATTTTGCCTTTTTTTTTTTTTTTTGAAGATTCAAGTCAAGTCTCCATACATATACTGAAGTCCAGGTCATTCTAACAGCTATGTACACATAAGCACACATCACAAAATTTCATCACCTTCCTTTATGTATGTAGTATGTTAATGGTGACAAGAACTGACGTGATGGAGATGCGATGACCATTTCACGAATAAAAGTATGTGTATCTCTACAGCCCCCTTTTATGTTTCTATGTATTATGTCCATTTCCTTGTGACACCTTAACCCAGTTGATCATACCTGTTTTGTGTGTGTGCCCAGGCCATGTCATGGTTTCCTTGTATTTGACTGTTTTTGTATACCATCTTCTAACTAAATGCCTTGTATGGCCTGCTACTAGTTTTGCAGCTTTGTATTACAGTATATTGATGCATAGTCACTTGTGTCTCTGGAGCATTTCATAATATATTACAGTATCAGTTACATCATTCATGGTTATCACTTGTTTGTCATGCCTAGTTTCAGATTAGATGGAAATGTACTATAATTGTTTTGTGGTGGCCATGAAGAAAAGGAAGAGGAAAAGACAATAAAAAAAAGATTTAGTACTGGCCATGAGGAGGTGGTGGTATGAAATAAGTAGTCTGTGGCCAAATAATGAGGTTATGTAATAATGGCCTGGATGCTGAGAGGGAGAGCTGCACCATTTGTGACCTTCACTATATAGTATTATCCCATCTAAGTCCTAGTTCTGTATCCTTGTCTTTCTCACAGGCAACAAGTTATGTGGTTGTAATGGATATCCTCTTGTGTTTCAATTACCTTCAGACCCAGAGACAAAACAACGTGTTGTCGGAAAATGTAGAGAAAAAAAAGAGCTTGGTACAGAGATTTATTACTGCCGACCATATGCTTCTAGGCTGACTTGACTATACACTCGAGCTGGTAAATTCACAGCCATGTACCTAGATGTTTGTGCCACCTCAGTTGGTAACATTGTGAGGGGGAGCAGACAATGTAGGGAAAATATAGTAGACAGACACGATATTATGTTTCACCTACAGTCAAGGTGCCTTCACATGGAATAATTCGGGGTTGGTTTTGTGCCAGGCAAGTGCTAGCCGGCAGGAGCTGCCAGCAAGTTTCAAAGAAATGTCTACACACTGGCAGGAGAGCACAATAGCTAGCAAAACTGCCACAGTTGCTGTTTAGACCCTTTTTGAGAAAAGACGAGAGAAGATATGTTTGTGTACACGTTGCTGGCTAGTAAGGAGGAAAAATGTGTTCACTGCAGACTATTGATAGAATTAGATTTTGAAGACCCTACAGTGTGTATCCACCTTAGAGACAATCAGTTATTACACCTTGTGACTACACTCATTGAAAAAGGACACAAATTTGTGTGTTTTCAGCCAGTCACAGGTAATGCTAGAATACTGGTTCTGCAAATTTATTATCTGCTGTAGAAAACGCACAATAAAAGAGTAGTACATCTGATGTTGTATTGGAGAGAGAGACAGACACTCATGTACACCTATATACAACCACTCCCTCACTCATCTACATCTACACAACCCTACTCATTCATCTGCACCTACACAACCACTCTAGTGGTGGCTCTTTTTCACTTTCAATGCCACTTCACTTGGTGTATTGCCGAAAATACCGACAGCGTGGTCTTCCTAACCTGGCTTGCAATCGCACAAATTTACAGCCCGCTTGCTAGCCGGCTGGAAAACTTGCTGTGAATTGCCCTGTGTGAAGCCATCTTTACTCTTCCACACTGTGTTACCAGCTTGTGTGGCACAAACACCTAGGTAAACATTTATGAATTTACCAGCTAGAGTGTACAGTTGCCTCCACCGAGTCTGGTGGGTTTGGCCAAATGTGGCACCGCTGTGTTTATTTACTCGTAGTAATAAGTAAATGCACAAAACTCCCCTAAACTGTCCATTCTTTTACTCTTTACTGTACTAAGTGTAAACTAACACAGTGGTGCCACATTATGCCAAACCCACCTGACTCTATGCACGTTAATAGTGAAGACAACTGTACATGCAGCACCCAGTGACACCCAACTTAAGTGTAACTCATACACATGCAGATCTGATAACATACACTGTACATTTGGGGAGCTTTAATTAATATTTTGCCATATCTCATTTGGGTCAAAGCATTTCAAGACAACGTAACATGCAAATGAAGGAATACATTAGTGTTTCCAATAAAAAATCCTCCACATGTTTAAGTACAACCCACTTGATCTGTAAATTCATGGTCATAAATAATCATCCATATATGGGTAACTTATGTAAGTTTTGACATCTTCCCTCTGTTCATGAGCTGATAAACTTTCCAATTAAATAGGCTAAGCAGCATCTTTTAATTTACTATAAACAGCTACGCACTACTTAAAATAACAATATATGTAAATGTGAAAACATTAGACAGTAAATTGTTTGAGATACCCATATGTGGATGATTATTATTGACCATGATTGTACATTCTTGCTCAGTGTTGAATTGCTGATGTCCACTGGTTAAAAAATATTCCAACTGACCAGTAAAAGAAAATGCTCGTCTTGGTTCATGTATGGTAATTGGACAAATTCAAGATGTTTGTGTCCGAAGTAATTACATGTGTCCAGTTGTCCAAGAAACCTCCTGGAATACTAAACCTTGGCAAATTCATTCAAATAAATAAATATATATGGGAATTAACAGATAATAAATAGTTCTTTACACAAATTTAATTGAAATAATTTCAGATTATGGTACATTGAATAAACAGTCATCAGAATATCATTTAAGATGTAGTTCTGTTACAATTAATGTATGATATATTTACAAAGTATGCCCAGAACCATGAAAAAATAATCTAACTGCAGTAATGAACTATTACCGTATATCTTATGAATGAAATATGAAGTCATGGACAACTATATAATTTATGTTTTTATAATGTTATTTACAGAGCTGCAATTGCACCTGAGGTCAGAAGGGAGAGTCCAACAACCAAATACCCAGATTTGTAGAGGGCACGAAGGGTGAAGCCGTAGCCCATGTCCCACACCTGTGATAATGCAAAGTCAAATCACTTGTATTATGTTCACAATCTCTGAATGGAATAAGCCTTAACTACCTCATTTACTTGCTGACTTCCACAAAGTGTTCAGTTACTGTATTGCAAAAGGAAAAAAAAATGTGTAAGTACAGTATATCCACACCTGGCTAAAACAAAGCTACAGTGGTACCTCGGTTCTCGAACTTAATCTGTTCTAGAAGGCTGTTCAAAAACTGATTTGTTTGAAAACCAAATCAAATTTTTCCCATAAGAAATCCTGTAAATATGATTAATCCGTTATAGACCTCCAAAAATTACGCATTATGAAGCATTTTAAGTAAAAATATTGCTTATTTATACCTGTATAATAATACAGTAAATCCTCGGTAACTCAGATTAATTGGGGAGAGACCCTTGTCGAGTTATCCGAAGATCTGAGATATCTGAGGGCTTAATTTAGATGCATACGACTGACCTCATGCACACCTGCCCTCAAAACTACATGTGCTTTCACTCGTATCTCTGGTTCCCATACTCAGCTGTGCACACACAAATATGACAATTTCACAAAAAAGGATATAATACTGCAAAAATACATCTAATACTGTAATGTATATTAACGTGAAATAAGATATTGTTGTGTGATGGTAGGTGAGGTAGTGTGGGAATCAGAGCTAATATCGGTCAGTTTATCAGTCATGGCGTACTCGTTGCCACACAGACACATTATTGCCGCAATTTTTGTGATATTTTTAAGCTTCTCGTACATTAGTTCCTTTCAATGGCGCTAAAGAGAAAGCTTTCAAATGATATTAGTGGAGATGAAAGTCGATATTGTTAAGAGAAAAGTGGCAACAATTGGCCATGCTTTAGGGTTAATCCAAACAATGTAGCTACCATAGTTATTGACTATGTCATCAGTCGGGTTACTTCGGGGGATCGGGCCATGACAGCTTGGTTCGGGAACTGAGTTTATGCTTGATGACCAAGACATTTTTCTCAAACAACATGTTTGAGAACCGAGGTACCACTGTATGGTAAAGTACATAGATATGCAGATAAGAACTATGACAATTAGCAAACTTTAATCATACTATTGTGGCTAACATAAGAAGACAGAGTGACTAACTTGATGGAAATAGTTGAGGTTCAGCACTAAAAAAAAAAAAAAAAAAACTACTGTATTATAAAACACTTACCAAATGTCTGACTCCATTGCAAAGATGGAACATGAATGGGAGAGCCAATAAAAACTTGGCCCCATAGATAAGGACTCCACCAAACTGCATGGACTGAAGGACACCCAGGTAGTAAGGGTAGGAACCAGGAAGCAGAAGCATTCCTGTAAGGGGTTGAAGGGAGGAAAACTGATAGAATTGTTACATTAAACAGAACATGCAGGTATATGATGAAATTGCTGCAATTAATTATGTTGTCATGAATGAATATAATGCAGTCATTATGCATATAATATCCTGCATAATGCTGCTACTAAATTTCAGCAATAATCTAAGAGGAAAGCACTTGGAAAAACACCAGCCCACTAAATTCTTACCAATGGAGTTTCAGGTGTTAACTATAAGACCACTGAACATTGTAAAACACCCTCGCTGTCATCAAAGCAGCTGTAGTACAGTATTTGGGATTTACCCTTATATACCTCTCTGTGTCTGGGTGCAAGCTTAGAAGTAGTGACATGTTTGATTGCGTCGAGAGTTGTCCTAGGCCTCGGAAAAAGGTTTCATGAAGCCTATCTCCAGTGTTGGAAAACAAAAAATTATATATATATCAAAGGGAACACCTATTGTTGATCAAAACTATGGCAGGAAACAAATCACCTCAATGTTACTAATTGGGGATCTGTTTTGTGACATGATTTGAAGGATGCAGTAGCCTTCCAATTTACCATCAAGAATTTCTCCCCTTAACCAAAAAGATTCAGATATTTCTTTGTACCCACCAATGCTGAAGCCCGATATAGCAGCTGAGAGGATGATGCCTGAGGCACGATGAGAGAGGGAGAGAAGTGACGTAATCTGTGGTTTGTATATGGTCATGTGAGGGGAGACCGGACGCCGCAGACGTTTGTTCTTAGCCCAATAGTCTTCAGGTGTCTGAGCCTGCATCCCAGCGCTGGAGGGTGTGGTAAACAATGGTCGGCTCCTGCAAATGAAAATAATTTAAATACCGATAAAATACATTATAAACTGGAAAGGCACTCATCTGAGGTAGTGTACATATCGCAAGGGCTAAATATTTATGTATGAAATTAACCTATGTTTCACCATGATTTCTACCAATTCAATACCATAAAAAAAAAAAAAAAATACATCCATTCCAGATTTTCATCTTTTACTTGGAACTCAAAATGCCTAATCATTCTGTCAAATTTGATTGAAATCCGTCTGTATGTATTTGAGGGACAGAACTGTATCTTCTTTACTAACCAAGAAATGAAAATAGGTCATCCAATGTTTATAACAATTTAAATTTTTCATGCAATACTTCTTATTCTGTACCAGTATTTTTGTTTTTCAATTATTTATTATTTTTCATCTATTTCATAGTTTTCTGTTTAATTTTGACCATAATATTCAGCATAAAACCACCGATTTGGAATGTATCCCCTACCTCAGTAAGGTAGGTACTGAACGACACTTAAATTATGTAGGTCCCAAACAAAGCCATGGTCAACGTTACGTCAGTTTGGTTCGTCTGGTGAAAAGAAATCCATACCTCTCTGTAATTGCTAAATATCGATATGGTATAATAAAATGCCATTACTGTATAGACCTGCAGAAAAAGAAAACAGAAGACAGGGCTCTCATAAAGAATTACTGAATATTAATTTTTATGGCAGAAGGCTAAACAGATATGCACAAAAATAATGGTAATTTTGAAAAAGACCGCTTTTCTGCGTCATCTGCGTGACCAAAGCGATTATGTGCGAAGCGTCTGGGCTGCCTGCTGATTTATGTCGACTTTTTTCTGCAGGTTTTAGTGGTATAATAAATCAAAATTAAATAACATGAGAAGGAGGTACAGTACGATATTGATTCCTTGTCACCAGATGAAACAACCTTACCTAACCTAACCTAACCTAACCTGGACCATGGAGGTTACCTTTGAGATAGACCATAACTATACTGACATAGTCTATAAGGAAGAAAGAGGGATTACATACCAATAGATATATAAATGTATAATAAATTCAATCTGATGACGTAATCAAAACAAGGAAGTCGACAGCAGTCTTCTCTTCCATATTAGCATAATAAATAATATCTAATCAATGACATACTTCACCTAATAATAAATTGTATGGGGTTATGCACATTATCAGATCAAAAGACTACACTCTAGAATTAACAGCATAGGGAGCTAATTCACAAAGGACATAATCCTAAACTCAATCCTAGTTTAATGGTAATCCTAAACTCAATCCTATTTTATTAATACCTGGTAATCCTAAACCAATCCTACTTTAATGGTAATCCTAAATGAATCCCACTTCAATGGTAATCCTTAACCAATTCTACTTTAATGGTATTCCTAAACCAATCCTACTTTAATGGTAATCCTAAACCAATCCCACTTTAATGGTAATCCTTAACCAATCCTTCTTTAATGGGAGCTAATGCACACATGACAGACATAATCCTAAACCAATCATACTTAGCAGAAAAATAAATATTCAGTCAAAAATACGGGTATGGAAATATATAAATAAATAAATACGCTTGGAAATAACTAAATGAATAAAAAAAAATTCAGAAACTAGGAAATATATTAAATAAGGGTATACCTAAATAAGTAAATAACTAAATAAATACTCTAGGAAATATATAAAATAAACAAATAAATATCTGCTGACCATTGAGTAACGAGAGGTGCCTTGAGAGTAATTGGTGTCCTCCTGATTACTCCACCACCACCAACCAACCTGAGGAAACACACAAACAAACACTTATTAGTATGTATAGTGGACAATTGGTGTGTTGGTGCACTACTCAGGGTGAAATAAGTTTATCAAAATTGGGGAGGACTAACCGGAGTAGCAGTGCCATGACCGTCCTCTTCTTCTTTACACTGTATTACACACCCGTTTTCTTATTAGTTCATATGTTTTTTATTATTATTTACGGCTGTGACTATTATCTTCTAAAGGAGATTGTTTTTTTTACATTATTTTCCATTGAACCATTTTGAGTAAGTGCCAATAAACGACTGTGTGCAGTAATATTACAGTAATTAAAATATCAACCCAAACGAATCCATGGCAGTAGTCACCGCACGGAGGAAATATATTCTTTTTTTTTACTGGTACTAAATTAATCCAATTTCATAAGTTGTTCTATATCATGCTGATGATAATGTGAAGTATCTTAGGTTAGCTATATAATATTTAATACGTTCGTACTGTAATTCGTCCCTCGTGCAGTGTTGCCACTTTACCGGATTTCTCTGAAATCATCAGATTTTTTTACTCATTTCAGATTATCAGATTTTCTCCAGATTTAGGGGGAAATGATCAGATTCCCCCAGAAAATTGGGGAACATCTACAGATTTAAAGGAAATTATGGGGAAATTCTATTATTATTTGGATTGCATGTTTATGTTAAGTGTGGTCTCTGGCAAAAAAAAATATATAAAATATTGTACAGCACTGTTGTGACTGTGACTACATTTCACAATTTTTCATTTTTAAGTTCTGCACACCATGATCGATGTAGTTTGTCTTTTGTAGAATTTCTTTCATGCATGTGTCTGGTGGATATTTGTGCATTTTGGATCCATTGGGAAAAAGTATAAAATACTGTTTATTACTGTACCTCATTTAACTTTTTTTTATTAGGTATTTTCAGTTAAACATAAACTATGCATAATACTTTGGCCAGCTTGTCATATTAATTACAGAATTGCTGAAGTAAATGTAACAAAATTTACCTTGAATTTTCTTTTCATAACATGGATTAACTGCTATACTTATTGGAACAATTATAAAAAAATCTTTGATGTCATACCAATAATAAGCCTACATTGACATTTTTCGATCTACAGATTTTCTACAGATTTTTTGGACATCCAGCACATATTTCCCCCCAAAATTGGTGGCAACACTGCCGCCGTGTTTACTTTTAAGTATAGTATTAGCCTAAGGTGGAATCTGGACATAGTGCTCATTATTATCTCCTGACCTTTCTATTTATTGTCGTTTTATGGATATCTTTTACAGTGGTCATTAATTAAGGCAGTACATCCGTGATAAACTCAACAACACTTTCCATACCTTACTTGATTAATAAACATGGCGGGGAAACAACAAATTAAAGAGAGCTGGAGAAGTGAAATATATTGGTGTGCTGCCGAAGGGGAAGTCAAAACCCATAATTATCATCAATACAATTTATTATACATCTTTAGAGACAGATGGCTCTCACTCATTCACTACACATCTTTGAATTTGAACGTGCCAACATCATTACAGAAGAATTAAGGTATGTGACCATAATAATGTCCACTTGGCTAACTGAGATAGATAGCCTATTATTATAGTTTACCAGTATAGGCTACATGTTGGGGTTGTTTATATTTTCATCCGTAATTTGAGAAGTTAGGCAACGCGCTGTAGGCCTACTATTGTTGGTAGGCCAATGAAAATAATATAATGTTCATGAGTATGGTAGACGTCGAGAGGGCAATTTTGGATGATGTCATTATGTAATTCAATACTGAAAATGTAATGGTAAATATTATTAAGATGACATACTAGATGTAACTTACAAATACCAATTAATACGGATCTACAAGTATACTATTCCACCGGCTCCCATATTTGATTTTTTTACTTTTTCGGTAAATGTAATGCAATCCAGGATGAATTACATAAAAACTTACACAAATATTTACCCATCTGCAACCTACAAACTTATAATGTAGGCGAAAAGTGTAGCCTACCTATAGGCCCATATAGTATAGGGTTATATTAGAAGGGAATCGATGCATTTTCGTCTGGGTATAAAATAATAAAACACACTATAGGAATACTAGGAAATGGAAAGTGTGCGAGAAGAAATCATTATATTGTGTGAGCAGAATGAAGTGAGGTCTGTCGATCGGTCGTGTCCTATCAGGGAATCTGGTCGTCTGGTAGGGAGTGAGTGAGTGAGTGGATGAGTGTGTGAGTGGGTGGGTGAGTGAATGAGTGAGTGGGTGGATGAGTGAGTGAGTGAGTGAATGGGTGGATGAGTGAGTGCGTGAGTGGATGAGTGAGTGAGTTCATCTCTCATCTCTATTATATTTAATGTTAGACGATGAGTGACTGCTTTTTCAATTCGTCTGACATTCTTCACAGCACATTTATTTGATACGTAGGCTGCTGTATGATAACCTTATAAATATTTGCTAGCGCTATAGGCTACTGTATTTTTTTTAGACAACCAGCAAACTATTTAGTTGTTCTTATTTATTTATTTTGCTCAAGGAAAGCTCGACTCATGTTATATTAATTTACTCAAAATTATTCTCATAAACCATGAACAACAGCTTAAGGGTATATTTGTTTATTTTGGGTACGTTGGAGTCTTATTATTAATCTGGAGGAACCAGTAGCCTTTCAATTCACTCGAAAACCAAATATACAATACTTTGGCAGATTAACTGGCAACTGATTCCTTTACACTAATCCAAAAAACATGCCCTATTTAAAGTACTACCTACATCATCGCAGGCAATATATACCGGTACACCCCCCTCCTCCTCCTAATATTGTCCCGATCACCAGAGATGCTGCTCTGAATTCCTGAGTCGATACGCCCGGGATTCTGGGTTACTGTGAGATGGTGTTTTTACGGTATCCGAATGTGCCATAAGTTATCCTGCTAAAGAAGTTAGTTAAATGGCCCTCTGTCAGTCGAGGCTCGGACTTACAATATCACAGGTCTGGTTTTAGTCCCTCCGTCCGATGCTTGTAAAATTACGAACGTACAATTGTGGATTCCGAAAAACTTGGAAGACGACGAATACGGTCACTCTGTTTGATTTATGTGTGGATGTTGGGAAAGAAGTCGCATACAAGCAGTAATCATTACTCTCGTGTAATCGACATGCATACATCCGTTTTAATGATGTCAGTCCTTAAATTATTAAATTCAGATCACTCCTTGGTGGTAGAAAGATGAGGCCAGCAGAATCCTCTTCAAGGTTGAGAGGTATGATGTGGGTCGACAATAAAAGACTGGACATGCACAGGCCAGGGTTAGTGTCCCGTAGGCAGCGGCGGAGTGAGGAGGGGAGCGCCGCTCCCTACCTAACCAACCCATCACTCGCGCGCTAACAGTGTGACAGACAGATTGCTGTCACAACATCAACACAAGGGAGGTGGGGGTTGATAAACCTCTTGCCGATTATTAGAACACTTTTGGGCTGTCTGTCTTGATGATCTTTGTGTTGTCGGTAGGCATGGATCTATTGGTTTAACTTTGCTTTCTAGTTACGAACATAAAAACTATAAACGGCCAATAACTTTATGAATCACAGCTAACTCATAGTTCACTCCAGTTCTCCACTCATGTTTCATTCCGAGGCTGTAACTATGCCATTGTTTTTAGGTTATATAATTGTGTAGGCAAAAAATAACTTGTTTTATTCATGTAAAAGATAAAAACTTTCCTAAGCCTATTACCAACCATCATATTTCTATATCTAGTCACAAACATTCATATCCTTGCAGAAAACTGACGTATTGAATACATTACTCTACTAGCCTATATCATAACCTTATAAATATTGGTCAGCGCCATACTGTATAATTTCTTAGACAACCAGCAAACAATTAGTCATGTCAAAATTATTATTACAGTCATACATTTATGCGCACTAGTTTAACACAAAAATGAACTGAGAGCTTTACAAATTATAAACACACTCCTATAGCTTTGAGAAAAAAACTGTTCATAATGTGGAAGATCATGTGACAACAAAAGTTACACTATATGATGATGATAATATATAATACTGTATAATATATTATATCAACAAAGAGGACCAATCATCAACAAAAACAACAATAAAAACAAAACAAACTTTAACAACAGTACCAAAAGCATCATCATTATCATCATCAACGTAATTATAATACACAAAAAAGATGGAGTGAACAAGCCTTTCTTCCTTCCTTCCTTCCTCCCTCAGACTGACTGACGGACCTCACCAATTCTAACCTTGACATTACTACCAGAAAGTCCATCAATAAATGAGACACATGGAGCAGAGGAACAACAAGAAGGAAGAAAAGGACGATTGTGTGCATGTTGAGAATAATTGTGCGTGAGTGTGAGTGTGTGCTTGTAGAGAAATGTCCGTGTGTGTGTGCATGTTGAAAAATGTTCGTGCGTGTGGTGTCTGTAAGTGAAAATCCAGCTGACCTAAAGAAAAAATTTACTGTACAGAATTTATGTATTATAGATTGCAAAATAGATAGGGAGGAAAATTAGATAGTCCACTGGCATGTTTTAGATGTCAATGAAAATATGGCCAATGATAAGAAGTGCCTCGTTCTGAACTATATATAAAATACACATTCCATTTGCAAAAAAAAAAAAAAAAAAAATATATATATATATAGTCTATATATATACCAGTACCGTATATATAAATAAACAAAATAAGTAAATAGTATAAAAAGGAAGCAGAAAAATTGAAAAATGAAAAGTAAACTGAATATATATACCCAATGAAAAAAAAGGTAACGAATGCAGTAAAAAGTTTTCAAAGACATTCGACAATTGAGGAAGGAACCGCCTGCCTGGAGACACTTAAACCAAGAACCTGCAGTGAGTGATGTGATAATGTATGAGGTGTATGAACAGAGTCCTTATATCAACGGCACCATCCTTTATTCTCCTTCAAGCTTCGAGAGGGGACTGAGGTGAGGATGACGTAGGCGATCCAAGAACCTTTTATACAAGGACCTCACCCCATACTTGATGAAAAAGATGAAGGTAGATAATATTTTTGTGCTGCTTTTTGGGCTTTTTTTCTATTACATTTTCTACATGCGAAGTGAATGGTAGATTTTGTGGTTATGATATCCTGAATGTGAACCCTATTTCCTACTTCAAAAGCAAAGCAGAGTGTAGGTTGGTTGTCTGATGTGGTAAATGTTGTCGTAAACTGAAAAAAGAATATAATTAAAACTCATTAAATTCTTATCTGTAATGAAGGTAGACACTATAATAATTTCTTTTGTGTTCAGTGGTAGATATTGTCTCTGAAACGGCAGGAGTAAGAACAGGTTAATTAATTCTTATAAAATTGAAGGCACACGGCTCTATTTGTGTCTCTCGTGTTTTAAAGTGGCAGCATAGTATTGTTTTGGTGAACTGTAAGTAGCATTAGCCTCGAATCCTGGTCAATATGTTTGTTTGGCTTCTTGGTCGTATTACTATCATCAGGGTTTACATGATAGTGGGTTCTATATTCAGTATACCGCTATGTACTGTAGGTTATCCTCTAGTGTCTACAGATTTATTCTCTACTAGCGGAATCACCCAGTGTTGTACCAGTTCAGTTTCTGATATTAAAAAGGACGCGCCCTATATATTAGCAGAATTTTCGCGAATTAAAATGCGAAATACGAAGCTAATTTCTGACCTTATGGTTAGTCTAAGGGGAATATTTTTACTTCTGTCAGTATTCTATATCATATACCATTTTATATAAACTTATTTTCTATTCTGGATATATGCACGGGTTTGTGTAAAATTTCACCGTATAATTCGTTCCGAACCCCGTCAGTGTTTGAACAGATAAGTCGAAGTAGCAGGGAATGCTTCAGTGCTTCACATAGTTTTGTAACTGTGTCAAAACAGATGGTGGTGGGAAGCGAATGGTGTCGGGGTGGGGGTGGGGGAGTGGAAGATAGGCTATGTGTGTGTGTGTGTGTGTAGAAGCGTTCGTGAGTGAAGTATCTTTAAGTGTACACATGGGGAAGCGTGTGTGTGCATAATATGTAGAAGCATGCGTGTGCATATGGAGAAGCGTGGAAGTGTGTGTGTGTGTGTGTACATGTGGGAAAGTGTGTTGTTGTTGTGTGTGGGGGTGGGGGGGGAGCGTGCGTGCATGCGTGTAGCGTCTCTAAATGTGTGCGTTGTGGCGTTGAGTTGTGTGCGTCTCATAACACGTGGCATCAAAGTTACCAGTAAATACTCTCTCTCTCTCTCTCTCTCTCTCTCTCTCTCTCTCTCTCTCCTAACGTGTCTGCTTCTCTTGGTTGTTGTTATGTCACGAACTTGACTCAGATGTATGGTAGCTATGAGTTAGTAGTCATTATCACTGTTATCACTATTATTATTATTATTATTATTACGTCGAATTTTGGTGACGACGGGGCATTATGGTGGTGGAAGCAACTGGGTGTAGCCTACACTGGTCTGTTTATGTCTGGAAACTGAAGGACTTTTGATTCCTGCAAACTCTGCTACAAAACAACAAATCCTTTATTCGTATACTGAAGTGATATGTTTCTTGGCATAGCTTATAGGAATCACCAACCCTTCAAGTTACTCAAAGCAAAATAATGATCCCCTTAGAACAGGGGTGTGGAACCTCCGGCATTTAGTGAAAGGTTCAGGGATGTGAAAGGTAAACAACAGGAGTTGGACATCTTTGTTACACCGTTTAATGTAGAACCAACTGATGTGTCTGATAACCTGCAACATGAAAAAATTAGGTGTCCAAAGCTGAAGACTTTGGAAGGACGATGCGGAGTTGAATGTCGTAGGAAACCTCCCTGAAAATTTGGTGATGATATCTGGTATGGTCCAGGAGGAGTTAAGTTCGGACATTTTCCAAAGTCTGTGGTACAGGAGCTGAGGTTGACTATAAGGCTAAATAGGGTTAAAACCTTCCCCAATAATGTAGGAAACTTCCCTGAAAGTTTGGTGATGATATCTGGTATGGTCTAGGTCCTAGGAGGAGTTAGGCTCGGACATTTTCCAAAATCTTGGGCACAGGAACTGAGGTTGACTACCAGGCTAATTCAAAATTTAAAACCTACCCCAATATTGTAGGAAACTTCCCTGAAAATTGGGATATGATATCTGGTATGGTCTAGGAGAAGTTACGTTCAGACATTTTCCAAAATCTGGGGCACAAGAACTGAGGTTGACCACCTGGCCAGAAAGCTTTCCAAAATCAGGGGCAAGAAAAATATCTGAAAATCTAGAAGACTAGCTTCGCTCGCGAAAGCGGCCTTGCACTGAAATATGCATCTGTGTTCAGAACGACTTACTGCTGCGAGTAGTTTTTCTCAAAACTTAGTCTCGCAAAGTGTAGACTGCGCTCCAGATTGACCTATGCAACAGTACCACTCAACATCACACGCCTCGCCAAAGAGAAACCGTTCCAGCCGTCACAATAGATGTGAGTTAAATGTGTGAAAAAAATAACTGGTAATTTTTTATGGCCACCGACCTGTGTTAAAAATATCCGAGTGGCCCTAGATAGGACGAAGGTTATACACCCCTGCCTTAGAACATAAAAAATGTCAGACGTGACCGATCTTTGAGTTTCCAGAGTGTCTAACGAGAACCAGTATCATATTATGTATAGCCCCACCCAACCCCCCTCTGTGTGTGGACTACTGTATACGTGGACTATCTATAGCCCGCACATGTCTTACTGTGTCTGTAGGCTATATATGCACTACTTCTTGTCCCATACCATGCAGTTTTTGGTTCCATATTTAGCATACCATACCTTGTCGTCTAGTCTATATATCTCTTTTTCTCTGTTTATTTGCTACGGTTACTTTGCTTGTTTTTTTTGTCTGATATATTTAGCATTTCCTTGTCGTCTAGTCTAGCCCCTTCTCTCTGCTTAAGGTCTTTGTCATTGTTTCATGCAAGTCTGTTTTATTTCCACATAATCCTTTCAGGTTTGGTGCTAGTTATTATTATTATTATTATTATTATTTTTTTTTTTTTTTTTTTTTTTTTTTTTTTTTTTTTTTTTTTTTTATTACCTTTGGATAGTCTTTCGATATCGTGATTTAAGGGTTTGGGCGCCGTTTCCTACCACGAACCAATTCCTTCTCTCTCTTCCACCGTCTCTCCTCTGTCTCCTTTTTTTGTGGCATAATATCTTTCTGGTTCAGAGCAATCTTCTTCTTTCTTCCCCTTTTTATTCATGATACCGTGAAACTTTTTTACCCGCATATATTTTCCCCTTTTCATTCATTCATTCATGCATATATTCAAGCATTTCCTTCATATCGTGGAATTATCTTACCTGCATAAAAATATCTACTTCTTCATTCATCCATTTTCATACCGTGAAACTTTTTTAATGCATAAATTCCCGTATGAGACGACGTACAGAGCAGGGGGCAATCAGTCTATGTAAATTTATATGTAGGAGTATATATGTATGTGTGTGTGACATGAGCGAGCCATTGAGCGAGGGCTTTGTTGGCATACACAAGGCAAGTGATTCAAGATAAGACGCAAGGGATGGTCTTATTAACTCCCTTATCCGGTATACGTAGAGAAGTAGGGGGGGGGGGGAGGAGGAGGGAAGCGAAGGGGGGAGAAGTTGGAGGTGGAAGAGGAAGGGGAGGAGATATTTGGACAGTAGGAAGAGAAGGGAAGTGGAATTGGAAGAGGGAGGAGAGGAGTATAGGAAGACGAAGAAGAGGAACTGGGACAGAAGGAAAAGAGGAGGAAAAACAAGTGATTTGGGTAAGGAGTATAGGGAGAAGTAAGGTTGGATGAGGAGGAGGAAGAGAAGACGGATGAGGAGCAAGGAGAGAAAGGCTTTGAAGAAGAGGAGAAGGGTCGTGTAGGAAAAGAGATAGAATACAGAAGAGGTGAAGGGAACAAGAAGAAAATGGAAGGAGGGAGGAAGCAAGAGGAGGAGCAGGAGGAGTAGAGAGATGGATTAAGATTTGACTAAGGATGAGGGAAGGAAAAGGAGGAGAATAGAAATTGTGTGGAATAGGAGGACACAAGCAATGGGGAGGAGGAGGAAGAGAAGAAGAGGAAGGAGGATGAGGAGGAGGAGGCAGAGGAAGAGGTGAAGGGATAGAGTAAGGAATTAGTATAGATCATTGGAGTAGGTGGAAAGAGAAGGATAATAAGAGAAGAAAAAACGTGATTAAAAGATGAAGTGAATGGGAGAAGGGAGATGATGAGGATAAGAAAGATTAGAGATATTAGGAGGAAAATGAAAGCACGAGGAGAAAGAGGAGTGGGCGAGAAAGAGGAGGAGGACGAATTAAATAAAGGGGCAATGAAATTTAAAGTCTTCATAAAGTACCAATGAGTGTAAAATGTATGTGAATAGGTTTGTAAGTACAGCCAACCAACCAAGTGTTACATGTGTTCCTTTTGGCCACATTACCTTGGCTGTCTATTTCCTGAGCTATAACCTCATCACACACCGAGGCTGGAGTCATTACTGGCGTTTGTTGAAAAAAAAAAAAAAAAAAATTGTAGTGCGTTTAGCTTTCGCGGACATTTTGTGTCACAAAACCTTTGATTGTTTTTACTTTTTTACATTCAAGGAGATGAGTTCTAAAGGCCAGAAACCCATTTAAATATAACTAGAAGTCTTTTTTTTCTGTATACTTTTATCTCCAAGGTTAAGTAAAGTCTCAAATGGCAGTCCCAAAAACTAATCTGAATATATGTATGTACCGTACCGGTATGTATGTTGCGGTGCGTTATTTGAGTTCTTTATTCTGTATATACATTTTCAAAGGTTAAAATCTCAAATTGAACTCCCAAAAACTAATTGGAAAGTCCTCCCCATTGGCGCCGTCCGTGTTCAGAGTGTGTGTATGCACGTGTGTGTGTGTGTGTGTGACGTGTCGTATTGCGTTGGCCCCGCTTCATTAGGAAAGACTCGCGCTGTCAGTACACATCACCAGCTTCCGATCCGCTAAAAGCCATCATGGGGGGCAGGGGTTAGTAGTGGGTGCGTGCGCTCAACATTTCCGGGTCGTGTGTGTGTGTGTGGTGGGGGCGGGGGTCTCCATGGTGGGGTCACGAGTCGTATAAATTCCTATAGCTAACCCCGTAGTGTGAGGTTACTGTGGATAGATTGATTCAAGGTTCAGTAAACATTCGCCCGTAATTATTCCTAGCTAACCCGGTAGTGTGAGGTTATTATGGGTAGAATGATATGTTTTGAGGATGAGAGCAAAGTCGTCCTGTAGGCCTGAAAGACCCTGAAAGACGAGGGAAAAGATAATAGAGGTAGGACAGCAAGCACGAAGGAAATAGAAGTAAAGGAGGGATTTGAAGAAGGTGATAGAGAGATGGGACAACAAGTACGAAGGAAATAGAAGTAAAGGATGGGTATGAAGAAGGTGATAGAGAGATGGGACAGCAAGCAAACACGAAGGAAATAGAATGAAAGGAGGGACAGGGTAATCATAGAGAGGTGAAATAACAAGCATGAAGGAAATAGAAGAAAAGGAGGGACAGTTGAAAGGGAGTGGCTGAGGCCGAAAGTTATAATGAGATAGAAAATTAACGCAGGCAGTTCTTCATGGAGTCTCATATTTCGGTTGAATTAATGTCTACTTAGCCTTTCAAGCAATGAGACGAAACAGTAAAGCAGTAATAATTAAAAAAATATGTTAGTACTAATGAATTTGTAGTAGGAGTAAAATATGTGTACTAGGACGGAACACTATACGCCTGTTTATTATTTCCTCCTTTCGGACACACACACACGGGATCAATATAGTTTTTATAGGTCACCGAAAGCCAGGAGGAGACAGGGAAGGTTCAAGTCTGTCACAGTACGAGTGTCATAACAAGCACACACACACACACACACACACACACACACACACACACACACACACACACACACACACTCTTTACAAACCCTTTCATACACATACTCATGGATACATAGATGAAAAGAGAGAGAGAGAGAGAGAGAGAGAGAGAGAGAGAGAGAGAGAGAGAGAGAGAGAGAGAGAGAGAGAGAGAGAGAGAGAGAGAGAGAGAGAGCTGACCCACCCTCATTATCACATATAAGCCAGCAAGTATAGTCAGAGGTCACAGTCCAATACCTGAACTAATTACAGACTCACGCTTCCTGACAGTGGGAGGGGAGTGGAGGATGTGATGGAAACCTTGCTCTCTGTGGCTCTGTGTGGAGGTTGATGGGTACCTTGCTCTCTGTCGCTCTGTGTGGAGGAGGGTGGGGGTGGAGGGTGTGATGGGTACCTTGCTCTCAGTGGCTCTGTGGGGGGGATTGATTTTTGTTTGTCATTTGCTCTGTTGCGTGTGAATGTATACTACCGGTAATTGAAAAGAATGACAAAACTGTGATTTTTTATTGTTTACTATGAGTGTGAATGTTTACTATAATTATTGTAAAAGAGAATGTAAAGCTTGTGTTTATTTATATTTTTTTACTGTGTGTGAGTGTAGATAGATTAAAAACAGAAACTTGAAAGCTGTATTTTGTAGATATATTTAACTAATATAATAATATAGAATACTGTACAATACATAGAACCACAGCTGTGATAAAACTAAATTAATCACTAATGTTAATAATAACACAACTGTGAAATAGCAAATATCACCACGATTGTACTAAACATTATTCTACCGTAACTACTGTATGATCATCATAAGTAATACACAATAAACCCTATAATTGTGTCGTATACCTAAAATTATAACATGTATGTTGTTTGAGACAGACTGCATGTGGGGGACGAAATCATTATCGCACTGTAAACATAATTAACCTTCTCGTGCACGGAAACGAAAATTAAGAAAAAAGTTCTCGGGAAATAGGTACTGGAACCGCATACATTTGCAGTATAGTAGTAAACCCAGTGTAACACAATGATTGGAGGTGTGTAAGTCAGTGGTAAGTGTGTGTGTAAGTCGGGTGTGTGAGGGTGTAAGTTATTGGTAAGTGTGTAATTCAATGATCGGATGTGTGTAGGTCAGTGGTAGTTGTGTGTGTAAATAAATGATAGCTGTGTAAGTGTGTATATCTGTGGTGGGTGTGTAA
>JAWQEG010000530.1:240000-249977 GCA_033782935.1 Petrolisthes cinctipes
CACGGATGAAGAAATATCCTACCAGTAACCAATAACAGATAGAATGGTTTTAAAACGTAATGAATAAATGATTGAAAAGATACGAAAGATTATGTGTAAATAATAGCATAGTGGATGGAAACAGGAGGAAATGCGATTGATAACTGATGAAGAAATACCAGTAACCAATAACGGATAGAATGGTTTTAAAGCGTAATGAATGAATGAATGAATGAATAAATGAAAAGATACGAAATATAATGGATAAATAACTGTGTCAAAACATAATGAATGAAAAGATACCAAACATAATAGAAAACAAACAGTTAAGCTACAATTGAAAACGGATAAGAAACGGTCATAACAAAGCCTAGTGGTTAGATTAAAAAAAAAAAAAAAAATAGAGAAACAGTAACTATAGCGAATGGTAAATTTTTTTTTTCAATAGATACCAACTCAGTTATGCAAAGACAAGCATAAAAAAATATAATCAGTAATGAAATCTAGCGGATGATAAAAGTTTCAAAGCTAAACGGATGAAAAAAGTTAAAAATCTGAACGGATGGGGAAAAAAAAAACATACATAGCTTAACGGATGAAAAGTTACAAAGCTTAAAGGATGAAAATAATAATAATAATTACAAAGCTTAACGGATGAACAAAAAATTACACTGCTTCACGGCTATAAAAAGTTACAAAGCTTAATGAAAATATTACAAAGCTTAACGAACGAAAAAAAAAAAAAATAAATCCAAATCACAATGAAAAAAAAAAAAAAAAAAAAAGCTCAAGGGATGAAAAAAAAAAAAAAAATGTGTCGAGTAACCCAACGTGCAACAAGTTTAGCAATAAAGCGTGCACCAGGAGCCGTGTTTTATGTTGCAGCGACTGACAACATTTTCATCATGCTATATTAACTGAAAAAAAAAAGTCGCTCTGCAGTTATTGAAATATTCCCACTCGTGTATCCAGTTCATAAAACACCTACCCGTCATTAACGATACACTGGGGAGGAAATTATTTTGATTATTTTCCTGTTTATTTTCCTGTTTATTTTCCTGATTATTTTCCAGTTTATTTTCCTGTTTATTTTCCCGATTATTTTCCTGTTTATTTTCCTGTTTATTTTCCTGTATATTTTCCTGATTATTTTCCTGTTTATTTTCCTGATTATTTTGATTATTTTCCTGTTTATTTTCCTGATTATTTTCCTGATTATTTTCCTGTTTATTTTCCTGATTATTTTCCTGTTTATTTTTCTGTTTATTTTCCTGTTTATTTTTCTGTTTATTTTCCTGATAATTTTCCTGTTTATTTTCCTGTATATTTTCCTGTTTATTTTCCTGATTATTTTCCTGTTTATTTTTCTGTTTATTTTCCTGTTTATTTTCCTGATTATTTTGATTATTTTCCTGTTTATTTTCCTGTTTATTTTCCTGATTATTTTCCTGATTATTTTCCTGATTAGTTTCCTGATTATTTTCCAGTTTATTTTCCTGATTATTTTCCTGATTATTTTCCTGTTTGTTTTCCTGATTATTTTCCTGATTATTTTCCTGATTATTTTCCTGTTTATTTTCCTGATTATTTTCCTGATTATTTTCCTGTTTATTTTCCTGATTATTTTCCTGTTTATTTTCCTGATTATTTTCCTGTTTATTTTCCTGATTATTTTGATTATTTTCCTGTTTATTTCATGCCTGGCCATTTCCAGAAACATATCGTGCATGCTGTCCCACCTGTTTATTACTTCCTCCCTCGCATTCTATTTAACCTATACAAGGACTTCCAAGCCTAGTAGCCTAATGTACGGTCTTAGTTCATCCTCAATCTATCTATCTCTATCTGCCTCTTACTATACTATGGGTCCTTCAGGCCGCCTTCTTTCGCGGTTATCTTACTTCCTCTTGCATTTTTAGCATCCGGATAAGCACGGTTGCTGTATGAAGTATGTATTAAGGGACCCTGTGATGTAGTCAGAAAATTGGAGGTAAATGAGTCCTTGAAATATTGTCACGAAACACCACCTACATGGAAGGAGCTTGTTTTGTGGAATAGTCAGGGGGAATCAGAAGCCCTAATACACATACACGATCACAGGGTCCTTAACTACAGCCAGATAGATATGGAAGCACCGTTTGAGGAGTATCCTATAGTGATTTTTTTAATTTTTATTATTCTATCTATAATGCACCTACAGTATTCCTCTATTCCTTTCTTATTAATATGACTTTAAATACGCGTTTCGTTTACAGTCCCGTATTTATAAGTTGCAAATAAGTACTTAGGTTTGTAAAGTTTGGATGTAGTTCGTCCTGGACTGCATTAAATTTACAGAAAAAAATAAATGGAGGATCTGGTATATTTTTATCCGGTAAAAAATAAAATTAAGTGTCCTATAGTTGAAAACGCTTGTGTAGAATATTTCCTTATCTAAGAAATAGAAGCGAAATTTGGTTAGTAAAATCTCCTCTCCCGAAAAGAGAAAACGAAGAAGAAGAAAGGAGAAGGAAATTATAAAGAAGGTGCGGGATGTAAAGACGGTCTTAGGGGGAGACAGACACTCTTGTTGGTAAACTGGAAGGCAACTGATTCCTCTAAAATATGCCTTGCATCACTTGATATCAACTTTACTAAATGGGGATCTGTTTTGTGGCATATATCGTGGCATGGATTGGAGTAATCCGTAGCCCTTCAAAAATTTGTTTCGTTGCATGGATTGGAGGAACCAGTAGCCCTTTTATTCGCCCCCCCCCCCCTCAACCCTTCGTCAAGTGTCACCATAAATCGTGAGGTGATCAAGAGGCAGCCACTGGCATCTGTCACTCGTAAATCTAAGGTCCTGCTAATTGATGGGACAGTCACTTAATGCATTACACTCCACATGACGTTATTATCACCATCATATTCATTATACTCCACATGACGTTATTATCTCAATCATATTCATTTATTTCACTCCACATGACGTTATTATCACCATCTTATTCAGTATACTCCACATGACGTCATTATCACCATCATACTAATTAATTACACTCTACATGACGTCATTATCACCATCATATTAATTCATTACACACCGTATGAAAATCATCATCACCACAATAAATAATTACAAACCACATGACATGATTATTACCACTACATAGATTCATTACATACCACATGACACCATTACCACCATCACACTCAGTCATTACACAACACAACACAGGATATCATTATGCATAGAAATATCACATTAAAGACACCATTATTAACACATATAAATATCAATACATGACACACCAATAGGAAGAAATATCACCATCATTACTCAGTCATTGCACAACATTATTATACTCCATAATTATTATCTATCATGACAAAAATGTACATGGTCCCTCATTGATTTTATTATACTTTTTCGATGATGTAATGCAAAACAAATTGCACCTAAAGGTTACACACATCGATACTTCTGTGTGTGTGTGTGTGTGTGGGTTCTCTCTCTAGCTCTCTCTCTCTCTCGCTCTCTCTCCTTCCTACCCCACCAGCGGCTCACGTCAGGCTGTATATATACTGGAGTGGATTGGCTTTGGATGAACTGGTTAGAATCAGTTCACCAATGGGTACAGAAGGGTGTGGACAGCCAGACGAGAGAGAGAGAGAGAGAGAGAGAGAGAGAGAGAGAGAGAGAGAGAGAGAGAGAGAGAGAGAGAGAGAGAGAAAAAAAAAAAAAGAATAAATTGAGAGATAAACAGACAGACAGACAGAGAGATAGACTCAATTACACACACACACACACACACACCACACACACACACACACACACACACACCGACAGAGTAAGAGTACAAGCAAGAAGGAGAGCCATACAGAATAGTATTACTCTTGGTCTTATTGAGATTAATTATTCAGCCCAGAGGACTCAAACGCAATAAAACTTCAGGTAGGTTCGAAGTAATATGAAGGGCTGATAAACATGGTTTTATATACATAATATAGACATACATTAAATACACAAAGTTACATAAACATCATCCTTAAACCATACCCAATAATAATAATAATAATAATAATAATAACGATATCAATACCCTTATGTGGAGGAGCCTAACAAATACAATAAAAGGGGAACAAAGAAGTAAATAAATATAATACTTAAGTGGTGGAAGGAATCTAGGAAGGAGGTAGACCGGCCGTATTCCAGACAAGAAGGAACCGTCAGTCTGTGAGAGTCAAGCTCGCTCTGGTATATGATTTTCTACTCTCCGGTGCTTGCTTGCTTGTTGGATTTATTGGCTATCAACCAGTGGCATATAGCCAAAGGTCATTAAGCCAATGATTCCATTTTATTATATAAATCTATATAAGGTCATAAAGTTTTGTCTCCCTCAGAAAACTCATTAATTTGTTTATAATATTCTTGTCATCTGACAGAATATTTTCTATGGTGAAAGCCATTTTTTTAACTTGAAAAAATTGTTTAATTTTACTTCTCTGGTTTTTATATTTATTACAAAAAATTAATAAATTATTTATAGACTTTATAGAATTACATACTATATTTTGAGGTGGAAATTGTCTATTAACGTAGGGTTCAAGGTGGGTGACCCATGTGGCACTGACCCTGAGTCGGGCCAACACCACCTCGTCCCTGCGACTACGCCATGATGACGTAGCCCAGGGTTCAATAACTTTTTTTACTTTATTGTTGATGTCTAATCTGGTCCACTGCCTTTGCCACAGGAGATGAATTCGAGATTTAATGAGGGAAACAAAACACCTGAGATCTGTACGGACTATGCTAAGGTCCAGATCAACAGTTCACCCGGCTAGTTTATCAGCCAGTTCATTGCCATAGATACCATAATGTGAAGGTACCCATATTAGCTTGATTGATTTATTGGCACAAAACAGCTTACTAATGATATTACCCTGTATTTCGTTGTTAATAGTGTTCAAAGATTTAATAGCTTTAAGTGAACTTAATGAATCTGTGAAAATAACTATCCTATCGTGGGTCGTCGATAGGGCAAAATCCAAAGCTTTATTAATAGCAAAAAGTTCTGCAATAAAAATCGATGTATGAATCGGCAGTCTGAATCTTAACTGGCATTCAGTCGACCATACACCTGCACCCACACATTCATCCGTCTTGGAGCCGCCGGTATACAGATGGAAATATGAAAGATGTTTAACAATTATCTCACGAAACCTCTGGTGTACCTCCACATCCGGCACCCGGGATTTAACCCCTGGCAGCCAGGAATCCACAATAGTGAAGGGGGGTGTTACCCAGGGTGCAATGTTTACTAAAACCAGGGAATCGATTGTTGATAATTCTATACCGACACACTCTACGAGGTCGTGGAGTCTTGCTCTGAGGGACCTCACGCAAGTGCCCTCCGGGGCCATTCGACGCCCAGGCGGATAACTCGACCATTCCGGGGGCCTATCGCCATGGCTCCCCAGTTGCAAATGCCTCACCAAGGCATTACCGGGAGGATGACTCGGCTCCCCGGGTACCTGAACTTGGGGCCTGGTCCCCAGTGGCCTCACGCCAGTGCCCCCTGGGGCGCAGGGGTTCCCGGACGGATGACTCGGTCCCTCTGCCAGGGGCCTAGCGCCATGGCCCCCAGGGTGCTGTTGCCGAAGCAAGGCATTCCCGGGAAAATGACTCGGCACCCTGGATTTTATAGCACAATATACTAGAAGTTGTTGATCTCGTCTTAGACGGAGGGGAGGCACTTGTGACTCCACCTCTAGACGCTCGATTCGAGTGCAACGTAGGGCTCCAAGACACACACGCAAACACGCATTCTGCACAACATCCAAACCTTTCAACACAGACTCAGATGCCGAACCATACACTATTGACCCATAATCTACTCTAGATCTTATCAGGGATTTGTATAGCATTAGCAATGACTTCCTATCTGCTCCCCATTTGGTACCTGAAATACAGTTCAGCAAATTGAGTGCTTTTAAACATTTAATTTTTAACTGACTGACATGGACTCGCCATGTCAGTCGACTGTCAAAATGCAGTCCACGAAATTTAGTTGAGTTTTGAATAGGTAGGGGGTTGTCACCCATAGTCAGCCGGACGTCTGGCTTCTTCCTATGAGTGAAAATAATCCCTACACTCTTTCTTATTGAAAACTTAAAACCCCACTGGAGACCCCAATTGTGAATCAAATCCAGTGCCAGTTCGATCCGAGTTGCCGAAAACTCTGCATTACGGCTGGAGTGCCATATCGCACAGTCATCGGCGTACAGTGAGTATTTAAGATTTCGAGGAGGAGCTGGTAGAATGTCATTGATCATACATAGAAATAAGGTTGGCGACAGAACACTCCCCTGGGAGACCCCATTTGCCTGGACAAATATGTCCGAGAAAGTGACTGTTTCCGAAAAAAGCTTGACAGAGAAAGTTCTGTCAGAAAGGAAATTGTTAACAAAAAAGGGCAGGTTACCGCGTAATCCCATCGCATATAGTTTCCTGAGGAGGCCATGTCGCCAAGTCATGTCGTAGGCTTTTTCAATGTCTAAAAATACTGCAATCAAAAATTGTTTTTTGTCAAATGCTTCTTGAATTTGAACTTCCAGGTTTACTAGCTGGTCTGGCGACCTTTACGGAAGCCACACTGCTCGTCAGCCAGCAAATTCCTGGAATTTAAAAAATGCAATAGCCTACGATTAACAATTCGGTCCATGACCTTGCATAAGCAACTTGTGAGTGCAATAGGGTGATACGATGAAGTTGATCTGGGGTCCCCCCCTCCTTTCGGTATGGGAATGACATGTGCAAAGTGCCACGAGTTTGGAAAGGTGTGACCCCTCCAAATCTCGTTAAACACTTACAACATCTTGATCATGGAATCATGATCAAGATGTTTTATCATCTCATACCGAATCTCATCGGGTCCTGAGGATGTCCCACTACAGGCTCCTAGGGCTTGGACAAGCTCTTGCATTGTTAGATCACTGTTGTAATCTAATTCATCTCCTGTGGCAAAGTCAATATGCTGCAGCTCTGATGCTTCCTTGATGGGCAGGAAAAGCTGGATGGTAATTTTCAGAGCTACTAGCAAAAGAGAACTGCCTGGCGAGGGCGTTAGCAATGTCTCTAGGTTCGTCATAGTTGATGTTATTAAAAGTAATGTTGATAATTTTATTAGATATTTTCTTCTTATTTAATTTTCTTACAGTGGACCAGACTTGGGATATTGATGTTTCACTGTTTATGCTAGAGACAAAGCATCGCCAGGAGTCTCGTTTGGCTTGTCTGATGGTTCGACGAGCCCTAGCTCTCGCAAGTTTATACTTGCGAAAGTTCTCATCACTAATGTCATTTTTGAAAAGCCTGTAGGCTCTATTCCTCTCACACAGTACCCTGCGGCATTCTGGCGTCCACCATGGAACTCTATGCTTTGCGCTATCTACCGAAGTCTTAGGAATTGGAATTGTTGCCACTGCGGCTTTGAGGATATTATCTTGAATATTATTTACTTTATCATCAATGGTTTCTCCAACAATTTCAATATTGACACCCTTTGTGAAGGACACCCAGTCTGCTTTTTTTACGTTAAATTTAGGTGCTGAAGGCTCTTTAATAGTGTCTCTTTTAGATTTAATCAAAATAGGAAAATGGTCGCTTCCCAATGAGTCATCAATGGGTAGCCACTGGCAAGAGGCTGCAATTGATGGGGAGACCAGAGATAGGTCAAGGACGCTAGAATTACCAGTATTATCATCAACTCTCGTCGGACTACCGTCATTCAGAAGAACCAAATTGGAATCACCGATTAGCCTAGCCATCTGTTCCCCCTTTCTGTCATCCTGCAGGGAACCCCATAACGTATGATGAGCATTAAAATCACCTACAATTAATTCTCTACAGGGCAGACTGTCCTGTAGATCAAAGACATCATCATAAGTTACTGTGTCAGGAGGACAGTAGACAGAACAGATAGTCAGGTAGGTGCCACCGAATTTTACTTTGCAAGCGACACTTTCCAGAGGAAAATTACTGGGCACATCAGTGAAAGGGAGGTTATGGCGGATGTAGATTGCCACTCCACCTCCACCCCTCCCCCCACGGTCCCTCCTAATTAACCTGTAGTTCCGAAGCTGAACAACCTCGTCTTCGACTTGGTCGTTCAGATGAGTTTCCTGAAGGGCAATAATATCGAGAGCGTAAGAACAAGCCAAAAGTTTGAGTTCATTTAATCTAGCTCTAAGACTTCGACAGTTCCATTGGAGTATGGTTAGCGCAAAGATTATTGCTGTTTGTGGGTTTTTTTGGAGCCTTGTTCGTCTGGCCGAACCTTTTTGTGCTGGGAGGGAAGACCCTCTTCCTCCCCTGCACTTCCCGGGGACCTCCCTCGGGATGGTTTCGCGACGGTAGCCTCCATCGCCTGTTCCTCTCCATGAGGTATTGTACAGAGCCAGTCCTCGAACGACTCCCGGATGCAGGCTTCATGGGAGTCACCTGAGCGAGAACATGAGATTTTGAAGCTGATACGGTATCATCAGCCTTGTGGTGTTTCTTTTGTTGGGTTGATTCAACAATTTCTTCTAGTTTCTTAGTCAAATTTTCTACTTGAAGCGTTAATTTGCTTACTGTATCCTTTAATTTTTTAATTTCGTTATCCTTAGCCTGGATAGTCACGTTTAGATCAGTTGTATTTACAGGAGCAGTGGTGCCAGTCATAGCTGCCGCATAGGAAACTGTGGGAGTTTGGTTAACCCCCTCCACCTTCCTCTTTGCCTCACCATAACTAACATCATGAGCCCTCATGTATGCCATTGCTTCAGTCTCCACTTTAAGGCTCCTGCAGTCACCTGCATTTGCCTGGTGGGGGCCGCCACAATTAGCACACTTGAGAACTGTCTCTGTACACAATTCTGTCTCGTGACTACCTGCACATTTACCACAAATGAATGAATCTTTATTGAAGCACCTCAATGCTGTGTGTCCGAATTTCTGGCAACGGAAACAACGCATCGGTTTCTGAACATATGGTCTGACATGAACTATTTCGTATCCAATCTTTACCGTGTCCGGAATCTGAGCTGAAGCAAAAGTCATGAAACATAAGCCAAATTTCTCTCTCTTGTTCTCTCTAATCTTGGTCATACTTTGAACATCAACAACGCCTTGGTCCTTCATTCCCTCCAAAATGTCTGCCTCATTCAGAGCGGCCAAATCCCTTTGGAAAATGACACCCTTACAAGTATTTGGCCCCACTGGAATAGTGGTTTTCACCTTAAGGTCGTGAATCTGCGTCAGTTTAAGGAGATCCTTAACCTGGGATGCCTTCAGTACTTTCACCAGGAGACTACCATCACGTAACTTCTTAGCATAATCAAGACTGCCACCTGCTTGACCATCAAGGACTTTTTTGATGATAAAGGGGTTAACAGTCTTGAGAGATTGACCCTCGTCTACACATCTAATATTTACGTATCGAGCATTCATAGGAGGAATTTTAATATCAAGTTGTCGTTGTCTGTCTGCCGTAGAGGTTCCATTGTTGTCAGCCATTGTCCTAGTTTGGTCCTTGGTCGTTAACCTCCCTCCTTGAGGAGGAGGGAGGCTAGTCGGGGGATCATCCATCCGGAGCATCGGACTACGTCCGCCCCTCTCCTATCACACTTACGTAACTCCCTTAACTATTGTATCAACCCCCAAAAATGGACAATAATTTAGAGAATAAAAGTTGCCTTTACTCGCCTCCCCCCCCCCCCTAGTGGTAGCCTGGCGGCGTTCTCCAGTACCAGCTAGGCTGCTAGGGGATCGGAGTTTGTGCGGAAGGAACTTCCCCACCACCGAACCTGCCTAATGCGAGGGGTGGTGTAGTCAGAACCCACCTCCCAAGCGAATACCGTTGCTCAGCCAAGAGACAACCGTAGGCCCAGGAGGTCGCACGGAAAATATGGAAGAAAAAGTAGTTTAAGAAAAAGAGGCGCCCAAATGACGCACCAGACTACCGGGCCTCCCTATA
>JAWQEG010000531.1:0-138599 GCA_033782935.1 Petrolisthes cinctipes
TTAACTTATAATATACAACTTATACTTGGAAATCAACACTACCATATGTACAGTCAGCGGCAAATGTCCTGTCGCCGCATCTACCAAGTCATGAAGTAAGTATGGAAATATAAGCTTCACGGCTCGTAAACTGATAAAACAGAGAAGTAAATTAATATAACACCCTGGATGTCGTATTTCTGTGTGGTGAATGTGTTTATTCCATGATTAACCTTTATGTTATGTTTTGATAAGTGCTGAGTGAAACAACACCGTATTGTTGCCTCAGGAATTGGTACATACGCTGTTGTTGTATTCGAGGGTTTACAAACATATAGGAAATGTAAGACTATGTAACTGTAATTACAAAATTATTATTAAGGTTTGTTGTTTTGTAAGGCTACGTAACTGCAATACAACATTATTATTATTATGAGGTTTGTTGTTTTGTAAGACTATGTAACTGCAATACAACATTGTTATTATTTTTAGGTTTGTTGTTTTTGTAATGTGAGACTATGTAACTGCAATACAACATTATTATTATTATTCGTTTGTTGTGTTTTCGTAATCACTGAGTTACTTGGTAGACCATTCATTGCAGTACTTCCACAATAATTAATGACCTCTTTTTCCATATAACCTGTGTAAGAATAATGACCTCTCTTTCCATATAACCTGTGTAAGAATAATGACCTCTCTTTCCATATAACCTGTGTAAGAATAATGACCTCTCTTTACATATAACCTGTGTAAGAATAATGACCTCTCTTTACATTATAACCTGTGTAAGAATAATGAACCTATCTTTACATTATAACCTATGTAAAAAAATCCATATGCCGACTATACCTACATGAATTGTTTTGATCAATCCGAAGCGACCTACACGGAATAAATATAAGCCAATTTAAAACGCTTGTGGAATCACTGGAATGCTCAAATGTGTATGGAGCGAATGGCAACTGTGTTTGATGGTGATGACGATGATGCAAGAATGGATGTTGTGGTGTGTGTGTGCGCAAGTCAGTCTGGCTCCCCCGGCCGGCATTATTACCAACTATATACTGCCTGGATACCCTTGCTGCCCTTAGGAGTGTACACAGGAAACATGATGGTTATACTGACACTTGGGTATGTATATAGTGATAAAACTAACCATAGAATATCCTTAAAAATAGTCTCATTCTCTTTCCCAGAGAATTTCATCCTAGTCTGACTTACCTACACTAACCTAGCCTAATCTAACCTTATCTAACCTAACCTAACAAGGGATGGAGTCAGTATACAGTTGGTTATTATGTCCCCCCTCCCCTCCCCCTCCCCCCCGGCCGCTCCCTCTGTCTGTGCAGCATCTTTTGCCAATACATCTCTTCAGTTTACACAGGCACCGGTGCAGTCTAGACCTTTCCAGGATTGATAAAAGGTGTGTGTGTGTGTGTGTGTGTGTGTGTCTCGCCTCTCCACTCATTTCTTCAACACATACACTTGTTGATTTGGAATATTTTATCTTGCTGTAGATAGTATGAAGAAGTGCATTTGAGTACACATGCTCGTCACGTTGAATGTGTAATATATATATATATATATATATATATATATATATATATATATATATATATATATATATTATATATATATACTATATATATATATATATATATATATATATATATTGTATTTTTTTTTTCTTTTCTTTTTTCGTATTAAAGATGGACATATATGGTCACCTTTAACTGAGGGGCCATGTGATGTAGTCCTGAAAATTGGAGATAACCGAGTCCTTCAAATATTGCCAAGTAACACACACACACACACACACACACAGACACACACACCTACATACTGTAGAAGGAGCTTGTTTCATGGCATGGTCAGAAGGAATCAGAAGTCACCAAGTCTCATACACAATCACCAGTGCTTACAATTTACCCCAACTTAACAACATTTCCCCATTGCACGGAAACACGTATAGTACATCAAAAGTATAAACTATTAAAGATAATAATACAATAATCAACTTCGTCTCCTGACCCATAAACAGACAGACACACTTCAAACTGAGGGCCCCTTATCAAACATATATACACACACACACACACACACAACATCTCATCCTATTCCATATACTCAATCAGGGGTCCCGTTTCATGTGTCGGCAACTGTACATATTAAAAAGTATTCGTCGTAGTCTTACATCAAGTTTACGTATATTTTGATGGATATTTGTGAGACGCATAGAGAAGTGAAGGGAGTAAAGGTGAGGGAGTGAGAGACATGCAATCGATCCCTATGAATATTTAAATAAGGGGAGATGCTAGCTCGTGTTGGTGAATTGGAAGGTCTGTGATTCCTCCAAACTATGCCACCAAACAGATCCCCTATTAGTACCATTGAGGGTGTCTGTTTTCTGGTATAGTTAGGAGGAATTAGTAGCCTTCCAATTCACCAACAAGAGCTACTGTAGAATCTCCCATTTAAGTATTGTACGTGATCGTGTATTAGAATTGAAGGCTTCTGATTCCTCTTGACTATGCCATGAAACAAACAAGATTCTTCCATACAGGTGTGTGTGTGTGTGTGTGTGTGTGTGTGTGTCGTGGCAATATTTGAAGAACTCATTTACCTCTAATTTAATTACTGACTACATCACAGGGTGCCTTAATAAATTATAACCACAGTATAACCACAAATTAAATTCTTCCATTAAAAATACATCTGTCTTTATTATTGCAGATAAATTATAATGAATTGATAACGTGTACGAATAGAGAACTTAATTTTTTTTTTTTTTTTTTTTTTTTATGTGGATATATTAATGTCATCCGAACACATTATGAAAAAAGAAGTCAAATTCGGAGTCACCCATTCCAACTAACTTTTTCATGATTGATTGATTGATTGATTGATATTCTTTAGTGTTATTTTTTTTCTGTGTGACTGTCCATATGTTGCAAAATAATCTCTAAAAAAAATATGGTTAAAAAATTCAAGGTTTGGTCAGTGCTGCTGGTGAGGTCAGGTGAGGTGAGGTCATGAAGGCAAGCATGAACGACCAGAACGAAACACGTGGTGATGCAGAAGTAACCCCAGAACACAACAACACTAGTCCACACGTTATTACCCTTGATGACATACATACTGCTGCCAGAAGAATATGTGGTTGGGTTCACAAGACTCCAGTACTCACCTCCAAAGCTCTGGACGCCATGGCAGGAAGACATCTCTACTTCAAAGCCGAAAATCTACAAAAGACTGGCTCCTTCAAGGTTCGCGGGGCTTGCAATGCGGTAAGAATTTTATGTAATTAGACTTTTGTTGATAGAAATTATTTTGGTGTAATGTAACTGTATTTGGAGGACATTATATCAAAATATGGTCATTACAAACTTTAGACTTTTGTTGATAGAAATTATTTTGGTGTAATGTAACTGTATTTGGAGGAAATTATATCAAAATATGGTCATTACAAATCTCATACCTTGCTCCCGAAATATGGCAGTGACTTACATATATACCGGTGCACTAACCATATAATTATAGCTACATGAATAAATATTTTGAACTGAATCACATTTTGATGCTAGCCTAATGTATGTACGTACTACACTGTAGACCCTTCATATACAATAAATAAATACTTGTATCCACTATTTCATTTTACACTCAGTCACTTATTGAAGACCACTAAATGTTTTCCCAGGTTTCTCTTATTCATTACCATACAGATAAAGCTATATACTGACCCTGTGTTAAAAGGACAGTGGTAAATTTAATCATCTTATATGGAGGACCTATTGTATCATAATTATAATATACTGATTATTATGTAACTGTCCCGTGAACATTATTACAGTATTATTATAATTTTTGTTGTAACTACAATTCCACAGGTCTTTCTTGAAAAGGAAAAGAATCCTGGGAGTGCTGGTGTTGTAACTCATAGTAGTGGTAACCATGCCCAAGCTGTGGCCTATGCTGCTAGTAAGTGTTTAGAAGCTTAGAGTGATATACAAGAACATTCCTGGTGTTAACGATGATGTGGTATCCATACGATGGCCTCCCATCGTGATGTGGGAAAAACTTTAATGGTTTGGGCGCCCCTTCGGTCCCTTTCAGTTCTTCAACTGTCCCCCTTTTCTTTCTATTTTCTTCCTGCTTGCCGTCTCACCTTCTTCTGGCGCTATATGACCTCGCTGTCGCGGCGTCTAATATCAATCAATCAATTGATACGATGACTGTGTTGTTTGCCTGTGGAGTCATCGTGCCAGTACCACACCATCGTATGCACCATGACTTATTCTTGAATATGACCTTTATTAGTCACAAGATGCAATACACAAGTGATACATGTTGATGTTTAATTAAGGTGGAAGTGCAATGTTGGTAAATCTGGAGCAACCCATTCCTCCAAACTATTCCAAACAACAGAACACAATTATTTATGTTTATCTGGTCCTGTTTTCTGGCATGCGTTGGAGGAATCAAGGCACTCCAATATAGCAAATTAAAAAGTGAATTACCCCCTTAATGACTGACTAAACCAACCCCCTTCATTTTATTAAACCAACTAACTAACTAAACCAACCCTTTTTATTTAACCAACTAACTAACTAAACCAACCCCCTTTTTTTAAACCAACCAACTAACTAAACCAACCACTTTTTTTATTTAACCAACTAACTAACTAAACCAACCACTTTTTTTTTTAAACCAACTAACTAACTAAAACAACCACTTTTTTTTTTTAACCAACTAACTAAACCAACCACTTTTTTTTTAAACCAACTAACTAACTAAACCAACTTTTTTTTTTTTTTTTTTTTTTTTTTTTTTTTTAACCAACTAACTAACTAAACCAACTTTTTTTTTTTTTTTTTTTTTTTTTTTTTAACCTACTGTACAGGTTGTGTTGGTCTCGGCTGTAGTGTGGTTGTGCCCCGAGGAACGCCCAAGGTGAAGTGTGATGCCATACAGGATTACGGTGGACAGTTGGTGTTCTGCGACCCTACGCCCATGGCCAGGTGGACTTCGGCACCGGAAACCTGTTAGCCTAGCTTTTGTCTTGGGTAGCTTCAGCATCTTATCTTAAAAATTGCTTCAGAATTATCTTAAAAAAAAAAAAAAAAAAAAAAAAAAAAAAAAAAAAAATTTGCTTTAAAACTATCTTAATAATTTTTGCAAAGTTGCTTCATAGTTACCATATCTTAAAAATAGCTTCAGAATTATCTTAAAAAAAAAATTGCTTTAAAACTATCTTAATAATATTATTGCAAAACTTGCTTCATAGCTATCTTAAAAATAGCTTCGGAATTATCGTTAAAATAATAGCTATAACACTATCTTGATAATTATTGCAAAACTTGCTTCATAGTTATCTTAAGAACAGGTTCAGAATTAATACATTATTTTTATTTGATAAGTTAAAAGTGAAGTCATCCAGTAGTTTGATAAGTTAAGGAACCCTGTGATGTAGTCAGAAAATTGGAGGTAAACGAGTCCTTCAAATATTGTCACGAAACAAACACACACACCTACAGTATATGGAAGGAATGTGTTTCGTGGCACGAAACAAGCTCCTTCTATATAAGTGTGTGTGTTTCGTGGCAATATTTGAAGGACTCATTTATCTCCAATTTTCTGACTACATCACAGGGTCCTTTAAGTTAGAATGTGTAATTTTAAGAATTATTTTGGTTTTTAATACCACTGACACATTTACCGTAGCTGGAACACAAACACATATTTAAAAAAAAAAAAAAAAAAAAAAAAAATTAGGCTGAGTAATGCATAGGCTATTGTATTATGCATAAAGTACAGTATAGACACTTGATATAGGATGATTAAATTTAACATATAATTATATCCTTTTGATTAACACAGGCTCAGTAAATCACTTATAATTATAATCTGTATGGTAATGAATAACACAAGCCTGGGAAAACATTGGGTGGTCTTCAGTGAGTCTAAAATGAAGAAAGCGGTGGATACAAGTATATTATTCATTGCATATCCAGGGTCGACTGTATTCAGAGATTCCCCATTGATAATCTTCATTTATGGGGGAAGTACACTGTTGGTTAATCTGCTGGAGCAACTGATTCTTCCAAACTATTCCAAGCAACAGAACTCCATTATTTTTGTTCAACTGGTCCTGTTTCCTGGCATACTTTGCAGGAATCAAGGCACTCCATAGTATCAAAAGTGAATTACCTCCATAATTTATTCCCACTCATCCAGTCTTCATATTTGTAGCACACAGAGCACTGGGTATATATGTTGATGGATGATAGGTACTATGAATCCCAAAATTATTGATGCACGTGAAGTCAAACGCTTACCGAACATATTGCAGAAAATATTTGTGTGTGTGTGTTTGTTGTTCTCTTGGTAACTTTAGTATATACAGTAGTAAAGAAGAGTTACTGTGTTTGTGTTTGATGGTACTACTTTAGGTAACATTAATGTACAGTTAATAGTTACTGTGTGTGATGATAATTTTACGAGATCTTTCTTTAGTGTCTATTATAGTGTGGAGTTGTAAGTGTGAAAAGTTACTCTGTGTGTGTGTTAGGTGGCATTTTCGGGAACTTTAGTGCATAGTAATAAAGAAGATTAAATTTTACTGTGTGTGTGTTTGGTGGTATTTTACGAGATCTTTCTTTAGTTGCGAGCTTGAAGAGTAATTACTGTGTGTGTTTGTGTTTGGTGGTATTTTACGAGATCTTTCTTTAGTTGCGAGCTTGAAGAGTAATTACTGTGTGTGTTTGTGTTTGATGGTATTTTACGAGATCTTTCTTTAGTTGCGAGCTTGAAGAGTAATTACTGTGTGTGTTTCACGTCACTACAGGAAGGAGACGTGTGCTGCCCTGGCTAGAGACACAGGCAGGACAACCATCCCTTCTTCAGACAACACTGACGTCATCTGTGGTCAGGGTACCTTGGCCTTGGAGCTGCTGGAAGAGGTAGTTTTTTGTGGGTGGGTAGTAGTATTAAGGGGGAAGTTTTGTGTTGGTAAATCTGGAGCAACCGAATATTCCAAACTATTCCAAGCAACAGCTGTTTCCTAGCATACTGTGGAGGAATCATGGCACTCCAATGTACCAAAAAAGAATTACCACCTTAAACTTTCTCTTCAACGAAAATAATCTTTGTTGCTCTGTTCCCATTATTTTGCATTGTGAATAAAGCGACGAAGATTGTTTTCGTCAAAGATAAAGTTTAATACCACTCACTAAAATAGTATGTTTTGATTTGTTTACTGTTACCAGATACTCTCTTTTCCCACTTATTGCCTAAATATTTGAGACTATTATCAGATACTCTCTTTTCACACTTGATGACTAAATATTTGTCACTATTACCAACTAAATATTTATTACTGTTACCAACCCACAGGTGCCGGACCTTGACGCTGTAGTGTTATCAGTGGGTGGAGGTGGAATGTTGGCAGGTGTGGCAACAACGATACATCATCTTCATCCACATTGCCAAGGTTAGAACTACAACTCTCATGACAACTTATTAGGGAAGAGTATACTTTTGGTAGCCTAGAGAATGATAATGTAAGAATATTGACCTCTTTTTTTTTCATATAGCCTGTGTAAGAATAATGACCTCTCTTTCCATATAGCCTGTGTAAGAATGACCTCTCTTTTCATATAGCCTGTGTAAGAATAATGACCTCTCTTTACAATATCATAGCCTGTGTAAGAATAATGACCTCTCTTTACAATATCATAGCCTGTGTAAGAATGACCTCTCTTTCCATATAACCTGTGTAAGAATGACCTCTCTTTCCATATAACCTGTGTAAGAATGACCTCTCTTTCCATATAACCTATGTAAGAATGACCTCTCTTTACATATAACCTATGTAAGAATGACCTCTCTTTCCATATAACCTATGTAAGAATGACCTCTCTTTACATATAACCTGTGTAAGAATGACCTCTCTTTCCATATAACCTGTGTAAGAATGACCTCTCTTTCCATATAACCTGTGTAAGAATGACCTCTCTTTCCATATAACCTATGTAAGAATGACCTCTCTTTACATATAACCTGTGTAAGAATGACCTCTTTCCATATAGCCTGCGTAAGAATGACCTCTCTTTCCATAATATAACCTATGTAAGAATTCCTCTGACCAACCGTACATTCAGTAGTTAAATTAATAATAACACATGTACTCTCTCTCTCTCTCTCTCTCTCTCCCTCCCTCCCTCTCTCTCTCTCTCTCTCTCTCTCTCTCTCTCTCTCTTTTTACAGTGTATGGAGTGGAGCCAGAAGGTAAGGAGTTGGAGTGTTGTCTGAGGGCCAGGGTCAGGTTGTGGTCAGAATCATCATCCTTCCTAAACACCGTCGCCGACTCCATACGACTCAGAGCTGTACGTTTATATTCCTTATTTATTATTGTTATTTATTTTTCATGTGTTTATACTTTTTGTTTTGTATTATTTGTGTGTTTATACTCTTTGTTTTCTTTGTTTTGTATTATTTATCACGATGCTACACACACACACACACACACACACACACCATCACGAGGCTTCACACATTTCAAAACATTGGAGGCTTTGGGTGGGCTAGGGATTATGGTGTGTGACTGTATGTGTGTGTGTTGTTAGGTCATCATCGTACCAGTACCACACCACAATAGTCAACACCATCGATAATCTTGCATACAACCCCTAACATTGCCTCTCCCTGTGTGTGTGTGTGTGAGTTGTCAGATCATCGTACCAGCACCACACCACCATCGTATACACCACCAATAATCTTGCAAATTATCTCAAACATTGCATCTCCCTGTGTGTTTGTGTGTGTATGGAATCATTGTATCGCCACCACCAATATTCTTGTTTACTGTCCTTAACATTTCCATTGTGTGTGTGTGTGTGTGTGTGTGGAATCATCGTATCGCCACCACCAATATTCTTGTTTACTGTCCTTAACATATCCACTGTGTGTGTGTGTGTGTCATCAGGTGGGACCAGTGGCCTTCCCCTTCATCTGTGACTACGCCAATCGTCACGTCTTCACCGTCACTGATGACCAGATGATTCAGGGCACGAGGCTTTCATTTGAACGACTAAAGGTCAGTTTATTGAGTTGTATTTAAGGACATTTTGTTGTGGTACTGGTACAATGACTCTGTAGTGTGTCCATGGAGTTATCGTACCGGTACCATGCCATCGTATGCTCCTCCAGTGTCCTTGAATATGATTTATTGTATCATTCCACACTGTTTGAGAGTGATGCATTAAGGGTGGATGCTCATGTTGGTGAATTGGAAGGTCTGTGATTCCTCCAAACTATGCCATAAAACAGACCACCTTAATGTTGCTTAACGAGGCATCTGTTTCTTGTTTGTATGGTTTGGAAGAATCAGAGACTTTCCAATATTCACCAACAAAAGAATCTCCCCTTCTATCTTTTATCACACCTAAAATATATTTTATCACACTATATTATGGCAAAAATAGTTGGATAATGATTACGTTGATTAAAAAATATTTACGTTACATATGCTGAATTCATTGATGCAAGTAGTAGATATTTATTGTTCCTACAGTTACTATGTATTGTCACGTGCACTAATTAGTTCATAGCTTATTCCAAGCAACGACAGGCCACCATTATTTATGTTCATCTGTTCCTATTTTATGACATACTTTGGAGGAATCAAGGCACTCCACTATTTGGTACAGCCATGGCTGAAAATCCATGAGCATGGGCTGGTGCAAAGTCACAGCCGATACTGGACAGAGAGTTGGAACAAGAAAAGTTTCCACACCTCTCTGACCGTAGCAGCTCGCAGCTCAACGAAATGTTATAAATGTTGTTTTGGCACCTTTTTTTTTTTCCTTAGAATTACAAGAGATAGCTGTACCCCTTGATCATGGACTTTCAGCCATGGCTGCACCAAAATTATAATACTACCCCCTTTAGGGACCCTATGATGTAGTCAGAAAATTGGAGGTAAATAAGAGTCCTTCAAATACTGCCACGAAACACCACCTACATGGAAGGAGTTTGTTTCGTGGCATGGTTAGGAGGAATCAGAAGCCTCCTACATGATCACAGGGTCCTAAACTCCAACTTTACTACTCTTACAGCAAGTGGTGGAGACAGCATCAGGAGCAGCAGTATACGCTTCAGTACACATGCTTGGTAAGGTACAACCAGGAGCTCAGAAGGTTGGAGTCATTCTGTGTGGAGGTAATATTGACTTCGATACACTACCTTGGTTCACACCTCTGCCAACTTATTAAGGACCCTGTCATCGTGTATGGGAATTGGAGGCTCCTGATTCCTCCTGATTATGCCACGAAACATGCTCCTTCCATATAGATGTGTGTGTGTTCCATGGCATGAGAATTGAAGGCTTCTGTTTCCTCCTGACCATGCAACGAAACAAGCTCATTCCATATACTGTAGGTGTGTGTGTTTCGTGCAGTATTTGAAGGACTCATCTACCTCCAATTTTCTAACTACACCACAGGGTCCCTTAAGAGTGTTACCCCTTCACACAGTGTTGCCATATCGGTATATGGCTAAAATAAAATATTAGAGGTATTTATTTTCTGTCACCCTTCCATTAGTATACAACCAAAGCTCAAAAATCTGAAATGCTTGGGGTTTTTTAGTGTTCGGATTTATGTATTTTAAGGATTCTTGAGGGGAAGTAAAAAAAAAAAACCCTAAAAATGGGAACAAATGTGTTGATAATGATAGTGAATGCCATGGTAAGGAAATAATAATAACAATCACTTCTCAAACACTCATGTCTATATAGTCTCCAGCCTACTGTCTCACACACAATCACGCTGAAGTGCTCTCAACACCAGCCCAAGACCAATTTAGTCTTATTGGTCTTGCACCAGCCCATTGATGCTTACTCCACACTCCTGCCTCGTCATCCATCACACCACCTCACTTCCAACCACTTACCTATATACTGTCATTGGTTCTCACCTATACTCACGCCACATCAGACAAGTGGTGGATCACTAATTAACCTATCACTACCAAGTACAGTTGGCCTCAGGAATCCGTACACAAAGCATTGGTTAAATTCTGTACAGAATATAGGCATTGTTCTGCTGACTGATTCGAGTATTACCCAAATAACATTACTAGAAAAGTTTGGTGTTGGGAAATTATGTAAAAAAAATTCTAGTTGTTACAAATCCTTGATGTCACAGCGGTGTATACAAAGTCCTGAGGCTGACTGTACCTAGCTGGACATAAACACTCATGGCACCACTCCTGTACTCTCTACATACACACACGTGATGACTACTACACTCCTACCCTGGCTGCACATATATACACACACTATCCCCTGTTCACCCTACTACTCCTACACTCATATCTCCTTCTTCACCCTCGTCTCAGCACGCTACACACTTACCCAGGGGTTAAGTGATATATCTAGGAACATGTGTATTTATATAATATATATTAAATAAACTGTATTTAACTGGTCCAGGGTTTTACGAATTCCACCACATTGCCTACAACATTCACACAATACAGGCAGCATGACATGTTCATCCTCAATGAATCACTTATCACTGAACTAACCCATTCATACATACACCTGTACTGCCCCTGAACTGTATGGAAACAATGCCTAGGTAAGAATAATATCGTACGTCAAATCTATACCAGTCAGTCACAAGTCTTTCAGTGCATGTCTATTTCTTTTGGTTAATTGGTTTTACTCTACATAAAAGGAATATAATATTTTGACAAGTCTTTGAATGCATTTATTACTTATCATGTTGGCATCTTATACTTTCCCACATCTTGAGGGTATGAGAAGAGTCATAAATTACGGTACGTATTCATAGCTGCCAGTTCGTTAATATATATATATACAGTATAGTGTATATATAGTGAATATTATGTAACTATATTTCTCTGCTAAACTCTAGTCTATCTATCTACTGTACATAAATATAAACGTGAGAACATTGGGATGGTGAGGAAGGAATGGGACTCTACTGTACATTTGACCACAAGATTCCCTGAACACGTCTATCATAGCGAGATGAGTCAACCATTAACACGTTTGTTTACTTCAGAGAGTAGTAATATTTCCTGAATGAAGGGCTCAGAATGTATCATGAACGCTGATTGGTTGATTGAAACAAAGTGAAAAGCTTCTATGCAGAGAATATTAAAGCTATTATTATATTACTACTCTAGCTGGAGTAAACAAACTCGAATATGATTGACGCATCTCGCTAGACGTGCTCAGGGAATCTTGTGGCCAACTGTACCATTGGTTGCCACACAGCCTATATTGACTAATGTATATGTACAGTTGGCCACAGGAATTCTTACACAGGCTATATGGAAAGAGAGTTCATTATTCTGGAAATACTGCAATAAATGGTCTACCAAGTGACTCTGTGATTACTATATAACCAATAAATCTAATAATGTTGTATTGAAGTCACGTGGTCTCAATTTTCTACATGCTGTAAACCCTTAGAGGTAACAAACACCTTGTGTACGAATTCTTGTGTCCAATAGTACAACCAGGATTTATGTACTCTATGAATCCTGAGTACAACCACTATCTGAAGTCATGCATCAGCAGGTGAACGAAAGTGCATGGGCTATATGAGTGAACCTTATAAAACTGTATTACAGACACCAAAGACTATAGTGTGGCATCATTTGTTTTAGGTCTTTTTATTTGAAGGTGTTGCAGGACTGTTGGACGGTACAGTACATTAACTTGATTCCTCCAAAATATGCAGGGAGACAGTCCTAGAATAACGAAAATAATATTGTCCTGTTACTTGGAATAGTTTGGGGGAATCAGTTACTCCAGATTTACCAACATTCATATTCAACAATGATGACAACTAGTGGAAAGCAATGTCCAGCCTTAGGAGTGTCCAGGCTCAGTAAGCTGTAACCATATTGTTCTCTGGATCTGTATTCCTTCCCTGCCTGTATTTATTTTATGATGGTGAGGACAGGAGGTGGCCGTCTGTATAGTCATGTAAAGTTTATATCACATGATATAAACTAAATTAAAGTAGGGCGTGAGGGCAGTTGGTAATGAGTGTGGAGTGCTAGAATAAGTGAAATGCAATTCACTGAAGTGGTCAGGACATGAAGATAATGCAAAATGGGGAGTTTATGATAATAAAATATGAGTTAGAATGAGTGGCCTGGTGTGTGAAGGAGATGACCAAGTCAGGCATGTGAACAGAGTTAGTGAGTGTGTGAGAGAAAGGTTTATGAAGGGGGAGGGGAGTGTCTGACCATGCAAAGAGAGTTTATATTGCTTTTGGGATAAGTTCCGACAGAGAGAGGGAACAGGTTTTGCTAATTTCAAGCAAGTCAGTGTATGTTGACTATGGTGGAAGTTTAGAGAGAAATGACAACACCACATTCAGTGATAGTGGCGGCAGTGATGTCAGGAAGGGCGGCAGCAGCTTGTACAATATCCAGTCCCTCCTCAACACGACCCAATGGACATTCCTCATACACCACAGGACAATCGCCGGTGTAGATGACAAAATGTGCAGGTTTACGATGGTCGTCCCCATAGCAGAAGCCGGCTACTAGACCTGCTGTTGCTGACTGTGAGTGTAGAGGTCCCCTGGTAAGACCCGGGAGTGCTGCCCCTCCACTACCGTCATTGTTTTGATAGTCGCCTCCCCAGATGCGTTCACCAGGCATCCCACGGCTCTCCACCTCCAGTAGACGGGTGTTAAGGTAGGAGGGACCCCACTCACCGGTACACAGGAGAAAGAAGAGACGCGTTCTGGCCACGGTGTTGACTAGTTTGATGCAGACTCGGCCTTGAGCCTTTCCCTCCCAAGACATCTCAAGGTACACTTTGAGGCAGCTCTCTTCAACCAGACCACGTACCTCGTCAAACTGAAAAACATATACATCTTTGGCTCAGTCTCTGCTCATTCCTTTTTCTCTTCACACCATTATCATCATCAATACCCCATTTCCCTTTTATCAAAGTGTGGGGAGGTCCTAGCACCATTACAGCTAAGGTGTCCAACTCTGAGGCTATTTGAACCTTTGGTGGAGTCATTGTTTGAGAGTGGGGGCCCCAATCCTCACTCCCCACCCCACTCACCCCCACCCCCACACACTTGTTCTTAAATTTTTGGATCCTATTTATAGTATCAATGTCAATAAGTGAAATTAGTCTATGTACTGTACTGACAGGGAAAACGTGTGAATAACGCGGTGGGTCTCCTTCCCTCAGTGCTGACAGGTAGAGTCTATGGGGTGTGAGTGTAAGACGGGCACACCTCTTCCTTCCATCGTCCTCCTTCACAACCCACACTGTGCTGCCAACCATGTCTGCCATCTGACAGATCTTGGACACCAATAATGCTACACCACTGCTGTATTCAAAGTCAACCTGCAGTAAAACAAGGACACAAGGACAATAAATAACTAAGAGGGAAGAAGACTGCTTTATACATCAGCCTGATATCAATGTGTAAGGCCTCGTACACACAACCAGGTAGGGCCCTGTGGGTACTGCCTGTTGAGCTTATTTCTCTCTTGCCCACCATCCACCTACCAAACGTATGTATTGGAACTGGTTTTGGTAACAATGTGTGGCTGCTGGACACTGCCTGATCGTGTGTACAGGGCCGTACGAGGTGAGTTGGATAAATATCACCTGGGGTCTTCTCTCAGAATGAAGTTGTTGATTCCAACCTTACTGGTTGCTGCAGATATTCTACATTTTGAGACATTAGCATTTTGTGAGTAATGTATAATACATTTTTTAAAGTAGGACAAGGTTACAATCATGGCATCCTTATATCCTTGAAGAGGATTTAGTTGTAAAGCCAGCGGCAAAAGTCTTGCTACCATCCCTAAGAGTGTGTGAGTACAGTAATGACCTGTGGGTGTCCAGGAGGTGAGTGATGGATGATGGGTTTGGTCTGGGCAAGAGCTTCAGTCACTTGAGCCATGTTATGGTCCACCACTGCCTGTAGTGCTGCATCAGTCACACGATCCAACTTGAGAACAAAACAAAAAGTTCAACACATGTTCACACACACATTCTCTACCTACCTATATGCTACTGTGCTTTATATACAGTATATATATAACTCGTATATTATGGTCAATTGAAATGCTCTATCTCTTGTTACTTGGAGGATACAAGAAGAGGAAAATCCAATACATTCTACTGGTGATGTGAAAAGTTACATCTCACCTCCCTGGCTTCTCCAACCACTTGTGTTTGGAGGATCTGTTGTGCCTGTTTGCTCCATTCCTCCACACTGTTGCTGAAGGTACGGTCTTCCTCATGAGCAGCTGTAACTTGGAGCAGACTAGTGGCACCATTAATCCTGGCCTGGGATGCCTTGAGTGCTTCCCTTTGGTCATATCCCTGAGTCAACACCGTCGTCACACGGGAGGCAGTGGTGGCCAAATTCTCTAGGATGGCTTTGTGTTGTGTCAGTAATGTCTCCAGTACTGCCACCTGCTCCTCTTGTGTTCTCCGCTTTGATGCCAAACGCTCTTGATAATCTTTGAGTCTTAAAATGTGACAGTTGTAGGCCACGAGGTGTGTGGTGGTGAACTCGTTGGCTTCCCGTTTTACCTCTGCCAGTAACGCCTGTGCCCGAGGTGTGCCAGCAATGTGCATAGTATCCTGTAGCAGGTTTAACACTGTGAAGTTAACAGGTATGTCCTCTACGGATGCCACACGACGGGGCTGAGGCACACGGCAGAAGGGACAGGTAAGGGAGGCTGGGTTACGGGTGATAGCATTGGACAGACAAGAAGTACAGACTGTGTGACCACAACTGAGGCAACGAGGTCGATGTTGTCCCTCATCATATTGCTCCAGGCACACACCACATTCCCTTGAAGCCATCACTAACACCCAACACCACCTACATAAAGGAAAATAAATCAGTTCAGTATGTACTGTACAGTCATGAACATTATGTTGAAATGCATATGGATAACGTAAACAAATTGCTGACAAATGTTTTCATGTCATAAATTGCCTGTAGTAAATTAGAAGATGGTACCAAGAATTCTAGTACTAGAATCCTTGATGGTACTTTAAACCTATTTATTGGAAAGTTTCTCGGCTAATGAACAGGGAAACTGTCAAACATTTACATGATCATGTCTTGCCCCTTCACTATTGTGGCAGTACATTAGGTTAGTACCAATGTAAGGAAGGTCTTTACTGCACACAAGATGGTTCAGATTCAATGCTTGCCATCGCCACAATCTGAGTAGGGAGGTGTAACCCATTCCTGTATCCTCCATACAGACTAGAGTAAACAAACGCGATATGGTGGACTCATCTCGCTAGACGTGTTCAGTAAATGTGTTTGTTATATAGGTAGTACTGTATCTTGGTCTCAGTCCTCTTTCCTGCCATATATATACATTTTCTACTTTGTAACTTGAGACACTGGGTAAACTGAGGCTTTGAGTACATTGCTACATTTAATAACGAGACAAGAGTAATATTATTAGCTTGGACACTGGATAATTACACGTGGAGGAATAATATACATATGATTAATTTTGTATTGAAATTCTGAATGGAATGGGAAGGGATCAAATAATATTATAGCTGGTTACTAACTGATAGAATTTGAAAGGGCAGATGAAGGAACATGCAATAACAAACTTCAAAATGTATATAGAATTTCTTGATTGTGAAGAATGTGTTAGCCTGCCTGCCTGCCTGCCTGCCTACCTGTGAGTGTGAGCGAGGACACAAGGGAGCTTCTCAATCACCCCAGCAGGCTTCCACGTAGGGGGTCATGGCCGCGTCTCTCTGCTGGGCTCTGGAAAACAATAGAAGATCATCATGGTGGTGTTGGTGAAGGTTATATGTAGTAAACGCTGGCATGAGGCGGTGTACTATCAATTTTACTATCAAACACTAAAGTCGTGGTGTTGTTGTCTTGTCTATCCATGCCCATTATCATATGTTTGTTTGTTTGTTTTTAAGGGGAGATTCTTTTGTCGGTGAATTGGAAGGCTACTGATTCCTCCTAACTATGCCAGAAAACAGACGACCTCACTGATACTAATAGGGGATGTGTTTCGTGGCATAGTTTGGAGGAATCACACACCTTCCAATTCACCAACAAAAGACCTTCCCCTTTAACCAAATTTCACTACACGACTTTTCTTTGATAGCATACATAATTATGTGTACAGTAGTAGCAATTTAAGGGGGAAATTTTGTGTTGGTAAATCTGGAGCAACTGAATCCTCCAATCTATTCCAAGCAACAGAACACCATTATTTTTGTTCATCTGGTCCTGTTTCCTGGTATACTTAGGAGGAATCAAGGCTCTCCAATGTACCAAAAGTATACGACCCCCTTAAACAAACAAACAAAAAAATAAAAAGACCAAATCGAACACATGGCATAAACAATTCGAGTCATGAACATCAACACTGTGTCTAGGGATAAAATTTGGACCCAAGTCACTCACTCACTCGATCCCTTTCACTTTGAGTCAGCCATGGGGGAGATGGAGCACACACTTTAGGTTCATTAGAGCACCTTGATTCCTCCATAGTATGCCAAGAAACAGGACTAGTAGATTCGTAAATATAATGGTGCACTGTTGCTTGTAATAGTTTGGAGGAATCCGTTGTTCCATGCAAATTTACCAACACTGTATTATTAAGAGGAGGTGGTTCTCTTGTGGGTGAATTGGAAGGTCAGTGATTCCTCCAAACTATGCCACGAGACAGATCCCCTATTAGTAACATTAAGGTCGTCTGTTTCCCGGCATAGTTTGAAGGAATCAGTTGTAGCTCCAGATTTACCAACACTGTATATTCTTTCCTTAATTACTCGTCTCTCCTTTACTTCTATATAGGCTATTTCCTTCGTGCTTGTTTGCTTGCTTTGCTTGCTTGCTTTCCCTCCTCTCTTATCTCCTCCTTCGTGCTACAAGGTCTTTCAAGCCTAGCAATGTATTTTTTCCTTCCTCTTCCATTCTAATGTGGATTTAAATAGCAATACATTAATATATTTGAGGCCAACGTTGTAGAAGAGAAAAGGAATAGAGAAGTGGGAAGAGAGTAAGTGTAGGGAAGAGTAGGATATAAATTACCTTGTGTGTGTATGTGTGTATGTTAAAATAAATCTAACTGTTATTATACCGTGTGTGTGAGTGTGTGTGTTAAAATATCTCTAACTGTTATTATACCATGTGTGTGTGTGTGTTAAAATATTTCTTAACTATTATTATACCTTGTGTGTGTGTGTGTGTGTGTGTGTTAAAATAAATCTAACTGTTATTATACCGTGTATGTGTGTGTGTATGTGTGTTAAAATATCTCTTACTGTTATTATACCGTGTGTGTGTGTGTGTATGTGTGTGTGGGTGTGTGTTCAGGAAGTGAGTTGATTGACAGTAAATTTTCAACACAAGAGATCGATCGAGACTTGACTAGCAGCTACTGAACCATGAAAGGCTGCAGTGTCATCGTGAAAAACGTGGACACACAGAGAGAAAAAATAAAACATAGTGCTGAAGAATGTAGCACTGTACAGACGGCTGCAAAAGTCATGTTCGCCCGCCACATGAAGAACAATACAGTATGGAAATATTATATTATATGTTTCATTTCATACAGGCTCGTAAACCGAAAAAAAATAATAATGAGATAGAAAAGTGTATTCATATTCTCCCTGGATATTGTAATGTTGTATGTTGAATGTGTGTGTGTGTGTGTGTGTGTGTGTGTGTGTATATATAATTCTGTAATGTGTCTGTGTGTGTGTGTGTGTGTGTGCATAATTCTATATGGCGTGTGTGTATGTGTGTTCAGTGATTACCGGTAGCCTTTACGTTATATCCTTCAAAAAGCACCGCGCAGATTGAGGTCACACGACTTTTGCTGCCGACTGTACAGTGCTGATTCTTCCTGACTCTGCCACGAAACATTAAGGGGGTGCGGGAGTAGGGGACAGGCTAGGGGGGGGTTTGGGGGGGTGCGGGAATAGGGGGACAGACTTGGGGGAGGGGGGGGGTAGAAAGCCTGTCCCCTATTCCCGCTCCCCCCTAACCCCCCCTCCCCAGCCTGTCCCCCTACCCCCGCACCCCCCTAAACCCCCCCAAGCCTGTCCCCCTATTCCCGCACCCCCTTAATATTAGTTGATAATGTGAGGTAAGAGAGTTATTAATGAACCCTGCATGTTTTGTAGTCAGAAAATTAGAGGTAAACGAGTCCTTCAAATATTGCCACGAAACACACACACCTATATGGAAGGAGCTTGTTTGTTTCGTGGCGTGGTCAGGAGGAATCAGAAGCCTACAATTTTCATACACGATCATAATAAGGTGGAAGTGCAGTGTTGGTAAATCTGGAGCAACCGATTCCTCCACACTATTCCAAGCAACAGGCTACCATTATTTTTGTTCATTTGGTCCTGTTTCCTGGCATGCTTTAATTGGAGGAATCAAGGCACTCCAATGTAACAAAAGTGAATTACGGTATTGTACAGTCACGGGCTATAATAAGTATGCAAAGGATGTCTAGCTGTCAAAAAGGAAGCAGAGTTATTATTATTATTATTGTTGTTGTTGTTGTTGTTATTAGAATTCTGTGGAGGGAAGGACAAGTATTGGGTTAATCGGCATTCAAAGCGTTAGACAAAACTGTAAATAATAATAATAATAATAATAATAATAATAACAATAATAATAATAATAATAATAACAATAATAATAATAATAATAACAATAATAATAATAATAATAATAATAATAATAATAATAATAATAATAATAATAATAAAACCTCCCTAGTCCCATATCCCTTCCCAGCAACAAGGCAACCTCATACACACACACACACACACACACACACACACACACACACAGGTAAAAAGATATACAGTCATGCCTAAAACTTGTCCTTACAATGATACGACCTTGAAAACTTATACAAGACTATACAGTTGGTCCACGGCTCGCTATCATTCACCGGGACTTTTGCTCGTGACTGTACTTGTTGTTGTGGTGGTGAGGACAAATAATAATAATAATAAATAATAATAATAATCATAATAATAATAATACTAATAATAACAACAACAACAATAATACTAATAATACTAAAAATAATAATAATAATAATAATAACAATACTACTACTACTACTACTAATAATAATAATAATAATAATAATAACAATAATAATAATAATAACAATAACAATAATATTAATAATAATAATAATAATAATAATATAGCTTGTCAATTCAGTTAATATATTTATGTACAGTTGGCCACAAAAATTCGTACACAGGCCAAATGGAAAGAAAGGTCATTCATTATTCAGGAAGTACAGTACAGCACTGAATGGTCTACCAAGTGACTCAGTGATTAACAAAACAATAAACCTAATAATAATAATGTTGTATTGTAGTTGGTGTTTCGTGGCAAGGTTTGAAGGACTCCAGAAACTCCAATTTATTTTCTGACAACATAGTACATGGAGGTCAATCCTTAAGGGGGTGCGGGAGTAGGGGAGAGGCTTGGGGGGTTTGGGGGGGTGCGGGAATAGGGGGACAGGCTTGGGGGGGGGGGGGTAGAAAGCCTGTCCCCTATTCCCGCACCCCCCCAAGCCTGTCCCCCTACTCCCGCACCACCCAAAACCCCCCGCACCCCCCTAAACCCCCCCAAGCCTGTCCCCCTATTCCCGCACCCCCTTAATTTTAGTTGATAACAGCTTTTGTAGGAATTTTTGTGACCAATAGTACAGTACATTCATGAGTATTATTTAAGGTGGAAGTACAGTGTTGGTAAATCTGGAGCAAATGATTCCTCCAAACTATTCCAAGGAACAGAACACCATTAGTTTTATCCGTCTGGTTCTGTTTCCTGGCATAGTTTGGAGGAATCAAGGCACTCCAATGTAACAAAAGTGAATTACTCCTTTAATAAGTATTCAGGTGTGCTTCAAATACCCAGAGACAGTAACTAAATGCACATTAAGGGGGTGCGGGAATAGGGGGACAGGCTTGGGGGGGGGGGGGTTAGGGAGTAGGGGACAGGTTTGGGGGGGGGGGGGCTTTGGGGGGTGCGGGAATAGGGGACAGGCTTTCTACCCACCCCAAGCCTGTCCCCCTATTCCTGCACCCCCCAAACCCCCCCCCCCAAGCCTGTCCCCTACTCCCGCACCCCCTTAAGATCCCCCCATTGGAATTACTTCGTTGTTGAATTGGTGGACTGTTCAAAGCTTCAATAAAAGCTAGCTACTGTATACTTATTAGTGCTCGTGACTGTACATGAAGCCTCCGACCGACACATATATCCATCCATCTGACAAGTCTACTACACTCGGTACACTTTATTATTTTATTCTTAGCGAGGTTATAGAAGGTTACACAACTTTTTTGATATTGGAGTGTATTTCCTTGTTACTTGGAGAACACACAGGTACAGTTATGATCAAAAATAATCATCCGCATATGGATACGTCTAACAATTTACTGTCTGATATTTTCACGTTCACATAATTATGATGTTATTATTTTAAGTAATGTGTAGCTACTTCTAGAAGATTAAATGTTGTATTACACCCGTTGCGTAACAGTATACAGTAACTTTGATTGAAGCTTTGAACAGTCCAATTCACCAACGAAGTCATTTCAATGGAGATCTTTTTGTGCATTAATTAGTCTCTAGGTATTCGCAGCACACCTGGATACTTATTAGTGCTCGTGACTATACAGTGTGCTAAATCTGGAGCAAATGATTCCTCCAAACTATTCTAAGCAACAGGTCACTAATTCTGGTTAAATCTGGTCCTGTTTCCTGGCATATTTTAATTGGAGGAATCAGCGTACAGTCACGGTCAAAAGTCCTGCAACATCTTCGAATGAAACGGCCTCGAAAATGGTGCGAAGCTACATTGGTTCATAAAATTCAACTCTCATGGCTCACTTTCATTCACTTGATACAGGACTTTTAACTGTGACTGTACACCCGAGCTCGTAAATTCGCCACCACGTACTTAGATGTTTATGCCATTTGAGCTGGTAACATTTATTTGGGGAGGAATCAGTGTAGGTGGAACATGTCATTTGAGCTGGTAACATTTATTTGGGAAGGAATCAGAGGAGGTGGAATATAGTAGAGTGACTTGATACAATCTTTCACCTACAATGACACCTTCCCCATTCAGCGTTACCAGCTCAGATGACATAAACATTTGGGGACGTGATCGTGAATTTACGAGCTCGAGTGTACATCTATACATGATACATTCCTCTGGCTCATCCCACTCCCCTGTAAACATTTCTATAGTAGTTAATTCCCCTTTCTCTCTAATAGGGATTATGTTGTGTGGCATTGTTTGGAGGAATCATCAGAGACCTTCCAATTCACCAACAAGAAAATCTATTCATTCTTGGGGTAAAATTTGAAGTATATCACAGCACTCGAATCACATTATAAACACCGTCCATTTTCACAGGCTACCTCAATCATTCTTCCCCAATGTGGTTAACTCCTTCAGATGACACACAGCCACGAAATACGATGCGAAACTATATAGCCTAATACACATTCTCAAGATCTCATGTTCTCGATCTTCTCTCTCGTCTGCCTGGCTGTCTCTCTCTTCCTACACCAACAGGGCCGCTAGAGAGACAGACACGCACCACCTTCTCAAGTTCTCATATGACGAGTTTTAAATTTGTGTATTAATTGATTTTGGGTACATAGTGTTTATCCTATACTCTCTTAATTTTCTACCGTTTGCCTGGCTGTCTCTCTCTTCCTACACCAACAGGCTAGAGAGACAGACACGTACTACACTTTCGCTTTTTGTTGCTACTGGGGTGGGAAAGTGGTGGTGGTGGTGGTGGTGGGTGCTGTAGCGTAATATCAGTGTGTGTGTGTATGTGTGTGACGCAGGAAGTTTAGCTGCCTACCATGGTGATACACGGTTCAAGATTTCAATGCTACCACAAGTAGCCTACGGTTCTCAACACCTAACTCATACGTATGTATTAATTTCCAGTGCAAATTAATATCTGCCATCCACAGAGGTCGAATTAATCTATCCCCATTTAAACACGATACACCAGATGATCATATCATATTATCACTGCCTTGCCAACCATAACCATTTCTCCACGAGTAAATACAGTGATGGCCAATATTGACCTACCCAAGGCCATATATATAATGTGCCACCTCTACCTCACCTTTGCTACGCATCGAGTTTTACCTTGACAATGATGTGGAATACGAATCAGCTAGGTAGTGGTAAACAGGTGGATGATGATACTGACACACTGCCACTCGCCTCACACTTAGCAGAAGGACTGAGACTGAGGATGTGGTGGGACTGATGAGAGTGGAAGTGGGAGTTGCTAGCTAGTGTGGGAGTGGCTGGGATGACACCTTTGGTTGGGGAACTCGTTGGGGCCGGAGGTGAGGGGTAGTGAGCCAGCTGCCAGCCAGTGTTGCCACATCGTTACGTCCTTCCTCATCATCATCATCACCATCACAACAACACCATTATAACTTTTCCTGTCTGGGGGTGGAGTGAGACAATTAAGCCTGCTGGTTGGCGGTTGCATCAACACAGTTTTATTAATGATCACAGATTAATGAGATTAGAAACTTATGAATACCTCTGATTAACTGTTATGTTATGGACTAGTGTCCATAACATAACAGTTAATCTATGCAACAGTACAGCCACAATCATAATTATAACCATCAACACTTTTCTTCCACCGTACAAATAAATCAGAATCATATCAAAATATAATAATAAAACGACACCTTACGTCAACTCAGCCTCCTCAACCATTATTATAAGGTGCTGCAAAATCATACAATTAAGTGTTGTTCTTTATTATCAAGATATTTACTAAGGCTGAATGATTCCTATAAAGTATATACCAGGAAACAGGACCACAGATTAACAACAATAATGACAGCTGGTGCTTGGAAATGCTTGGAGGAATCATATTATATAATTACTTCATATATATAGGAACAAAAACACTTTATTTACTCCTAAGGCAGTTGGGAGTGCAGGCCGGGGAGCATAATATTACGAACTGTATACTGGCTCGGCCCCTGGTTAGGTTAGGTTAGGCTAAGTTAGATTAATGTACAGTTATTCATGGGTAAAATGAGCAGGGAAAGGCAATGAAACTATTTTTAAGGATATCCTGTGGTTAGTTTTATCGGGACGGAGTAGGAGATAATTATCAAGGAAAAGAATAGGGCTTGAAGAAAGGTCGACAGATGCATAGGTGAGGAATTTGACAAGCTTCATTTACAAGGAATTAATATATTAAAGATCATGTGCTCGTGAATGAAAATTGCATGGAGGCTTTTGATTCCTCCTGACCATATACCATGCACCTTCCATTAGGTGGTGTTTCGTGGCAATATTTGAAGGACTCATATATTTCCAATTTTCTGATTACATCACGGGGGCCCTTAAGACGTGTGTGTGTGTGTTCTTAGAAATGTATAACAGGAGAAAAACTTCCTTACATATATTCACACAGTGTATTCAGTCTAAAATAACGGGAGATTCTTTTGAGGGTTAATAAATAGGTGCAGAGCTACTGAGTCCTCCAAACTGTACCACAAAACGCATATTTAATTGATTGATTGATTGATAATAGGCACCGCAACAGCGAGGTCATATAGCGCCAGAAAAGGGTGATAAAGAGGTGTGACAACAAAGTAGGAAGGAAACAGAATGAAAAGAGGGACAGTTGCATGAAGAACTGAAAGCTAGTGGCTGGAGCCGACTGGGCGCCCAAACAAGGCTAACTGGAGCCAAACCCCACATCACTACAGGCAATACATCCCTATACGGGGCCACGAAACAGATGATCCCTCATTAAAGTAACATACATACATTAACTATGGTCATCTGTTTCCTGGCATATAGTTTGGTGGAATCACACACAGACCTATATATAGGCCTACTGTATATCGCTTCCATTTCATCAACAAGAGAATCTCACCATCATACGAAAACGTTACGTAACTCCACTTGGGAAAACAGACCACGTACTATACAAGGTAAAGATATTCTACTCGTAGCTTATAATTTTATTTACCTTGCTGTATAGCCGGACAGCATGATTAACAACCGTGCTGCTCTCGGGGGCGTGGGCTGTAGAGATAAAACTAACCTTAAAAATAGTCTCATTGCCTTTCCTAATTTCCTACCTCCCTTTACCCTTTACGGTATTTATTGAAAGATTTACCGTTTTGTAGCAGTGTTGCCAGATCCGGCAAGGTCCCAGTATTTTGCCAAGGTCATTTCTAGCTTGTACTTTTCCACGATTATTTCCCGGTAGTTTGCCCAGGTTAGGTCTCGTTAGTCTGCCCAGGTTAGGTCCCGGTAGTCTGATGCGGTCTAGGTTAGGTTAGGTAAGGTCAGGCTAATTCTCAAATGAGTATTAGTACAGAAGTGGACCTTAATTCAGCAATGTTGCCAGATCCGGCTGGGTCCTAGTATTTTACCCCTGTCATTTATTGTACTTTATCACGATTATTTCCCGGTAGTTTGCCCAGGTTAGGTCCCGGTAGTCTGATGCAGTCTAGGTTAGGTTAGGTCAGGTCAGGTAAGGTCAGGCTAATTTCAAAATGCCCCATTTGAATATGCCCTATCTTGGAAACGGGGCATTTGAGGAAGAAAAACCATAGAAGAAAAGTGTCTTAGAATGGTCTGAAATAGTGGGTAATAATAGTAAAATATCTATTATACAGTAAGGTCCACTTCTGTACCTTTACCCTAAAATGCCCCATTTGAATATGCCCTATCTTGGAAATGGGGCATTTGCGGAGGAAATGCCATAGAAGAAAATAGTCTTGGAATGGTCTAAATCAGTGGGTAATGAAGGTAGAAAAACCGTACGCTATAACGGTAATTCTTTCAATATTTACCCATTTGACTCTGTAATGACCTTCTGCCTGCCATCGCTAGTCTCTATTTACTCTCTTTATTTTTTTTTTCCCTCACTGAAGAAATGAAAATTGTAAAGCAAAATTAGTCTTTCAAGATTTGTAAACATTACCGTACATATGTTATTATTATTTTCATGCATTTACCACCGGATCCCTTGAATTAATCTATTTTAGGCACGTTTCCCGTTAAAAATTTTGTTGTTGTTTTCTAGGCTCGTTTCCCTTCCCGTTTGAAAGTTTATAAATGTAAACAAATAAAGGCAACACAATAAAGGTTGAATTTTTAATGATTTTAACGTGACTATATATATATATATCGGTGTACAGTATATAAAGATGTTTGATAATACAACACAGGAGAAGGAGGAAGAAGAAATATATGATAATGAGCCAGAAGAAGAAGAAATATGTGATAATAATGAGCAAGAAGTAGTAGATGATGATAATGAACGAGAAGAAGAAGTAGATGATGATAATGAGCAAGAAGAAGAAGAGGAAGAAAGCATTGATAATCGGGTGAGACTTGGGGCTGTATGCAAGAACCTCCGTGGTGTATGCGATGACGTGGTACTAGTACGATGACTCCATAAACAAACTACAGCCATCGTACCGGTACCACGCCATCGTATGCACCACAAATGATCTTGAAAATAACTTCTAGTATATATAGGGTTCAACATAATAGTTTACAGTATTCCCTTGGGGTTTTCCACGGGTGTTTTGTGTGTACAGTCACGAACACTAATAGGTATTCAGGTGTGCTTGGAATACGTAAGTTGGAGACAGTAAATAAATGCACAATAAGATCTCCATTGGAATTATGGTATGTATTGAAAGAATTATCATTTTGTAGCAGTGTTGCTAGGTCCCAGTATTTTGCCCTGGTCATTTCCAGTTCTTTACCACAGTTATTTCCCGGTAGTTTGCCTAGGTTAGATCCCGGTAGTCTGCCCAGGTTAGGTCCCGGTAGTCTGCTGTGGTCTAGGTTAGGTTAGGTAAGGTCAGGCTAATTTCAAAATGCCCCATTTGAATATGCCCTATCTTAGAAATTTGCGGAGGAAATGCCATAGAAGAAAATAGTCTTTAGAATGGTTTAAATTATTAAATGGTTAAACCGTACGCAATAATGGTAATTCTTTCAATATTTACCGTTTACTGTACTTATTTAGGGTTCCCAAATATTGAGTTACTTATATGCTTACATAAGTATTTAGTGTTCACAAGTATTGGTTCACTAGGGTTCTTGGTAAAGATACAGAAGTGGACCTTACTGTATAATAGATATTTTACTGTCATTACCCACTATTTTGGACCATTCTAAGACACTTTTCTTCTATGGTTTTTCTTCCTCAAATGCCCCGTTTCCAAGATAGGGCATATTCAAATGGGGCATTTTGAAATTAGCCTGACCTTACCTGACCTGACCTGACCTAACCTAACCTAACCTAGACCGCATCAGACTACCGGGACCTAACCTGGGCAAACTACCGGGAAATAATCGTGATAAAGTACAATAAATGACAGGGGTAAAATACTAGGACCCAGCCGGATCTGGCAACACTGCTGCAGATTGTAATGAAATGAAATAAATTGGTGAATAATATATAGTATACGACGTAAATTAAGGTAGGAAGTGTATTATAAAGGCAGAACAATAGTAAAATGCGTGTTTCCCCCACCCGTTAACCCCCGATTCCCATCGGGCCCCCCATGTTTCTATGGGTATTGGGAATGGGGCATATCTCGAAAACGGGGCATTTGAGGAAGAAAAACCATAGAAGAAAAGTGTCTTAGAATGGTCCAAAATAGTGGGTAATGACAGTAAAATATCTATTATGCAGTAAGGTCCACTTCTGTACTACTACCGAGTTCTTGAATATTGGATTCTCTTCAGGGTATTTCTAAAAAACAGGTCCAACTGGATTTTATTGCAATATTTTTTCTGAGTTCTTCATGCCTATTTCTGGTTTTGTTAATTTTCTGCCAAATTATTGTGAGGAAAGAATCATTAACCTAACCTGACCTACGTAAATATGGAAGAGATGACCGCTTTTTAGGGGGAGACGAATCTAAGCTGACGTAACCAGACTAACCTAACCTAATGAGGACCACGGCAAGCTTAGGTCCTAACCTGGTCATCTTTTGGTCCTAACCTTGACATCCACAGGCGAATTACTGTAGTGATAAGTTTGGAAAAAAAATACTGTAGTAGGAAAACAAGCAATTTGCCCATGATTTCATAACTACTGTATAACAGATTAGGTAATGAAATTCTGGTAGGACTAGAGCGGTCATCTCTTCCATTTTATCCCTGCCGTACCCTGGCTAGCCCCAGAGGTTGCCCCAGGCCTAATGACAGGCTTAAGTATGTTTGGCTAGTTAAAGATTTAATTCTTCACAATATAATGGTACAATATGAGAAAAATAACAAAAACATATGCATTAAGAAATTGGAGAAATTTTCAACAATAACCATCTCGTTACAGTACGGTACCTTATAAATTCCATTTTACATAACCCAACATCATTGCTCATAGGAGGTATTGTCAAGATCCCAGGGGCCATTAGGTTTGGTTCTGAAAGGATTAGTGTATGTTGAAATCTCTGAATATCTGAATTTCATATTCAGTCTAAGAGTACTGTACAGTATGTTATTTATTTTAGGTAACATAAGAAATATTACAGTTCTTATTAGTAATATTGTGCTTGTATTGTTTAGTGTGTGAATGTTTATATATGATATTGGTGAATCCTCAGGCTGTTGTGCCGGCTAATGAATACTACTCTACCGTGGAGAAGCTCCAAGAGAACTTTAATAATCAAACCCAAGAAGTCTACTCTTCAATCATTGATAAATATACCTGCCTTGCACATGGATTAACTCCCTCCCCCAGCAAGAGCAGAAAAGATAAAAGCTCCCTCAAAAATTATTTGGAAAATCACAAGCCAGACAAGAAGCTACCAATATCACTGTTGTCATCATTTAATGGGTCCTTGTATGGTGTCCAGCCCAACTCATCTGTTGGTACCCTTCAAGATGATGATATTGAAAAAGAGGTGGAGAGTGTTCTACAAAAACGTAAGGCTAAGCTGGGATTACTACCAGAGTATGAACTGAAGGCTGTTGATTCTCCCTGTGTGTCATTTGAAAAGGAAAAAAGTCAGGAAGACCAAATTCATGTCAGAACTAGGCCTACACATTCAGGGAGACAACTCAGAAATTCTCACCAGGAAACAAGAACTTCTCGCCAATCCAAGAAAGCCATATCAGGAACTAACATCAAAGACATAACTGGTACCAAAGGAAAAGACCAAAGTGTAAGACCACTGACTCTCCCATTAGAAACATCACACAGAAAAAAGGGCAGGCCAAGAAAAACTGAAACAACTCAAAACGATAGAACTGTACCAGAGGTATGGAAAGAGATAGAGTCAGATGAAAGTTGTGATGTAAGACAAAATGTAATGGTCAAAAAATGTGGAAGATCAAAAGGTTCCTCCATTGACAAGAGCATCTCAAGTTGTCAGAGTGTGATAATAGAGAAACCTAGAAAACGCACGAGCCGTACTATAACCAGTACATACAACAATACCCTGAGTGAGAGTGTTGCTGTGAGGAATAGAGATAGACCAATGAAGACGACACGGAAAGTGGTTAAAGAACGTGTTAAGCCAAAAAAACGGACAAATCCCATTAAATCTGCTGAAAATTGTGTAAAATTAAGAGGGAAGTTGAAGGTGGATCATCAACATTCTCTGAAATCTAACAACAATATTCAAGTGAACCCTAAATTAAAATCAACCGATATGACCCCAAGATCAGCAGCTGGTAAAAATGTAGGATATTTGTTTAGCGTAGATAGTAATCAGGTCAGAATAATACTCACCAAAAAACTCGGCACTGTGTTCTTACCTGCTCAGATACTCCAGCTGACAAAGGAAAAGAAGGTGAATGAGGAACATGTTACTCCCACTTTGAAAATAAAAAATCGGCACAAAGGTGAAAGAGAGCAAAAGGAGAGCCTGTCATGTGATGGTAACAGTGTTTTAGCAACGGCACACGAGGGTGACAAGGGGAAACCAGGTAAGGGTCAAGGAAAAACGAAAGGAAAAGTAAAGAAATCAGAGCTACTCACCAGTGATATAATAACAGCATCTAAACTAACCATATATGATCTACCTGATGAGGAAGAAAAAGAAGAAGAAATTATTGATGTAAAAGGGAGAGATGGAAAGGCCATTAGAAAGTCACCTGTTAGTGCCGAGAAGATTTTAACAGGTGATAGAGTTAGTGGGCCGATGCAAGGTTCTCAGTCTGACCATATTTCAAGTGAAGCTGACCATTGTCTAGAGGAGGTAAGTGAGATCCAGGAGAGAAGCCAGGTACCAGTTATTAAAGAAAATGATAATGCAAAAAATTTTACTAAGGAGAAACAGACGAAAAAACAGCCATCAGATCAGAAGAATATTAGACAAACCATGACACAAGAAAGCAAACAACCTCTTGATAGTGTAAAGAAGGATGAGAAGACAAGACTACGCTCAGTACACACAGAGTCACATTTTAACTTACAGTTATCCCCTGAGGAGGAAACAGGCATGGATTCTACTCAAGAGGAGGAGGCCAAGTCACCAGACAAAGCAAGACTCAGGCCCACCATAATTAAGAGACCACAGGGAAATGCAAGTAAGGAAAAGGTTGCAGAATGCTCGTCAAGCGAAGAAAAAATGCAAAGTAAGACTAAAGAAAAAGAGAAGACCAGAGGCAGTGATACCCAAACAGTTGATCAGATTAAAGGTAAGCATCATCCAGTTAAAGAGAAAAAAACCCACCAAGAATGTCAGACCACATCACAAGAGTTTACAAAGAAACATTCTGGGGGTTCAAAGGAGCTTACTCAGAGTATGGCGGTAGGTGATGATATAGAAAAGCAAGCTGATATAAATATGACAAGAAAACAAGTTAAGAGAATAGGTAAGGGTCATAAGAAGAAGGTGAAAGACTTAAACACAGATACATATCAGAATACTTTATATCATGAGAGCTCACTACAGTCGTCCCCAGAGAAAATAACAGACTCAGACTCCACTCAAAAACAGACAACCAACTCGTCCTTTAAAGCGAAATTCAGACCTATAATAAACCACCGTCTAACAAGAGAAAGAGGTTACTTAGTCATTAAATTGGTGAATGTAGATGCAGAGAAGAAAAGGATATTTGATTTTGGTATATCACCAGATGCGGAGGATAATGAAGGGACAGAAGTAGTAAGCAAAAAGAGGAAAGGGAATTGTTCCCAAACCAGCAATAACAACAACAAAGTTACGGAGAAAAAAATCCACCAGGAGAACCAACTAGAATCAGATAAGGAAAATACAATTGACAGCAACCTCACAGATGTTAGAAAAACTCATCAAAAAGATCAGTCACTGTTACAGAAACGTACAAAGCAAACAGCAAGCCAAGACCGTTGGAATAAAAGGGAGTATGTACTGGCCGGGATAGATGCCCCAAATAAGAGAAAGAAAACCAGCGGAGGACACAAACGGAACCGGCCTCCAGAGGATCAGTGCCATATTGTGTCGAGTACAGAAACCGAGGAGGATGTGTTGATATTTCCCACACTCACAAGAAAAACCGTTCCTGACAAAGGAAGCCCTAATGTTCATGATGAGCCATGTGCAAAGAGGAATAAGAGTGAAGATTTTATAGCTCCCTCAGGGGTATCCAACAAATCCCGGGTTACATCAACTGTGTCGGTAAGTGACAGAATTCAAGAAGAGAGAGAGATGAAAAACAACACCAACACATCCAGTAGAACCGTATCCCGGTTTGACCGTACAACATGCTTACCGAAACCAAGCAAGACAAACCTGACAACAACGACGACTCCAGATGAACCCGAGGAAGATGAAGAGTTTCATCGGCTGGAGTCGGGAAGTGTGTCTATCCTCAGTGGTTCTCATCATACGTCACTTAGAAGCATCATCAGGAATTGTTTTGGCTCCCATGTCTTGGACTCTCAGGTAAGTTGTCTCCTGTTTTGTTTCTTGTTCTGTGGAATTCATAAACAGGTTTCAGAACTGTAATCAGACCATTGTTAAACTAGATACTATTGGCCACAAGAATTCGTACACACGCTATTGGTTTTGAGGGTTTACAACCTATTGAAAATATAAGACTGTGTAACTGCAATACAACATTATTATTAGGTTGTGTTTTACAATCATCGAGTCACTGGATAGACCATTCATTGCAGTACTTCCGGAATAATAACCTCTCATTCCATATAGGCTAGCCTGTATATGCAATCCTGTGGCCAACTGTACCTTGAGAATGGGCAGGGAGAGTGGTGAAAGCAAGAGTGGCATCAGCATGATTAAAATATAAAGAGATAGATAGCTACTGCACCCTTCTGGTCAACAAGAACACACCACTGAGGCACAGAGACAAATTTTATGATGTATGTATCTGAACAGTCTCTAAAATTGAAAAACTAAGATTGTTTTGACGCAGGTTAAGTAAAAGGTAATTTGCTTACAGATTTGTATAACTAACAGCTCTCAGAATAGGCTGTGTAATGAAATGTTTGTTCAAGATTCTAACTACCGTAACATGATTCTTGCTAATCTGCTTGTATGTTTGTTTGTACAGAGTCAAGTGGAGAGATCCCAGACCAGTCAGCTTTGCACTTCATCTGTCGTCACTTCCAGTAAGGTTGGTCACCAGACAAACTCAGACAATCTGTTATATTTGGGATTACTTTACATTCAGCTAATTGTGCTCAGAGGAGAGTAGTAGAGTTAAATGACGTCTGCACCAGAGTTGACATACAGTACAGTAGGCCTGGCCCTATATATAAGGTGGTTAAATTTAGCACGTATATATATCCTTTTAACACAGGCTCAGTAAACCACTTATATAATTATACAGTAGGCCATTGATGTAAGATGATTAAACTTTGCACATACAGTTAACCTTTTAATACAGGCTCAGTAAATCACCTAGTCTGTGTGGTTGTTGTTGTTGTTGAAGTTCCTCAAGCTGTCTGGCCGTACTGTACATAATAAATAAGACTACTGTAGACCCTGGATATACAATGAATAATAAATACTTGTATCCACCACTTCATTTTACACTCAGTCCCTCATTGAAGACCACCAAATGTTTTCCCAGGCTTTTGTTATTCATTACCATACAGACTGGCTGAGCTTTTTGGCTTAAATTGTATGAAGCAATAGCCCTCCTATTTGCCATCAAAAGAATATTCTCTTAAATTTTGTACGTATTCAGGCTCTGAAATGTTGTCCAAATTTGCCACGAGCTACCTATTTTAAGGGGGAAGGACAGTGTTGGTAAATCTAGAGCAAATTATTTCTCCAAACTATTCTTGGTAACAGGCCACCATTATTTTTGTTCATCTGGTCCTGTTTCCAGGCATACTTTGGATGACTCAAAACACTCCAATATACAAAAAGTGTAGGACTACTATCCCCTTAATTAATACATGCCACAATGGAATACATCCAGGTACGTAGTTTCTGGGAACTTGACTCGGACGACGATGGCGTTGGTGAGGATGTTGTACAGAGCCTAAGCTGGGATCCAAAGAACACCAACGAGGACGTGACTGTCATCTCTGAGTCCATCTCCAGTCACTGCCCCGCCACCAGCACCTCCAGGATGCCCAGTTACAGGGAGCTGGGGCCAGAGAAATGGCTCGCTGCAGTCAAAGCTATGAGGAATAATAAGAAGGTGTGAATAATTTTCTAGTTATTGTACAGTGGGCAGCAGGAATTTGTCCCGTTCGGCTCAGCTCTAGCGTGGGGAGCATGGTGACGACATATATATCAGAAGAATGAATTTTTAACATATCTCTGCTCACATGATCTTCAGTATTAGCCATTTAAACTGTACTTGTCAACTCCCATACAGTGCTACCAGATCACCAGGCTTTCCTCACACTAGAGCTGAGCTGGACAAATTTCTGCTTATGATTAGATGTACAGCCAAAATCAAATAACCACCTTTCATCGTAGTAAATACTGTACAGCATCTTGGTAATAAAGAACAACACATGTATGATTTTGCAGCACCTCATAAAAATAATTGAGGGGGTTGAGTTGATGTAAGGTGTTGTATGATTATATTTTGATATGATACTGATTTATTTGTACGATGGAAGAAAAGTGTCGGTGGTTATTTGATTGTGGCTGTACTTGGAATGAACTGTATTTTCTGTTATTGAGGAGGCGTCAATATAATTTCAGTTATTGTACTTGGTGTAAACTGTATTTACTGTTGTTCATCATTCCCCATTTTATTGTTTTAATGTTTGCTGGATTGAATAGTACCGTAGAGTAGTCAGGAGTGGATATCTGATTAGGACCCACTCTTAGATATAGCTTAGCACCATACACATTTAACTGTTTTGTTTTGCATTTTACTACTTTGCATACAATATTGTGTTTTAAAAATAAGAATGTTTTCATGATTATTCTTCAAATCTATGGAGGCATATGAAATACAACCCCTTGAAAAAAAGGGAAATGAGGTATTTATGATAATGTTGTCAAGGAGACTGCTTAGTCCCTACTGTGTGTGTTCTTACCTATTTTTATCTTTACAGGATTGAGTCAAGCTTGTAATGTCCCGTATTTTAAAACCCAATTATCATATTTTTCTTTAAAGTTATGTATGTTTTGACACACACCACTTCTTCTGGTAATTTGTTCCATTCGTCTATTACTCTATATGTGTGCGTGTATGTGTATCAAATGATCTTGTAGCATAGTTTATTAGGTGAATTAAATTTAGTGATTTGCCATATACTGACTAATTACATCTTCCTATTTAATTTTCCCACAGAGTGTGAAGATGTCATTTACTTCAAAGAAAAGTAGCAGCATTTGGAGGAAAGTATAATGAAAGGAGAAGGTAAGGAAGAGATGATGAAATAAAACTGAGATACTCTGCCATTTTGTGTGTGTGTGTGTGGTAAAATGTGGTGAGGCTTTCAAAACTATTTCCTGTCACATTATGGTTCACTTACATGTGCTCTTATCATAGTGTGTGTGTGTGTGTTTGTGATCCAGTCTTGTTATGGTCAGATTAATGGGCTACTGATTCCTCTAAGCCATACTAGACAACAAATCCCCTACTATTTAGTAGTTATAGTTACTTGTACAGTACTGTATATTAAATAAGTCTGTTTCCGTGTGGTAACTGGGAGGAATCAATAGCCCACCAGTTTGACAGTATTAGATGTATATTATTATGAAGTTAAAAAGAAGTTTGATACTGTTACCACTTGAAGTTCATCCTCATATTTTCATTAACTAAATTCTCATTCAGTGTATATTATTATTATTATTATTTATATTATTATTATGTAATGTATATTGAGTATACATATTGCATTAAATATAGTTCAGTATATGTAGTTTTGTAAGTTGAAGAACTTCTATTGCCTTCAAGTGGTTTTGTATTTTGCCAGATACAGGTATTGTGTAAATAAATACAGTATAGTTTCAAGCCCCTTTCATCATTAGAAGTGATGGATGTGTGAGTGGGAGACAACTGTTGCTGGTTCATTACTGCAATGGTTTACTTTTACCACAACAGTATGATTGTTTTTATTTATCAGTAATCTTGGTAATGCTCAAGTTTTTTTGAGGACGTTGTTTTAACTTGCACTGTAATTGAATTCTCTTGGGTTAATTCCAAACTTTTTTCTCTTAACCCTTCCAGTGCCTGATGACACATATCGCATCCGCAACTGTTAGAGTGCTGAGTGAGCAGGGACCTCTCATTTCTCCCAATCCTCTATCTTTCGCTCACCACTGCAAAAAAATAGTTGTATTCCATTCACTCTCCCGACCTTATTTATTCATGTACTGTGCTCATTATTATTATTATTATCATTTTTTTTTTTTAAGATGATGATTCATCGGGTAAATGAGCGGTTTAATTTTCCCAGCGCAATATGCATCATTAGGTAATGAGCGGTTGGTATTTTCCCGACACCCCTGATACTGAAAGGATTAATACCAGTAAATCCCCTGGGTTTATTTTAGTAGTTTTAATTACTTTTATACTTTATATAGGTCTAATTATTATACAATAGTGATAATATACTGTAATGTCAGATACATGGTTTGTTTTAGGGACTGCAGTAAATTCCACTGGAGATACAGACGACCCTCGATATACAATGAATAAGTATGTATATCCATCACTTCAATTTACACTCAGTCACTCATTGAAGACCACCAAATGTTTTCCCAGGCTTCTGTTATTCATTACCATACAGTCTAAGTGATTTACTGAGCCTGTGTTAAAATGAAAGTGCTAAATTTAATCATCGCATATCGAGGGCCTACAATAATGATTATACTTTGGCTAATGCCAGACGATGAAGAGGGTTAGGGTGGTGTTATTAATTAAACCACTTCTTCAACGAAAAGTTCTCTTCTTCACTCAGTTCCTCTCTTGTTGGTGAATTGGAGAGCTACTGATGGCTCCAAACACTGGCAGGAAACAGATGACCCATGTTATTACTAGGGAATCTTTGTCATGGCATAGTTTGGAGAAATCAGTAGTCTTGCAATTTAGGGCCGTAGACAAGAACATATCGTCGGGTCCCGATGCCCAGGGTACGACGGCCATGTAAAATGGGGCCGTAGACAAGAACATATCGTCGGGTCCCGATGCCCAGGGTACGACGGCCATGTAAAATGTATGGGCTTTATACCCCAAGCATCGGGCATCGGGACCCAACGATATGTTCTTGTCTATGGCCCTTACTGTGACAAGAGTATCCCTTTAATTCCATGAGTGTCTTTATGGCTAATGAATTACAGTAATAGCCAGGTTAATACAGTATCATTAAGGTGTATTAAAATAGTGGAATTTATTTAGACAACCTCATCAGACTCACCCAATCAATGTCCATGGTAATAAAATGTCTTGTTAATAACCAGTGATGAATGTAGTTAAAGGTATAACATTAAAGTATCTGTTTGGCTGTAGAACTAACAAACTTTAATTAATATATTTTTTTTATTGTACAGTACTGTATTTTCTCTTTCTGATAATTATATTATTATACAGTATAAATATAAATTTTTATGTTTTGCAGTGGCTGTGTCTCCAGTTATTTAGAGGGTTATATTTTATAGTGCACAAGTAACTTTTTTCAATGTTTATGAAACATTACTTTCTGGATGTAATTATGTAATTCATCATTTCTCCAGAAGAAAATATATTTTAAATTTATTTATTTATTTATTTTTACAGCCCAGTGGTGTAGTGGTTAGCGTGCTCGGCTCACATCTGAGAGGGCCTGGGTTCGAATCCCCGGTCGGGTGAAGACAATTTGGGATTGTTTCCTTAAATGTGTAACCCCTGTTCACCTAGCAGAGAATAGGTACGGGACGTAAGTCGAGGAGTTGTGACCTCGCTATCCTGGTGTAATTGGCGTAGAGATGTGGCGACCCCATCGCCCACTGTTTACGGTGGCAAGGGGCACGGAGAACCCCTCCCCTTTAAGATTTCCCTAGCAAAGGGCTACCTCCAGCATGGAGATACAGTAAATGCCTGGTATAAAAAAAAAAAAAAAAAAAAATTCAACTATATTTTGTACTATCTATCTATCTATAGCTCCGACGCCTCGTTCCCTCCGGGAACTCCCCCCAAGGGGGTGGCCACGGCAGAAGTGTCTCCAGTTCTCCCTGTTCCAACACTCCCTCCTTACTTGTTCAAGCCCTCCTCTACCCCTCACGTTTCTCTCCTTTACATACTCTTCCACTCTGTTCTGCCATCTGACCGGAGGTCTGCCTCTCACACCAGGTCCCACAACTTCACTTCCATACACCTTCTTTACAAATTCCTCGCCTTGCATTCTCTCCACATGTCCAAACCATTTCAATGTATCACATTTCACTCTCTCAACCACTCCACACTCAATGCCAATTGCCTTCTCACTCATACCACATCTCTCATGCTCCTCTCAAGTAACTCATTTCCACAGCACCTATTCTAGACTGATGAGCCCTACTCCATGTCCATGTCTCCGACGCATATGTCAGTGTTGGCAGGATTATACTATTTCGTAGTCCCCTTTTCACTTCCATACTCACACTTCTACCCTTCATAATCCTCCCCAGTGATCCTATGACCTGTCTACCCTTCACTGCTCTCTCCCTCATTTCTCCTTCCATACTTCCATGTTTACACATAACTGTACCCAGGTACTTAAACTCCTTCACTTCCTCCATCCTCTCACCCCTCAGAGTTATCTCACACTTCGTCCCAGTTGGTACAGCCACTCTGTAAGGTGTAGCAAAGTCAATCACTTCAGTTTCTGCTCTTTCAAATACCATCACTTTACTTTTACCCACATTCACCTTCAGTTTCCTTCGTTTACACACAGACTGAAATTCGTCCACCACTCTCTGTAAATTCCTTTCATTCTCAGCCATCAGCACAGTGTCATCCGCAAACAAACTTGCCACCAGGGACCAGTTTGCTTCATTCAGTCTCAACTTCACCCCCAGACCATTCACTTTGGCTTTCACCTCTCTCATACAACCATCCATATATATATTGAACAACCATATTTTGTACATCTATAAATAAATATGATTAACACAATAGCTTCTCATGAGTGAAATGTAATTCTTCTGTCTCTTCTTATCTGTTCCCACTTGTACAGTATTGTGAGGTCAATGTGCCACAGCAGACGGTCCATCTCTAATGATCCTTACGATGTACTCTTCTGATCCATATCTCTTCTACTCAGGTCCTCAAAATTAATTGAAAGTTTGGCTGAGGGCTCTCAGAAATTTTGAATACCTACGAAATGTACAGAACACACCTTGCTATGTTTTATATATAACTCATGGCAGGTACCTATAAAGTCATTGGGGAGACTAAAGATGGCTATGAGATTAAATCTGAGTCAGGGGAACCTGAACAGTAGAAATTGGGAGATGATAATTACTGTATGGTGATATTATATTATGCTGTGATGAAGATTGGTTTTGTTTTGTCTATAATACTATAGACCAGCTGAAAGGGATAATATACTTTTGGTACATTATAGATCAGCCTTGATTCCTCCAAAGTATGACATAAAACAAGACCAGATTAATAATAATAAATGTTGCCTGTTGCTTGAAATAATTTGTAGGAATCAGTTACTTCAGATTAACTAACACTACTATCCCCTTGGCAGACTAGTGACCTGTTCCTACATGCTATATTATAGTATGATGCTACTTGGCAGTCAACATACAAGTAAGTTATGAGTACACTGTCATATTAGTAGAGTTTATTGATTTAGCTGGCCCAGTTACCATTTGTCATGACAATATTCTCGGGTCCAAGAATAACCAAGTACGATCTTGGTGACCGAAAGTCGAGGGTTAACTTAATAAATAATGAAAGAGGAAAAGCTCTGTGGCTTCGCTCTTTGACCTGCATGACAGGCAAGCCAAATCCAGCAAGAAGCCGGTGTTTGGCAGGGTGAGCAGGTGCTGGTGTCAACTCCAGCTCTCTCCTACTTCATCCAAGGCCGCCTAGATGATTGAATAATGTGTTCCAGGAGGCCTCTGACCACCTTATTCTTATTTCAAAGCTCCCCGTTTGGGCCGTTTCTCGCCCGCCGGCGCCTGTCTGCTCTCAGTAGTCAGTACGAACCCCCCCACCCCATCCCCACTTACTGCAAATGAAATTAGTAAAATTTGTATGGCGTAGGACAGGAATAGTATTAACTGATATAGAAGATTAAGGTACGAAATTAAGAAAGATTTGTAATATTGCTCTTATATGTATGTATCATACTACTAGATCAGTGATCAATTTCGTGAAATAGTAGCATTAATTCGTAATTAGGCACTCTCAGTATATCATAACGGTAGACCCACACATTGGGATGAAAAATGAACACTGAAAGTTGTGGAGTTGCCATGTGTTACCTGCAGTACTCTCACAATATTGTACTGTATTCATATATCTTTTGTGTCTGGATTGAATGTTGGGAGGTCCGGAGCTGGGTGGTCCGGTTTCCGTTCATGTAAGTTACCTTAACAGTTCTAGCATCTACTTGCCCCCAGCGACCATGACTTCCCTTTTGTGTTGAGCTGATCGCAGTAATTTGGTGCACTAACTAATCCCTCTCATACTTTCCTTGTGCGGCTCTTATTTAATGCTAAGGAGTTTTGAGTGGGATTTACCATTGCTGTTATATATGTCACGGGTTCAAATCCAACAGGAATGGTTGAGAATGTGATAATTATGGCATTTGAATGGTTTTCTCCCAATTATCCTGCTTTGTCAAAGAACAAGGTAGGTATAAATGGGACTGGATATCATCTGGTAGTAATAAAATAGCTATATTCTTAATGCCCAGTCTGTTGCCTAGTTGCATGGTGTCATCTGGTAACTCGCTCTCTTCCGGCTTCACTTTATATTGATCCCTCGCTGCTAAATCCACCGACACGGATATATAGTATAGTATAAATCAATCTGTTAATTTCACTCGTACAGACACACAATGTAAATCTTCAAACCCAAAAACATAATATAGTCATAGACTTCGTTTTCTTTGTTGCCCCCAGTGCCCCCAGACCATTCCAGGCAGTCCACAGCCCTCACTTACTGTGAAAAGCCTATAACTTATAATTATTTCTTTTCCCACCCTCACTCACCTTGTTGTGGTTGGATGGGGGTCCAGTAAACTTTACTCATTATTAAAGCCCTTTGTGATTCCTTGATTTAAGTAAGCTGGTTCACGTCTCGTGTTAATTGACGATCATAATTATCATGTCTGTAGCGTATATTATATAGGCTTTGTAGTCGTGCATTAAATTAATTTGTTTCAGACAGTATTGGCTACAGGGCAACGTTAGCTTCGAATTTACCAACACAAAATAAGTGACATATTGAGGCAGGCAGTGCTGAAAATATTAAACCTAGCTAGATCGTGATTTTCTATGTAGTATTGCAAAGGGGAGTCTTGCATAACTTGGCCAGAGATTTTTATTTAAACTTCTTAAAAAGGTAAGTACACACTGGGATACAAAGTCGTGCAACTGTCTGGACTGTCTGTCGTGTCTCAGAAAAATCTAAATTTGTCTCGCAACAATCGCTAGTCGCTGTCTCTGGATCACGTTTACACACCAAGATACTTTATTATAAAAAATTCTAGAGTTTATTATTTATACCATGTACTCTCTAATCTTGCATAAAGCGATGTACATCTTGTCTCCAACGGTACAAAAGGTACAAAACACATTATTAGCATGCAAATATATTTTTGGTACAAAAATAATTGTTTTGTACACACTGCACTGTTCTACTGTTGCATTATGTTTACGTAAGAAAGTCCCTACTGTTTCCCTTTTAATTGTAATCCCATGGCCAAAACAATTAAAAAGGTATGAAACATGCCAAGGTACTGAAAGTTGCACTGCACTCTACACATTATACAAATCTTCACCACTCTCACTCATTGCATTCTCTTCAGACATCAAAGTAAACCAATGCACCTCACCACAATTATGTTTCTGGTTGAAAAAAAAAAAAAAAATGGATTTTTTCTGCTCTTCATCAGTTGTAAGAGGAAGGAGAATAATTAAGGGAGGAAGGGTGTAGTGACAAATTACAGTAATAATACAGTTTAAGTCTACTGAAGATAATACATACTTAACCAAATATAACATTAAGAACCATTGTATTAAATTTATTATGGGACTGAGGAAAATTGATGAGAGCTTCCATTAATGTTATATGTAGCACATACTGTACTTTACAATTACTGTGCACTTGGATACCATAGTCAAAGCCCGAGATCTGAAGCAGGCAGTTTCTGGACAACAGCCCACCCAAACCATCACAAAGCTACACACATCTCGAACCAGGAAGCGTTGGGTGGGCTGTCGTCCAGAAACCACCTGCTTCAGATCATGGGCTTTGACTCAGGGTGGGCTAGAGACTATGGTATCCGAGTGAACATTCTTCCATCAATGTATTGAGGATGCTAACATAATCTCAACTCGTGGATAATATGTAGACACGGACCTTAAGGAGTTCATATGCAATACAGTAATAGTAGGAAACTTTTGGTGAATGATTTGAACAAGAGTGGTGAAAAAATAGTACGAGAGTGATACCGAGGAGCAAAGAAGAAGGGCAAGACCAAAATCGTAAAATAAATAAGGGTGAAGCAAATGAACTTGTGCACGATAGGAAGAGTGGAAGAGATAAATTGAGAAGAGTGTGGTTGTTGTTGTTTTTGATGTTCTCCCGGGGCAGAATGGCCTCCCGCCCACAGACCCCCAGTGTGCTCTGGTCGCAGTGAAATAACAAATTAAAGTAAAGGAAGGGCTGGCCCTATATGCCTGAGCTACCGAAGCACATCCCAGGGAGATGGGACCAGAGCTTACTGGACCAGGGAGATTAGGCGGAAGGTCTTTGATCCCACAGCCAGTGGTGTGGACCCAAGTCCACGTTACCACAAGAGCTACAAGTGGGGCAGCACCTTCCACGAGACCAGCCCTGAAGGGATCATAAGGGGGAGGGAGTTTAGACTGCTGCATGCAAAGGGATAATGCACCCCTTTGTGCTGGTGGTCCACACAGCAGGGAAAAAAAAAAAAAAAAAAAAAAAAAAATCCAATTGCAGTACACCTCACGTGGAGTTTTAATCCATGTGGGCAGATCTCGTCAAATCCACTAGAAAGTGACCCAGATCCTCCAACAATTTTTTTTCTAGCCCTGTGGGGGGATGGCTAGTATTCACAGAGAATACTGCCCCCTGGGCAGAGAGAAGTGTGTGGTTTACATACATTGTGTAAAATTTAATAGTTGAAAAATTAAATATTGTGGACTCGGCCAGAATAGTACTGTAGGTAAAGAGTAAACAGAGAGTGATAGGTAGTTAGAAAATAATACAAATGAGTTGACAGGCAAAATGTAATGCATATAAAACTTTAGTACTAAATATTCTTTTTAACTAAAGGCAGCGAGTCAAAATGGCGAGAATAAAAAAAAAAAAAAAAATGTATAGAAAGCAAAATATTCATCATTGGATAATAAAACATTGATATTTAAAGCTTGGAATAGAATGAGATTCACATTTGTGCAATAAATTATCATCAGATCCATTTACTCTACATATAATTATGCCCTGGTGTAGCATAACAATGCCTTCACTGGAAAATTACAGTTTCTTTTAAATGAATACTGCACTTCACTGACACACTTCAAGAATCAACACCACTTATAAAGCAATACTGTAACATAAATTCCTGAACTATATTCAGCCTTGGATGAGGTTTAGGGGGTATTATACTTTTGGTACACTGCAGGCTACCAATTCCTTCCAACTATGTTAAGAAACAGACCAAATCAACTGAAATAATGTAGTTAACCAGTTGCAGTTTGGAGGGAAAAGATGCTCCAGTTTTGCTAACACGATAGTACTCCCTCAAGCTGGTAAGATGCTTTTGCTGAAGTGGAGGATACTGATTTCTAACTACCGAACTACAATATACACTATACACTGTAGTACAATTTTTCTATACTGGTGAAAATGCACCGATTCCCTTCTACATAACATGACTTTAGATACATGTTTTGCGTACATTCCAGAGTTTATCAATGTCGGATAAGTATCTAGTTGTGTACATTTTTTATGTGTTTTGTCTTTGCTAGCATTATATTTACTGAAAAGCCTAGAAATTAAATGAGGGAGCTTGTACACTACAATTTTGTTGAGTAAACAATTGGAGTACAGAATACATTAGTTGGTGGCATAATCCATAGAAGCCTCCTACTCTGACAATATCTTACCCCCATAGAAAGAAAGAATAATTTGGCTACAGCCTACAGTGCCCAGGCCCTCATAATGTTGAAACTGAGAAAACAAGGTGATAAAGAGAAACGTGTAACTAAACACAGAGCAGAGACAGAAAAAAAAAATACATTGAGCAACAGCTTTAAGCATAAAGCAATAAGTTAATCAGCCAAGAAAACTTAAACACATAGGTAAGCATCTTGCCTCCTAAATCCCAGACTTCCAGTGGCTTTTTATTTAGGCCCAAACAGTCTCAACATTAGACTTGTTGCCACACCAGGGACTTCACAACCATAATTATCTGAGTATGGTAATGCTATATTCACACTGCTTCTAAAGGGTCTATCACACTGGCACGTATTTCCTACATTTTCCGTCCATCCTCCTCCGATCTACAGCTATTTTTGCCTCTTTTGATTCCTCATTGTCCTCTACACCTCATAAAATGGGTTGGAGGACGTAGGCAGCCTTAGACTGGCCACAGGACGGAGGGGAGGAATACAGCCCTGTGTGATACCTGCTTTAATCAAGGAACAATAACCACCAGCAGTTGTTTGGTGTCACTATCCTTTGGGTCTAGAACAGTCTTCTTTTTTCAACTCCACATAATCATCAAATAGATATGTCAGGGCAATAGGGACAGCTTGGGACAGTTTTAAAAGTGTGGCAGGTGTGTTAGATTACAGCAAACAGATTCTCCACTACCCCACCTCCTCCCCAATCACCATTTGGTCTGATACGGTTGCCAGACTTGTAAAACTATCCCTGAAGGATCGACTTATCTGTTTGAATAAATACGGGGTTCAAAACGAAAGCACAACTTCTTTTGACTGACTATACCAAGAAATGTAAATATTTCATCTCGACTCTCAGTCAACTACATTGAATGGATAAGCAAGAAGGAGTAAGAATAGTGATGAAGAGAGTTGCATTTCAAGGTAACTTCAAATGTGGAGAAAATAATAATAATAATGATGACAAGAAATGTCAGCCATCCCATGCTGGTGATGATGCCGCTACAATGCTACAGCGATGTGTTTCTACAAAGCGCAGGAACTTGTGGTTTAAGGCACGTAACGTAAATAATGAAGCTTATTCCTACAGCTACAGTAAATGGCAAGAAGTATCAAAAGATAAGGCACAAAATTATTACATAAAAAAAATAATACAGTAATGGATTTCTCTTTCATTTGTTTTAGTTGATAAAAAACAAAGTACAGTACAATTAGGTGAGTACACAAGGTAAAAATAAACTGTGATTATGAAGGGTGTCATAGTTGTGTAAATGATGGACACTATTTTCAGTATCAATCATCTGATGTGTCTGAATGTTTCACATGAGAATTGCATCCATAGTTGTGTACATACATTATTGTAAGACATTATAATGAGTTTTCAAAATTCCCACAACACATTCTTAAATTTCAAGTAAATAATAAAACTACCTGACAATGGAGAATCTATGGTAGAGATAATTATAAACACCATCTTGTTTGCAACACAACTGTAAATCAATGTCGCTAGCTGTAATCTCATAAGATTACAGTATGTATTATTCAAGAATTCACTTCAGCATCTTAACCCTCTCACTCATGAAACAAAATTATAGCATTCTATTCTATGATGACAAACATTTGGGTCACTGTGAAGGCCAGATCGAGCGAGCCGGAGCGCGGTGAAATCTTTTTTATTATATCAATTTGAGCCACAACATTTTATCTTACTCTTCATAAATTATATGTCATCATTGACTACTCTCTTTTGCTGGATATAATTTTTCATTTTTCACATCACTTATGTCATCATCATCAACAGCTCCATAACGAAGTTGGATAATCTCCTCATTACTCACTGATTTTTTGCCATTATTTGAAAAAAATAAACATAGATGATTGATACAACTTTGTTCCATCCCTGAAAAACGACAAGAAAAAAATGTCGCAATAAATCACATCCATATCACTTTATATCTAGATCAGTTATAAGACACTTTTGTTGAGCAGCCGATTTTAACGCAGTTCTATAAGAAACTCGAATTTTGGTGAACTATTAAAGCTTTTTGACAAGATTCGCATCGAAAATGACTTGGCAGACAATTCCTTTTTGACACGATGTGTGACAAAATGTGTGAGAGGGTTAAGCATGCTGCCACTTATGAAATATTTTGTTGAAGTATAAACCTTCCATTCCATTTTCCCAATCATTAGACTCATTAATTAATATAAAAAGCTGGATTAATTAGAGAGTACAGTAGTTGGTGTTATACACCTTATAAATAGAAGCTAAAAATCATAAACGAAATAAATAATTATTATACCTAATGATTATGAGTTACAATAATTTATTAATAAAGAATACTTGTACGGTATATAGACAAAGCAAAGAACCTATTACCACAAATACCAGTAGAGATAATATAGGCCCTCGATATGAGATGATTAAATTTAGCACTATCCTTTTAACACAGGCTCAGTAAATCACTTAAGAGTCTTTGACTGTATGTAATGAATAACAGAAGCCTGGGGAAACATTTGGTGGTCTTCAATGAGTGACTGAGTGTAAAATGAAGTGGTGAATACAAGTATTTATTCATTGTATATCGAGGGTCTGCTGTAATGTGTAATAATATTTGGTACAAGTGAAAGATGTGCATACAGCTAACACTTCACCTTGTGCTGTGGAAGATTTACATTACATTACATAAGTTACCAGTAAGTGTATAATTATCAACCACTCAGGAGAAGGCATAATGTTGTGAAGATCATGATGTGGTAGATTTGAGAACAATATATACATAAGTAGATCTTAGTCCTTAGGGTTATTTTGCAGAAAAAAAATTATGTCTGCCCATCAAGGCATCTAAGTACTGTACAGTATAAAACTTTAAGTCACTACATATTCTTAAATTAATATGAAAGTTAACAACTGTCAGTAATTTTATGAGGCATAATATCTTCCTTCAGTCAGTCACTGCAATGTACACTGAGGAGTACACTTATGGAAGGAGTTAAATATACAGTATATATACAGTACTGGCAAGTATAAGATTAAAAGCAAAGTTTAAATAGTTAACAATTGAGGACAATAATTTCTTAACTTGATGTATCTCTTATAGGAGTTTTATTTTGTATTATTAAATTACTTCTTTGAGGAAAAGGCTTTTTGTTGCTCATTTTGTATTGCAAAATAATACGAATTGAGTGATAAAATGTCTTTTCCTAAAAAACAAGTCATAGGTTCATAACACCAGACTCTGCCTGCCAAGATGTTGGAGTTTTTATAAGGTTTTGATGCCCCTTTAACCCTAAGTCAGAAAAAGCAGTTCCCATGTTTGACTCAGGTGTCAACTTAGTATACCTGTCCCCTCAGAAAAAATAGTTTTCATCACCCAAGTACAATATTTATCATTTCATTGCACCAAATTGTGTAATGGTTGTTAATGTTTACATGCCATCGATGACATGTGTGTCAACATGTCTCCAGTGGTACAGTACTATACCTCGTACAGCCTATTCATCCTTTTCTTTGGTTGACAATTGATCTTCTTCCTCTGTGTTGTCAACGTGGAGGTGTCGAGCAAACTCTTGTTGCTGCTGCATCAGCCACTCCTTTTTGGGAGGTTGTGCCTTGAGGAAGCCATCCCAGCTGAGATCAATCATGCCTCCCTGTCGTGCTATCTTGGCTTTCACCCTGTGTATTCATATTAAAATCAGCAATATTTTCACTATAAAAATGGAAACATATTGTACTGTACTCTATCTAAATAGGCATTAATCCAACTCATCACTCAACAAACATGAGTTGATATATTACAAATACAAAATCATCATCCAGATTTTAACCCCTAAGAACCACAATTCCTGGGCCATGCCTGGTCCCCCAGCCACAAAAACCCCCGAATTTTGAAGTTACTCGAAGGTTAGTTTTTGTCTTATAGGTTTGTAGAGCTTTATTTTACACACCAGAATATGCAAACAGAAGTCTCCTATCTCCACTGGTTTGCGTACAGCAGCACGTCAAAGTGACCCCGCAGTGTTACTAATATGGGTTCTGTTTCATGACACGGTTTGAAGGAATCAGTAGCTCTCTAATTTACCTTCTAGTGAACATCCCCTTAACAGGAAATTTTTTTGAGGTAAACTGATGGGCTACTGGTTCCTTCGAACTATGCCACGAAACAGATCCCTCATTAAAGTGACAGTAAGGTTGTCAGTAAGTAAGGTCTGTTTCCTGGCATAGTTTGGAGGAATCACAGATCTTCCAATTCACCAACTAGAGAACATCTTAATGTTTAGAACTAACCTGTTGGCAAAAGCAATGGCCGACTCTTCTGGATATCGTGTCATAGGAGGGAGATACCACACGTTACACACAATGGCCCAGGAAGTCATCATGTGTATAACATAGTGAAGGAATTTGTCCTGCCACCAAAAAGCATCTCCAAATCGGGCATCAAAACGAATGGCAATTGGATGTATCACCGAGGCAATCTGTAACAATAATAGGTATGGGCATGAAGCAACCTCTTATTAACAATCAATATTCCTGTGTTTAACTTATCATAGAAGAATGAATATGACAAACATAGAAAATGAGGCTATAACAATAAACATGCACAGAGTAGAGTGAGGAGAAAAGTACTGTAATGAAAATAGAAAGATGCCTATAGAAATGAATATGACAATTATAATCCTATTTGCAGGCAAAGAGACTTATTTCAAATGAATATGCCTATTTAAATACAATTATAATCCTATCTGCAGGCATCGAGACTTACTTCAAATGTACCCTTCTTGAACTGCATGACAGAAGTATTGTTGACACACACTCCTTCAGGGAAGATCAGGATGGGAGGAAGATCAGGGCTGTTTACACGTTCTTTCAACCTTCCAAGACAGTGTGTGAAAATATTTGTTAATATCTCTCGCCTGCATTACAAATCTCATCCCCATTTCCTTTCTTTCACTCCCTCATTCTTAGTAATACGGGCCATAGGCTAGAATATCCTTGGTGTTGATGATGGTGTGGTGACTCCATAGACACACCACAGAGCCATCATAACGGTACCAAACTAATGTCAACACCACCAATGTTCTTGCCTAAGATCAACATTTGCTTCAAATATTGGGTAGCATATAAAAGTATCATCCCATTTTCTCTTTATTTCGCTCCTAGAATCAAAATTAGTTGTGAGATCACAGTTTAATAAATGGGAGAAGTATGGTAACTTGTGACTGGCCAAATGAAACATCATGAGCTGCTTGATCACCATACATCATCACTTGAGGGGAGAAATAAATTTAACATGTCACCATTTCCATCCATCACAGAAAGAAAGGTTAAATCTATCCTGTGTAGGCCTACTGGTGGAGATTTAATTTCAGGGTTTTCCAATTGTATCAAATGAGAGCAAAGTTCCCCTTCTCCACCTGAGTCTCAGCCAATACAGTACTGTACAGTATAAAAGTTTGATATTCAATCTCTCTATTTAATTTGGTAGATTTTACTGTCAGATACCGTTCCTGACACCAAAACCTCCCTATTTTTTAGGGCTTGGGACCAGCACTGCATTACCAATACTCAACATCACTACCCAGTCATCTTCACTATCAGCCCCTCATGCTGGGAGTGTATCCCAGACATCTTCACTACTTGCTACTGTACACAATCCAATATAGCTACATGCTGCGACACCTTTATATTCAACCAATTCCTTCAAGGGAGTGATATATTTTTGGTACATTGGAGCTCCATGATTTCTCCAAAGTATGCCAGGAAACAGGACCAAAGGACCAAAAATTATGGTGGTCTGTTGCTTGGAATAGTTTGGAGGAATCAGTTGCTCCAGATTTACCAACACTGTATAGTATAGATCTGCTGCCATGTGAAAGACACCACAATCTCTACCCACTTACCTCTCAACAACCAATGATCTGTCCTTTTCATCTGAACGCTCAAACCAGATATGTGTTGAGGCATGGCTTAAAGCTCTCATGAATATTCCCATAAGGCCAGTATGCTTCTGTCCAACCTGAAAAGTATGCAACTTAGAGCTGGTACATATTGGTATTATTTATGAAAGAGAAAAGGGAAGGAGAGGAAAGAAGAGAACAGTTAGACTACATATGGAACAGTACTGTACAGGACTTCCATCTCATCTTCACAATTAACACACCAATTGCAGACATCTTGCCTTTAGTCTTAACTTTATGCATTACAAGAAAAATAACATTACTTTCCATGGGGAAAATAACAGGCCTTATGGGGTTAAAATTAATACTGGTATATACTGGTATAGTCCTGTATTTTGTCTATACTGTATTATTCTGAAAAAAAGTAATAAATTGTAAAATATATACCGTATACTTTATATTGACACTAGCATTTTCTGTTACCAAGTACAGGTTTAAACTTGAAGTGCTGATAAGTAACTACTCACCATATCATAATAGTTGTGTGTAGCCAGCACTACTGAGTCTATAGGTGATGTGTGATTGGCTACAGCAATTCCTCTTTTGGGAGCATTTTCAGTGTTGTGGAATGTGGCTACTAGTGATAGTGACCCAGCAATAAAGTCAAAGCAGAAGATGACCAGCTTTCTGTTAAGCCAGCGCTTGAACTGTCCGTTGGGAAAGACTCCAACAACGATCATACATAGCCAAAAGAGAGGTATTCCCAATGTGAGGATAATGAGCCTGATAGGGAAGAGCAAGGCATAACGCACCATGAACCCGACCACCCAGCATACAGTTAGTCGGGCAGACACAAATTCATAGGCACGGTCATTGGTGCGTGACAGGAGGTTCCACATGGGTAACTCCTCTGGCTCAAAGTACTTTGTGACATTATCTTCCATTATGGATGCCATGCCGGCTGTAACGTACTCCAACACATGGTCCATATGGAAGCCCTTGTTGTCCTCATCAATGCCCAAAGCTCGAGGTTGTTCGAAGGATAAGGCAGGCTGGTCAAATTCACTGAAGGATGTTTCTGAATCATCTTGATCACTGCTGACACGTTTGCGTTCCACCCTCTTTTGCCCGAAGGCAAACAGTTTTAGGAGGAAGTTAATGTAATAACGGCGTATTCCAAGAAGTTGATGAGCTGTAGCTGATAGAAATATCACTACAAACACAAAGCCATATACCCAATATAATACTGTCCACAGTTCCATCATTTGGTAATCTGGCACCCTGGGGAATATATATGTAACTAAATTCATGTTAGTAAGATATTCATAGTTATTAACCATTTGCAAGTTACGTAGCCTATAACCATGAATTGTTCATACATTACTGTACTAAAATTTTATAGATATCCTAGAAACATAATTTCATTAACCTAACTACAGCTTACCACTCACCAGACATCTTCATCATGCACTGCACATTTACACTACCATTACAAGGGGCTGCTTGGTCAGACAGCTTGATGAACTTCAACAACAACTACCATTACATTATACATTCCTGGTTCCAAAAACCTTCAATATTGATTATGGATATTAATTAATATAATACCGGTAAAATACTCCCTGCACACATCCCAGTAAATTTTCCCAATTACACATGTGTGAGATTTTCAGGCAAGATGGTTTTGGTATTGATTAAAAGAATTACCGTTTTGTAGCAGTGTTGCCAGATCCGGCTAGGTCCCAGTATTTTGCTCCGGTCATTTCCTGTACTTTACCAAGGTTATTTTCCAGTAGTTTGCCCAGGTTAGGTCCCGGTAGTCTGATGCTGTCTAGGTTAGGTTAGGTAAGGTCAGGTTAATTTCAAAATGCCCCATTTGAATATGCCCTACCTTGGACATGAGGCATTTGTGGAGGAAATGCCATAGAAGAAAATAGTCATAGAATGGTCTAAATAAGTGGGTAATGAAGGCAGAAAAACCGTACTCAATAACGGTAATTCTTTCAATATTTACCATGGTTTTTCCTAAGTTTTTCTGCTAACGAACAGAGGTAAGCTGTCAAATGTTTACACGAGCCACTTCAATGTGGACAATTATTATTGTCCGCAACTGTACTTACTACTCTAACTCTTCACCACCTTTTATGTAGAAAGGATTGATAAACTAAGTTAGAGCTGGTATTGTTACTAAGTTTTGTAACGTGTGACAGACTCTATAACACTAGAGAACAGCAGTAGAGTAGATATATATGTACCAGTAACTTGTTTTCATGGGATTTCAACAACAAGCCTTCAGGGCTCGGAATATCAACAAACTATCAACAAACCTTGGGTCGTATTCAAGAACATCTGTGGTGTTGATGATGGTGTGGTACCAGTACGATGACCCTATTGTTTTTCTATGAACCCATCGTATCGGTACCACGCCATCGTATGCACCTCAAAGGTTCTTGCATACGGCCCTATCAACAAACTTAAGAATCTGCAAGTGGACCAACAAACTAAGGGGTTAATTCACTTTTGTGAAAATGGAGGGTAGCCATGATTCCTCCAAAGTATGCCAGGAACAGCACCAGATGAACAAAAATAATAGTGTTCTGTTACTTGGAATAGTTTGAAGGTATTATGCAATCGTTTGCCTATAATATCTTTGGAAGAATCAGCAGGTACTCCAATTTTTAGTACTGGTACGACGGCTCTATTGTTTTTCTATGGAGCGATCGGACCGGTACCACGCTATCGTATACACCATGAATGTTCTTGAATATGGCTCTTACTTAAATAAAAAGTCTCCTCGTCTTCAAAAAGCCTCACCCAGACACCCACTCTCACTTCAAATTAAGTTAGTTCATTTCTTACTAGGCAATAACATTAATTTGCTCCCACTTGATGTATTTTTCTTAGTTGTATAGCTTTTCTTTTGTATATTTCGGTATAAATTGTTTTAAGGTAGTTTTTGTGTTTCCTTCACGTCACAAATTGGCTGTACAGATAGGTGTTGTTATGTTGTTGTTGTTGTTGTTGACGGGGTGTGATGTAAACAAACCTCGTTACCCCTTAAATTTAAAATATTATAACCAATATTGTTCTATTGAATTAATTATCACAATATAATTAATTAATATCGTTAGAAGTAGAATGTCTTGTCTGAATTACTTTTTTTTTTATTACAACCCCAATAGAAAAATTTATATCCACCACTTTTCTATTTAATTATATATTGTAATTAAAATCTTTAGAGGAAAAATGTCTTGTCTGAATTACTTTGTCTTTTCTATCAAAACCACACTAAAAAGAGCACTATAAACGACATTGTAACTATAAAGTTAGTTAAAGGTAGAAAAGCTTGCTCGAAACATTTTGTCAATGGTAATTTTTTTTTATAGAAAAAAACAGACCTACATACTATTAAAATTTCATCAGGTAAGCTATATAATAATAATAATAATAATAATAATATCCCAGTGAACGTAAACAAACTTACTTCTTTAGTATTAATTTTAGTGACGTATGACAGACTCGACATTTAATAACACTTTCCGGACCCACTTTCCTCCTTTGGGTATTGTTACTAAGTTTTGTAACGTGTGACAGACTCTACAACCCTTCCCTCCTTGTTTGGGTATTGTTACTAAGTTTTGTAACGTATTGATAGACTCTATATTATTAATAACACTTCCTTTCATCTTCTGGTATTGTTACTAAGTTTTGTAACGTGACAGACTCTAAATAACATTACCTTTCATTTTCTGGTATTGTTACTAAGTTTGTAACGTGTGACAGACTCTATATAACATTACCTTTCATTTTCTGGTATTGTTACTAAGTTTTGTAACATGTGACAGACTATAACATTACCTTTCATTTTCTGGTATTGTTACTAAGTTTTGTAACATGTGACAGACTCTATAACATTACCATTCATTTTCAGGTATTGTTACTCTGAGATTTGTAACGTGTGACAGACTATTATAACACTTCCTTCCATCTTCTGGTATAGTTATCAAGTATTGTAACGTGTGACAGACTATACCGTAACACTTTCTTCCATCTTCTGGTATTGTTACTAAGTTTTTTAATGTGTGACACTCTATAACACTAGAGAACAGCAGTAGAGTAGATATATATGTACCAGTAACTTGTTTTCATGGGATTTTAACACCCATTATTTTATAAAGATATCCAATTTTGATCAATGGCCGTATCCCATCAACCAAACATGGCTCATATTTTCCAATTGACAGCAAACATAAATATTGAGAATTGGACAGTCCAAGCCTGGTTTCAGAATAAGCTTAATCCAACCTGACCTTCCATGACCTAACCTAACCTAATTAGGATCATGGCAGACCTCTGGGACCTAACCTGTACAAACTGGCCAAACTTGTTAAACAACCTAACCAACCAAAGCCCAGAAATTGCACCAGACCAATTAAGGCCTAATGTAGGTTAGTTTGGCTTGGTTAATAAAGATAGGAGATACAATCATAGTGTACAGTACTGTACCAAGTAAGTAATTTCCACTTAATATTATGGTAACATATGAAAGGATAAACCCAAAAGATTGATGAAATTAAATTTTTAAAAATATAAAAAATTGACGTGTTTTTCAGAAATTCAGTACCATTTCATATTGAAGATAGCCGACATAAGCTGTGAACGACACACCAGCCAGAACAGAGACCAAAACTGACCTGTTCTCTGGGGAGTAGATAAACAGAGGGTGTAGCAGCTCTCTGGGAGTATTATTATAAATGCCACTGAACTCGGTGTGGATTGCTGCTTGTCAACCCACCTGGAGAATATAGACGGGCCTTGGGAGGTTGTCATCAGAATCTGAATCATCAGACCAGAGCAGTCCTAAGGGCTCATTGGCTGGTCTTGACTTCAAAAGGCTTCACACCTCACTTGAAGATGACCATTGTGTTACCACCAGTTCCATAGGGTGGTATTGTTGAAATACTGTACACTTCTTTGAGGAGAAGGCATTTCATTGCTGAATTCATTTTGGAAAATTATACGAATTGAGGAACAGGGATCCTTTCCCTTGAAGAAGTACTTTGCTGTACGGTAGTTCAATACTGTCACTCATAGTCTCCCAAGATAACCTCCACATTACAAGGTTGCTGTTATCTCTATTGTCATCATTATCAAGGAATATAGATAGGACTCATTATCACTTCAAAAGGGCCAGTCAGATATCTACTTTATGCACATATACCACATACAGTCACGAGCACTAATAAGTATCCAGGTGTGCTTTGAATACCTAAAGACAGTATATAAATGCACAGTAAGATCTCCATTGGAATTACTATACTACGTTGGTGAATTGAACTGGTCAAAGCTTCAACCAAAGCTACTGTATATTTATTATTCCTTTTGACTGTAGATAACAGTAGTTTATATATCATTTCTTACCATACCTCCGTCTTATAAATAAATAAAATGCATGACATTGTTCAGTTGGATTTTACCAAACATTGAGAATTGTACAGTATTGTACAGTGCTTGGTATGGCTGGTGACAGTACTGCATTCAATATTAAGTATTATTATTACAGTATGTAATATTTTTATTATTATTGTTATCATAATCATTACCAACAGAAACAACAGCATTATTATTATTACTATTATTATTATTATTATTATTATTATTATTTTTAATATTATTATTATTACTTTTGTTATTGTTATTGGACACTAAAAATTTGAATCCCATTAATGGTAAGGTAAACTAGGAAGGACATTGGAGGGATGAAAGACGCTTCAAACACAAAGATGAACGACATCCACCCATCTAACCTCACAAAACATTGTGGGTTAATCTGAAATTAAATAGAAAAAGACAATGAAAAATAAAGTGCCATTACTTTTTTCAGGTTGAGGTGCTGTGATGGCTGGGAGAATACTACCACTATGTGAGGTGGTGCGTTCACAACTCCGCTCTGGCATCACCATCACCTCTGTGGCTCAGTGTGTTGAGGAATTGGTAATGATTGGGATTTTGTAAACCCTTTAGGATTACAGTAAACCTGTGTTAGCCACTATTGTTATAGGTGTATAGTATACTTGTTCTATGAATCTGTGTACAGTAAACCCTTCATATCCACTGAGTATATGTTTGTGTAATGTACAAAGAAGGTTTACTATTTTCAGATTCATTACCAACAATGCAATACACTCCCAAAACACCAACTAATGGAACACAAGGGACTTCTCTATGTCGTTATATGCATTTGTTATTGTACAGCCACAATCAAATAACCACTGACACTTTCCTTCCATCGTAGTAAATATCTAGGTAATAAACAACACATGTATGATTTTGCAGCACTTCATAATAATAATTGAGGGGGTTGAGTTGATGTAAGGTGTTGTTGTATGATTCTATTCTGATATGGTACCGAGGTATTTGCACGATGGAAGGAAAGTGTTGGTGGTTATTTGATTTTGGCTGTATAGTAGTTTTAGTGATAAGAGAACTATGTGCAACATGTAAGGTTATAATTATACTGTACCTAATGCACAATGATACATTTAACAGGTGTTGAACAGTCTGGATGCTGAGGCCACATGTATAGCAATCAGAATAGACCTTGGCATATTTAAGATTCAAGTTGTGGACAATGGTAATGGAATACAGGAGAGGGACCTTCAGTACTTGGGAACCAGGTAAGATTCATATGTGTTGACCTTCCTTGTGTTTATAATTATACTGTAATTGCTTGGCATTGTAGTTGTGGTTATTATTTGCCAAGTGGGGAAACTGTACTAATTAGTACAATAAACACGTAACTCCTTTGTGCTTTTCAAGAACATCATCATAGTTGATAAGCCAGATTTTTATTATTGCAGTATTGTTATAATTTTTTTTTTATTCATTTATTTATTAGTTTATTTATGAAGTCTTTAACTTGTGAGATGATGAATATCCAATTATAGAAGTCTGTATCTTTTAATTATTTCCTGTACTTCCTTGATATGTAGCAATGATGAAATACAACAGTGACAAATTACAGAGAATTTGCTATAGGGGCTATTGCAAATTTAACATCTCCTGTTGTTGTTGAAAAGGTTTGTGTTCACTCGTAGCCTGCCAAGCTAATGTCTTCCCAGCTGAGAAACAAATCTGAGTAGAGTACAGCAGTTTTTCTTGGCATACGTTAGGCCCTCGATAGAAAATGAATAAACTTAGCACAATCCTTTTAACACAGGCTCATTAAATCACTTAGTCTGTATGGTAATGAATAACAGAAACCTGGGAAAACATTTTGGTGGTCTTCAGTGAGGGACTGAGTGTAAAATGAAATGGTGGATACTAGTATGTATTCATTGTATATTGGGGATCTATTGCATTCATTCATTTCAGACATGCCACCAGTAAGTGCCACACCCTTGCTGACTTGACTACAAACTTGTCCCACTATGGGTTCCGAGGTGAAGCCCTGGCCAGCACCGTGGATGTCTCTGCCATCGTTGACATTTGCACCAAACCACAGGACTCCAAACAGACGCTGGCCAAGCTCTTCACTTACGGCAAGGAGAAGATGATAGGAGGTGCCAAGTCTAACAGGCCCAGTGTGGGTACGACCATCACCATCCAGGACTTTATGTACAATATGCCCGTCAGGCGGAAAATTATCAAAGAGGCCATCGACATTGAGAACGTGAGGAAACGTCTGGAAAGCTTTGCCCTCATGCATCCAAAAGTCACATTCAGTTTGAGAAATGACAGGACAAACACCATAATACTTCATGCTAAGAAAAGTAACAGTCCAATGTCAACTTTTATGCAGCTGTTTGGGAATGAGAGAGCTCAGGGTCTAGCAGAGGTGGAACATTCTTTGGACCAGTTTACCATCAGTGGTTACATTAGTACCCAACCACACATCAACAAGGCCATACAGTTTGTCTATGTTAATAAGAGAGTGATTCTGAAGACAAAAATCCATAAAATGTTAAACTGGTTGCTGGCCAGGTGTTCCATTATCAGCAGTAGGATACACCCAGGCAGTGGAGGGTCTGGAAAGCCCACCAGTCCAATCAAAGGAATGAGACTGTATGGTATCTTCTTTATTAATATCGAGTGTCCCTACAGTGAATATGACATCTGTCTTGAACCCACTAAAACCCTGGTAGAGTTTAGGGACTGGGATAAACTTCTCATCTGCATTGAGGAAATGTTTCTAAAATTTATTCGAGAAGAAGATCTGGTGATATCCTTGAGTGAGAGGTTCAGAAGATCAGGCAAGGGGAATGATGAAGAGGCTGAGGAAGATGCCACAACAGTATCAGAACTGGAAGTATTTAGTCTAAAGAGAACATACAACAAGGATGATCCACCAGACAAAGGTGGTCTGAAGTACGGCCGAACAATCTGCACTCAGGATAACCTATTGGCGGTTCACTCTCTCCCTGTCAAAAGAGCCAAGAAGAAAATAATGGACACTGAAATTGAAGATCAAAATATGCAAAACATAGATCAGCCTAATGAAAGGGACATAAAAGACATAGATCAGCCTAACACAAGGGAATTACGAAGCTCCAACAAAAGTGTTTCAAGTGTGACGAGAAAAAAATATGAGAGGGACGATGATCAGGGTACTTGTGAATCATCTTCCTCATTGGTAAAGTCTAAACGATTGAAGAAAGGTTTTAATTTGAGTGGTATCAATGATAATGAAAGATATCAAAGTAATGATAGTGTATGTCAGAAACCATCTCTAGTTGATGGTGAAGACAGTGCTTCTGGTAGTGACATGTCCAGAACAAGCACCAAGTCATCAAGTCCTCTCTCTGAAATGGGTGAAGTAAAGCAGATTAATTATAAAGTGAGCAAAGGAGATTCCAAAAGTGAGAATATATTAGATGTAAAAACCACCCTGGAGGAATTTAAACGAAACATTAATGTAGGTAAAATGTATGACAGTGATGGGTCTCCTGGTGAAAGTGATGAAACACATTCAGGCACAGTAAGGAAATTAGACAGAGACAAGGATGGAATAGATGTCCAGTTAACAGTTGAAGAGGAGAGGATAAGTAATGGGAAAATAACTGTGGAAGAGGACAGAGAAAGTGATGGAACAGATTTAAGGAAAGTACTAAGTTGTACAGAGCGAGGTAGTGGAAACAGAAATGATCAGATTGAGGCAAGGCGTTGTCTAACTACACTTGAAGAGTTTGTGAAATTTTGTAAAGGTGATCACAGAAAGACAGAGGGAGAGATTATGACACCACTAGAAGCAGTGAGACATACCCCTTCCACTCCACCACCTCTGAGGGCATCAAGACGTGTAATACAAACACATCATGATGAGAACTTCTTGAGCACTACTTGTGAAAGTTCTCAAGGGGAATTATTAAACAATAAATTTCAAAAAAATATGCAAGCCAGTGGTTCTCATAAGAAAGGATTGTGGCAAGAAAATTCTCCCAGTAAATGTAACAGTGTACTAACTCTTGATGATTATGAAGATATTGTATTGAAATCACATAAGAACAAGGATAATGAAGAAATTATGAAGCAGTCAGATAATACGAAAGCATCAGCATTAAGTAAATCACTTGGTGAAAAACTCAGGAGGCACCAAAGCAAAGTAAAAAATCTACAAACCTTAAGAAAGTTTGAATACAGCAAACCAAGTATAGTATCAAACACCTTAAGCCTGCCTACCACTATTGAGACAGCCAACAGCAATCAAAATGATGATATTTCCCAGGAGTTACAAACACTTGAGAGAACTTCCAACCAAGTCAGTAAACAAAGAGGTAAAGATGAGCATGACACAGACATCCTTGAGAGTAGCTTCAAATTTCAACCAGTCATCCCAGGTAGAATGTCAGACTTAAGTCTTGAAAATGACATTTTTCACAGAAACAGTCCAGTTCATCAAGAGAACCATTCTTCTAATAGCAGCATCACAGTTAGTAAAAGCAGTACCCCTGGGAAGAATGTTATTATGAATTGCAATCAAGAACATTGTTGCAGTTCTGTGGAACACCAGAATCTTATTGACCAACAAAGGGTTGGGACTCTGGTTGATGCTGTAATGTTAAAGAAGGGAAATTCTGGCATTTTCAGCTTTGAGAAAAGAAAGTATGAGAAGCAAGAGGTAAATAGTGAAAATCAGAGCTTTTTAAGAATTAACAATGAAAATCCTGTGTTTGTTCAGCATTATTACCAAGATAGAAATCAGAAGTTAGGATTGAGAACAAATTGTCAGTCCTGTACAGAAAATGAAAAACACAACAGAGTATCAGAAACTGAACCTGGTAAGAATAATCAATATGATCCAAGGACAGATATGTTAAATAATCAGCTTGCTGTCGGAAAAATTGGATTAAATAAGTGCATTCAACAGGAAACTGCAACAAATCATATTCAGCTTGAACAAGGTACTAATAATCATAGAGGTCAGCCCAACTTTGTGACTGAAAATTTGGAAGCTCAGGTAACCCATCTTGGAAAGGAATCCTCATCTACTGATATAATGACCTGTGTATCTAGTCATATCACTTGTACAGTGTCACCCACACAGCCTTTTGATATTGAGGGTCAGGATGTTAGTAAGAATAACAAAATTCTGCACTTTGATGACATACCTGAGTCACAAGGTTTTCCTACACACAGTTTAGAAGGAGGAGGGAACAATGACAAGCTTCACACCTTCCCTGACAGTGTACCTTGTTCAACTTCACAAAACACGTCTGTCATATCCCAAGAGTCAAGTTTCATACAGAGGCTTGATGATATAACAGAATTGTTACACCAGATAGAAAGTCGTTCTGAGCATTCTGAATCTGAGAATCTTAAGCATCACAGTGTACAAGATACAAATACATTGCAGGCTCCTTCATCAGATGGGATTGAATGCCCAAAAAAGTCCCACAGTTTGATGACAGACCTTGTACACAGCAAACCAGTAAGTGACAATGACACAAAGATTTCAGATGTACACCAAGAACACTCAGTACAGGCATGTGAAACAAAGTTAGATCAAAAGGTGACACAAATGACCCAAGGCAACATCTCTCTTGTCACGTCTTCGCAACATCCTTTCTCCGAGTCTCTCCACTTCTCCCAGTTGACTATTCCAGAAAAAGATGACAGTTTGCCCTCTGTAAATAGTAACTCCTCCACAGTCATGCTAACAGAACAAGCAGATCTCAAAAATTCCTCTGTTGCCAGTATTTGTACATCATTGGATTCAGGATCAGAAAATTCCAAACTGAATATACAGTCTTGTATGATATCTTTCCATGGGAAAATGATCCATATTGATAAGAAACCAACTTTTGACAGGCAATGCTCTGAAAGGGAAAGTAATGGTGATGATCACTGTAGTCCTTCAGAGTCGGCAGCTTCTAAAACAAGAGCGTTTTCCTCTGTTCAGTCAAATGGAGCAACAACTTTGGCAACAACAAGTCACAGAAGTATTGATAGCACTGAAAGGATAGAAGAAACCAACAGGCATTCTCACAAACCAAATTGTACAGAAGGTAGTAACCAACTCATTTCTGAGGAATCCCAACTTTCTTTGCACGATGAAGGAATTAGAGTAAGAAATGTTCAGAGTCAGAAGGATGAATTCCCAGAGGAGTATCATAAAGTTGGACAGCATCTTAATTGTAAACAACAGGAAGACCAGAGTCCAGACAGACATAACCTAGAACAGCAAAAGTTAAATAATAAGACAGCAGAAGGTGAGTCTTTAGTAACTGAGCACCCACACAGCCAGGGAATGGAGAGGTGTACTCCTGACTACCCAGCCAAGAGGTGGAAAGAGGTAGTGGACCACGATGGGAGGAAGATGTACGTGAACCTCCAGACAGGCAACACCTCCTATGACCCCCCACAGGTTGAGGATGTCCCACATTGGTCATGTAGTCAGTCCCTCGGGGCACCACTTCTCAAGGTGCCTCTCACACATGAGCCCTGGTTCCTCCCCCACGGTAATGGCAGGAAGGCCCGGGAAGACTTCTCCCTCACCCACGGCTTCACGGATTTCTTGTCGTGGAAGAAAAGAAAAGAACTCGAGAAAGAGCCTAATTTAAAGTTGGGATCCAGTAGCTCATGCACAGACTCAGCGTCTTGCAAAAAAATCTTGAGTGAATTTAAAGAAAGCTGCAAATCCACACTCCCAACACACAAGGTGCAGGAGGCAAGCTCAGTACAGAAAGACATAGAGACTGATAACAACAGCAGCAGTAATCCAAAATACTCAGATGAATTTGTCCTGTCAGATGTAGCTCAGATCTGCCACAACTGGGAAGGTCCAGATTTTGCCATGGATGCTGAGGTACTAAACACTGGCATTGAACAGATAACATCAGCTGAGAGAAATTATTCCAAAAGGGATGCCATGATCAAGGTTTACAATGCAGTCCATCCTTACAAATTTACAAAGGATATGCTTCAGACCTGTAAGGTAAGTACAACTCAATATCCTTGACTTATTCCTGACCTCTCATCCTTCTGCTTATACTGTTGAACTTTTTTCTTCATTGGGCTCCTCCGATCACTATCTTATTTCAATATCCTGTCCTATCGCTCCAGTAAGACCTTTGGACCCTCCCAGGAAGCGGCGTCTGTGGCACTACAGCGCTGCCAACTGGGATGATCTGAGGCAGTACTTTCAAGATTTCCCATGGCATGATTTTTGCTTTCATGGCCGGGGTCCCTCTGAGTGTGCTGCATGCATCTCGGAGGTGATCCTCTCGGGCATGGAGGCATACATTCCATATGCTTTCCCTCTTACAAATTCAAAAAACTTTTGGTTTAATCATGCTTGTTCTACTGGAGAACTGGTCAACTCTGGAACACTCTTACCTTCATCCATGTTTCCACCTTACTACCACTTATGCTTATTCAAACGCAATGTGTCTAGAACGAAATTGGACATGATTTTGGACCACTCTCACTTTGTACTACACAGATGAGGATGACAAGATGGCTCATAGCCTTTAGTCCTCATCTTTCTCAATATAGGAAAAAAAAACAAAAAAAACTGATAACACTGTAAAGCACCTACAACCTCTCCTCATTCACTGACCAGGAGGATTGGTGGCCCACAGAACACACCATGAAACTCATTGCATACCACTATACCATTGTGTATGGATAACTGTCATATGCAGTTATTAGAGTTATGGATAAATGAGGCTTCATTATATTAAAATTCTGCAATTTATATACAGTCTGTAATACTTTGACAACTTTATTGTTTATAATTACCATTGTTTGTTGGTAGGTTCTGGGACAAGTGGATAACAAGTACATTGCTTGTTGCCTCACCTACCCCTGGCTGAGTACTGATGCTGCCACACCAACACCAACCCAGCTGGTAGTGCTGTTTGACCAACACGCTGCTCATGAGCGTGTCAGACTGGAAGCCATCACCAGAGAAAATTATGAGGAAAGCAGAGGGAAAATACAAGAAGGGGATGAGGAAGAGGAGAGTACTGTACCCACCCTGCGTAGTGCCACAGTGGTCCCACCTCTGCAGCTGGCTCTGCCTCCCCATGAGATGAGACTCATGGCTGCATTCCCCCACATCTTTAATCGTCGAGGGCTTCATTTCTCACAGGTAAACTCGTTTTCTTTATAACACAGTACTCTACATAGAGGATGAGTTTCAGCTTTATGTGGCATACCTCAACACTATCACTTGGTAATAACTGTTTACTATATTGTCATTTCTGCCATCCTATCACAAAATTATTCCAATTTTAGTACATCACACTTTATTTGGATGAGCTAGAATTTATGGCTGTTGGTTCTTCAGTCCCTTGCAAATGTCCTGTATCAGATGAATGAAACTGAGCTAATTGAGTAAATCTTCCTAAACAATTTTACAAAGACCAAAAGCCATAGTTTCACATAAATTTTTTAGCCTGTTTCATTATTGTCTACTCATTTTCAGGTGAATTCTGAAATGGTGAGTTTCCACGCCATTCCCAGTTGTCTGGTGGCACGGGAAGCCAGTGAGGCGAGGCACCGTCGCTGCCAAATGGCCGTCACCACCGTAGAGAGCACCATCAGGGACCTGTGTCATCAACTTCAGAAGACAGGTGGCGTTGTACCACCAATACCCACACCCATTTCCAACATACTCAACAGTCAGGCTTGCAGAGGTGAGGGAGTGAGATTTTAGGAAGGAAGGAGATAATCTGTATACAGTTATAACACAAGAATAGATAATGGTAGTAAAAACCCACACAATATTCTGTAATGTAGTGGTAATTCACAATGACGTGAAGAGCAGCATGCTAAGAAAAACCCACTTTTTATAGACAAAAATGAAGGTATGTTCAAACTAGATCCATTAATTAGAGCACTATAGTCAAACCAGAATATACTGAGCCTTCGGGTAGGGTCGAGGATTAAGAGCAGCGTTGCCAAATCACCACCAAAACATACCCACATGGTGCGAGAATGACCAGGTGACTGACATGAGTACACGTGTCCTTGACCCGCCATTAACCCTTTGTCACAGGAGATGTGGCAGCATGTACAAAATAGCATGTCACATGTTGTATAGAGTTGTTGTCAATATACTTACAATGAACCTAACTCGTCATTATAAATACTTCTTTTTAACATTGTAATATATATCGAATACTTAGAACTACTACAAATTGGCTTATGCATTAAAATTTTAACGATATGGGTTTGTTTTGGTGATGATTTGGCAATGCCGCTCTTAATCCGGACCCCACCCTAGGGCTCAGTATATTCTGGTTTGACTATAGTGGTCAAATCCCTCCCAGATGTGGGGTCGGGTCCCTGAGGAATGGCCAGGTCAGGTCGGTTGGGTGAGGTGAGGTGAGGTGTGGTCTGTCTGTCATCAGAACACACCTTGTCCCTCCCTCCCCCTGTCAGCTACTTATTTTCCTTTCATGTTTCATTCAACTCTGTACTGCTGAAGAGGGAGGTAGTTGCCTCCGAAACGTCCATATTAAATACTTTTTGTCTATAAAAAGTGGGTTTTTCTTAGCATTCTGTAATGTATTTTTACCTCATAACTTTATTGGTCTGAGCAAAGTGGGAAAATTACATTATTTTAAAGTAAAGGGGCTCCATTTTAACAACTTATGTATGTGTGTGTACCACATGAATATAGACATTGTAGTGTGTGTATTGAAGGTGAAATATAAATTTAGAGATTGTTTCAAGTTCAGTCTTGAATTAATTAAATTGTTAAAATAATGTACAGTACTGTACTGTACACAATACATCCTATAATTTGGTGACCCAATGAACTAGTTAGAAAGTGAATTAAAAATTGGTTCTCCATTAAAACGATATTTTGTAAGGGCAGATAAATTTATTCATCATTTTAGATAATAGCATCTTACTCTGTAGAATGCTATGTGATGTGTTGTAGGTGCAGTGAAGTTTGGGGACCCACTGAGTATGGAGGAGTGCCAGGAACTTGTGTCAGCCTTGGCTACATGTCAACTGCCCTTCCAGTGTGCCCATGGCCGACCTTCAATCATGCCCCTCATCAATCTGGCTCACCTCCCTCCCTTGACACTCAATAACCAGGTGACCAAGACATTATAGTTAAAATGTTAACACTTCTCCACTCAGGAAAATTTCTTTCTGATATTTCAAAGGCATGATACACTGTACATGATCAAGGGTAGGGCCTGCAGAAAGTAATAGAGTAAAGAGTGACAGAGTTCCTGTACATCATCATTGGACCTTAACTTTGATTCCCTCTGATTGTAGTGCAGAATAGTATGATTAAATCTCTGTGAGAGTTAAGGACTGAAATTCCCAGTGTATTATAAAATAACATATTCCTACTTTCCAATTAATATGCACCTTGCTGTTCTGTACACTATATTCTCTCCCTACTCTTGAGGAATGCATTCAAGGCTCATCATTCCATGTAGAATTATTTAATAATATAATGTTCTTTTGCAGAGAGACAAACCTTGCCTGTGGAAGCTGAAGGAGGCTTTGAAGACTTGTGGTTAAAGCTGTTGACTGTTCATTGTTCCCAAAGATATTTAATATTTTTATATTATAGATAACTATATTGTGCAATATTTGGTAATACAGTATTTAACATGACCATAATATTTAATATGGTGTAATATTTTAACATTGTTTAGGACAGGCAAATTAACTTTCAGAGTATACTGTATATACATGTAAGGAACTTTTAAGATTTTATTTAATTTTCTACTACATCCTTGTTAAGACGTGTGTACATCATGTTAACTTTTATTACTTATTATTTAATGCAGGAATATGATTCTCTACACATAATAAAACAAAACCCATGTGAAACATCCTGTACTCCATATTGTTATCATTTAAAACATACTGTATAGTGTATTAAATTCATTATTTTGCCAAGAGAGGAATTTAGAATTTGAAATCCTTATACTTTTTAGCTGGTTTGCTCTGGTCCTGCTGTTGCTTGCGTCTCTTGTTACGCTGCTTGGCTGCATGTTCTGCCACCATGTCTGAGAAGTCTTCCTCCTCACCCTTCTGTTGTTCTCTCAATGTGGCCTCATAACGGGCAGCCATGGCATCAGTGTCCACCAGGTCCAGTTCAGAGGGATCCAAGGCCACTTCTACTCCTTGAGGAGCTGTTCGGCCTGCACCACCAGCCGCAGCACTGGCTGCTGCAGCTGCAGCTGCTGCTGCTGCTGTGATATCATAGGTGTGTGTTGACCCCATCATGGCACGACCCACTGTCTCTGCTCTCTTCTCTGGCAAAATGGTATACAGAGCAGGGGTATCTCCCCCTTCCATCTCTGTTTCCATTCTCTTTTTTCTCAGCTCAATCATATCTGGTGTCTCCAATCCTGCAGGAAGTGAACTGATGCCTGAAGGAGTAACCAGACCAGTCTCCCCTGGTGTCACCAAGCCACTTACATCTTCATCAGACTCCTCTTCACTTTCCTCTTCAGATTCTTCCTCACTCTCACTCTCCAGCTCTCCCCACAGTGTTCTCTCTACCTCCTCTTCAGTTAGAGGAGTGTCAAAATCTTTACCCTGTGTACCAAACACATCACCATAGATTGGTTTGCCCATGTTGTCTACTGGTGGCTTTCCCCAACCTCCAGCATGGTAACCAAAACTACAATTTTCTGGTATGGGGGCATTAAGTCCTGGAATCTTCAAATTTGGGTAAGATGGAGGTGGACCATAACGCTGCATAGCAATAAGCCATGGTGGAGGAACCTTGTGGGCATTTGCTCCAACAGGCATCCCCAGGGCAATTCTTAAATCATCACTCATCTCTCCAGGTTTCTTGTCCTTCATTTTTGTCTCAAATTCCTTCCCTTCATAATAAAGGTCTCCATGAATTGTCATCTTTGGTTTTGTTTGCCACTTGAAAAAGGCATCGTGCAATTTCTGGTAATCAATGTCAATTTTACCCATTTTTGGTCTGACTTTGTCCCTCATCTTGGCCTTAAGGGTCTTCTGGTCCTCCTTCTCTTGTAATGCTGCTCTCATTTCCATGATGCCTGTACGCTTGATGAAATCTGGTAACTCAAAGGGAGGTTTCTCAATACCACGTTTACCCTGGAGGTACTTGCGTTTAAAACACCAGTGACGAGGCACAGGCACTGTGTTCCTGGTGGCCTTCAGGTGAACTAAGAGTTTGGGGTCCTTGGCAGTGACATCATGCATCTCAACCACATCAGGCCGGCTTACCGTTTGTTTCAGCTCGGCAATACTCATTCGCTTCAGCAGTTTCATCTTCCTCTTCGACATTTTCGGCCTATCATCGTCTTCCTTCTTTAGGTCGTCTTCGTCGTCATCATCATCATCAAGAGGAATTCCTGGTACTTTAGGCCCCAGTTTCTTTATGTCTATGATAGGAATTTCTGCTTTAGGGACAATTTTTTCCTCTTCAGGCATCACCTCAGGCTCAGCAATACGGAAAGTTTCAAAGATTTTGGTGAAGTGGCGATAGTTTGGATCAGTGATGTCCAATTCAATTGAATCCTGGATGTATTCAATCTCAATGTTTGAGTCCTCGACATCACCCTTGTCACGCCTTGTCTGTTCAATACGCTGACGTTCCAGCTCCTCTTGTAAACGGTGACGACCTTTCCTCTTCTTCTTCTTCTTCTTTTTCTTCTCTTGTTTTGTTTTCTGTGTAGCTTCTTCTGGCGCTTCATCTTCATCCTCCTCGTAGGCTGGAGGGATAAAGGCAGGCTGGGCCTTGGGCAGAGGTAAGGCGGTTCGAATCTGTGGCTGAGGGGCTGGTTGCTGGGGTTTTGTCAAGTCGTCCATCCGTGCCAAGCCTTCCCTCTCAACCTTCTCCACGTCTTCAGGGTTTACACCAACCTGATATGAAAAGCATGTTAATTAATGTTTGTAATTGTATATAAGACAAAGTATAGTCAATCCATTCACACTGCAAGCTCTTTTCCAAATAATTTAACCTTGTCCATTATATAATAATGGAGTATGAAGTAAGAAAGGGCTAGTTTTTGGTCATACATGTCTTGGGTAGTAGTGCTAAATAATTATGTATGGTACCATACCTGCTTAGCTCTCTCTGTCTTAAAAGCAAGAGCCTGCTCCAGGGCTTGTGGTAATTTGACTTCTCTGGGTGTATCTTCCTTGGGAGCAGACACTTGGATGGACATGAGAGGTGGTGGTGCTGGTTTGTCTCCTTTGTCACTTGTATCTCCTTGAGTTACTGGTGTACCTGGAGGACCCATGCCAGAAGGTGCTGCACCCAACAAACCTGCACCCTAGTGTAAATATACAGGTTAATTAACATCAACAAATGAGACTGACCATTATATATTATGACATTTTCTCTTAACCACTTAGCTGCGGGCATTACCTATCGCAGCAACTCGTGTCTTCCGGGCCTCTCTGCAATCGCGGTCACTATGTAAACAACACATTTGATGGCTAATAGCTTGTTAACCACTAACTTTACATAAATAAATGATACAGGATATTGAAGTACAAACCTGTAGCTGTCTCCTGATGTACTTGTGAAGACTAAAATGACATCTGTAAGATGGGTAGCCACCTCACAATGACATCAACTCAAAATTCACTTTTACACTCTATTTACACTATATTTCCTTATCTAAGTACATTTTCACACTCTAATTTCATTATAAAACATGTCAGATTCACATTTTTCAACACAACAATATGAAATATAATGTCACTATCATTTTTACATACATATATGGTAATTACAGGAAAAGAATAGATAAAAATATATCCTTCTACCCTCACTTTTTGAGTAAGACTGACTGGTGGTGGCTGAGATGGCTTTCGCCAAGTCCCTGGCTGCCGGCTACAGTGTTACCACCATGAAACTAGTTTGCTAGGGACCGCGCAAATTTAAAAACTGCTGTCGAAAGAATGCTACACCCGCGGTGCTCCAGATTTATTGCTAGTGTCGAAATTTTACTACACCCGCGAATTAAAGGTTATGGGGACATTCTTCCGAGGGTAAATGGATGGGCTACTGATTCCTCCAAGATATATTAGGAAACCGACAACTTCAATGGGGTGGGGATCTGTTTCATGGCTTACTTTGGAGGAATCATAGACCTTCCAATTCACCAAGAAGAGAATCTCCCCTTAAGTTGTGCTTTCTACTTTATACTTCTTCTCTATTCAAATCTTGGCTTTGTAAATCATTTAGCTTTCATCATCATTATCAATACCTATTTCTTCTTAATTTTTTTTTTAAGGGATGGGGGCCCCTGGCCCAGGGATGGAAAATCATATCAGAAATAATCGGAGAAAGGGACAGAATATCTTGTGAAATGGGTCACATTTACTTCTCTTTCCAAGCCCACAAAAAAAGCCCAACTCGGTAAGTTCAAGAAAACTAGTCACAAGTTTTTAAGACCTTGTCAAGAAAAGGGAGAGTAAATTTTGTGGAAGAATAAGAAAAGGAGGGACAGATGAAGAGGTAAAAATGGAAATAAAACCATTCAAGCTAGGTTACATAATAGTTGCACATTACCTATAGTCCACTCCAATAAGAAAATTGGCTGTGATTTATGGTAACACATGGGTAAAGGTGACACTCCTGTTACTGTTGGCAGGGTGTATGATTTGTTTACATTCTCACCAAGCATTCCTCCTTCAAACAATATTTATATTTCTTCACTTAGCGCACCTCTTACATAAGCTAAGCAAATTTAGTTTATATCATTGGATCAAGCAGAAATTGTACAACTATAATACAATTATTAAAACTCTAGAGGGTAAAAAATAAAGTAATTACAGTCAATTAAATTGGCGCCAATTTTTACAGCCACCTGATTGGTTTATCCCACCTTAATTCCGTCAGTGACTTGACAATCTTTACTGCTATATAATATATGGCAATTATTTCAATCTGATATTATTACAGAGTACTAAAAGTGGATACAAGTAATGCGCCATACGAACAGTAGCAGGAGTGCCACCTCTACTGATGTGTTAACACTAATCAGAGCCAATTTTCTTATTGGAACGGATTATAAGTCACAGGCAATCAACAGTTAAAAACCAACCTATACTGAGGAAGAGAATAAATTGTTAAAATCACTACAAAAGTAGAGTATATACCTATAATAGAATACTGTACATAACAAAGCTGATAATCATGAAGTGAAACCTACTGGTGGTCGTGGTGGCGTAGGAGTCTGAAGTGCAGTAGGAGGTCTTTGTCCAGGCATTGATGTTGGGGTGCGAGGACTGGTTGGCTGAAGAAGAGGGGGTCTGAGGGGAGGCTGCTGAGGTGAAGGTGAAGACTTTGGTGTAGATCCAGGGGCTGGACCAAGTAAGCCAGCACCCTGTATTGACCCTGGCCCACCAAAGGTTCCAGGACCACCCATTGGCCTCGGCCCCTGTGGTCTGGCTGGGAATGGGGGTGAAGGAGGCACTACCACAGAGGCCTTAACACCAGGGGGACCCAGGACTGGTACAGCACCAACACTGGGACTACTAGACCCCACTGTGGTTGGTCCAGGCGGTCGTGGTCCATCTCCAGCCACACCTGGTCCACCACGCTGCAACATAACACAGTTCACATGGTGTTAACTATAGCATTGGATTTAGGATCATGTGTGTGGTGTTGATGATGGTGTGGTACAGGTACAATGACTCCAAAGACACACACTCAAACTACTGAACCAGCCATTGTATCTGTACCACGCGATCATCAACAACACGAATACTTTGCCTACGGCTCTTGGTTCCGAGACCCGATCCATCTACAGTATCCTTCACTGTTATGGGTATGTCAAAATATTGAGTGATGGGGATGATATTTCACTACACTGATAATACTCATATTTAGTACACTATATTGTACAGTACTGTATTTCAATAATGATTCAACATATATGTAGTGGATACACACATACTACTGTATATGAGTGTGGGAGTGATTATGTCAGAATTTTGGCAGTAATTGATGTTCACTTACAGGGATCTGGTCTTCTTTCTGTTTCATTGCTTCTCTTTGTAGTTTCAGCAGCTGGACTTGCTTTTCTTGCTCCTCTCTTTGCTTCTCCATTAGAGCTGCTTGTTGTAGTCGGAAGAGTTCTTGCTGCTGCTTCTGCTGCTGCTGTTGCTCTATAAGACGTTGTTGTTCCCTCACCTTGTGCTGCATCAGACGCTCCTCCTCAAGCTTGCGATGTCGATTCAGCATCTGGTGAAGTACAGTACTCTCTGTTAAAACATCTTTCTACTGTGTTTTTATTAGCATATATTTATGAGTAGCTCAACCTGAAGATTGTATGATATTATCGTGGACAAAAATATTGCACCCCCCTCCTGACTGAGATTTGATTTGAGCTGGTAACACTTTTGATCTCACCTCCTCTCTCTCTCAAATCACGCTGGACTTGCCAGAGAGAGCGGGGGTGAGATCAACAGTGTTGCCAGCTCAAATTAATACTCTCATTCAAGAGGGAGTCTTGATATTTTTGTCCATGATAGTACATTGTTCACTCCAGTCTAGTCATAACAACACAGCACTCACATTACCTTACTCGTATATTAAGTACACACAATAAAAAAACCATTGGTGCTCGTGTAAAACAGTATGACACCTCAGACAGTGAATACTGAAAAATTGCTTGTTTATTCTCTGGGTATCATGAGCTGTGTCCATCATTTACAAAACCATCTGACCACTCCTACTCCATAGTTTTTTTTATCTTGTGTACAATGATATGGAATATTTTTAGGATGACGGTAAATGATAAACGCATCCCTCACTGCAGGTTATGTGGCATTCAAGTGAATCAGAAATGGGTACGATGTGTAATACTGTCCTGTAAACGAAAAAGTAGTTAGCATTCATGGTTCTTGTCATGTTACATCAAAGGTCTAATGTATGTAGACAGATTGTATTTGCTTTTCCTCACAAAAGTAATGAGGGGGTAGTACACTAAGTACAGTGTTCCAATTCACCAACAAAAGAATCTCTCCTTAAGGACCCTGTGATCGTGTATGAAAATTGAAGGTTTCTGAATCCCCCTGACCATACCATGAAATGAGCTCCTTCCATATAGTTGGTGTTTCGTGGTAATATTTGAAGGACTCCTTACCTCCAAGTTTCTGACTATATCACCAGGTCCAATAAATAAACTACAACATTAAACCTTGGCAGTAGGCCTACATCACTTGCCTCCTCTTGTTCCCGGGCTTTCCTCAACAACTCCTCCTGTCCGCTGGAAGGTTCATTAGGTGTCTGTTCCTCATCCACCTGCATATCTTCCTGCTTCAAGTTCTCCCCATCGTCTTTCAACTCTTCTTCCATTGCTCCGGCCCCACCAGGAGCAACATCTCCATCATCTCCCACAGGGGTATCAATTTTGTCCACCCCAGGCGGTCCATCATCGTCATCGTCAACAACGTCTGAAACGTTTCATTAGGGGGGTTAGTAAGGTGTTGGTAAATCTGGAGCAACTGATTCCTCCAAACTATTTCACAAGCAACAGGCCACCATTATTTTTGGTAATCTGGTCCTGTTTCCTGGGATACTTTGGAGGAATTAAGGTACTCCAATTCACCAAACTGTGAATCTCCCCCTAACTCTCTTGACAGAAAGCATCATTCACAGGAGTACATACTGTACACTAGATTTTATACTCAACATGGAGAAATTGAAACTGATATTATTTCCTGTATTTTATAACTCACTTTTTCTTTCTTGCTGTGTGCAATTCTGTACTAATAGGGTTGTACTATTAAATTTCTTTGAGAATAAGGCATTCTGTTGTTCAATTCGCAATGCAAGATAATACGAGCGACGAAGAGCCTTTCCCTTGATATAAAATGAATAAATTTGTCACTATCCTTTTAACACAGGCTCAGCAGATCACTCAGTCTGTATGGTAATGAATAGCACAGGCCTGAGAAAACATTGGTGGTCTTCAATGAGTGTAAAATGAAGTGGTGGATACAAGTACTAATTCATTGCATATCAAGGGTCTACAGAAGACCCTGTATACACAATGAATAAATACTTGTATTCACCACTGTAACCGCCGTACCGGTGGTATATTATTATGAATATCCTGTATCAATATTGGAGATACATCGATATTAAGGGTGAAATAACATGTACGTACCTATTGGATAGAATTAAAATATAGAAATAAGCAACATAATAGGATAGGATCAAAACACATAAAGAAGGTAATAACATGGTAAAAATAGAAGTGGAGTTAAAGAAAGAGTTGGTGTGTGGGTGAGGCTAGCATGTTGTTTATGCATGATTCTGCTGACCTAAGAACAGATGAAACACTGGGGGGGGGGGGGGGGGGGTGCAGCACACCACCACACCACAGGACAGGCCAGTGAGGAATAGACATTGGTTACTATTGGAAGTGTGATATCGTCTGTTGTACTGGATATAACATAGTCAACCAAGGATAACCCTCCAGCCCAGCACAGTCCCTCAATAGTGCGAGTCTTGATACTTGCTGGAGTTTACCTACACATTGATGAACAGTACAAGTAGAGTACAGTAATGGGAACGAGAGTGAATCAAAACATAGAAGAAAGGTACAAGAGGAGTGAGCCTGTACTGAACTGAGATGAGAACCTGTTGCTATACATGTTGTGTCTTATACCTAAAGGTAAGGCATGTACCGGTATGATACGGAGATGAGCTGTAGTACAAGAATTCTTGTGATTGTAATTTCAGGTTCACCGTATTCTAATAAAGGGACGAGTTACACTATCGGGGTATTATTGCTCCCTCTCCACTTTGGTTCTGCATGATAATTGCCTGTCGCTTCAACGGCGACTATAACCACTTCATTTTACACTCGGTCACTCACTGAAGACCACCAAATGTTTCCTCAGGCTTCTGTTATTCATTACCATACAGTCTAAGTGATTTACTGAGCCTGTGTTTAAAGGATAGTGATAAATTTAATCATCACATATTGAGGGCCTACAGTACAGTACCTGGTTTTTCTTCTGGTGGTGGTGATGGTGGTGGTGGAGGCTCAGCTTCACCAAGCGACACCAGATGTTGGTACAGTCGTTCCACAAGGTCCGTCTTCAGTCCTGATAACAACACAACACATCAATATAACTTTAATTAATGGAGACAGAATAATGAATGCCTTTAGAGGGTACCATAATACACTTTTTGGCAAATATTAAAAGAATTACCGTTAGTGCGTGCGGTTTTTCTACCTTCATTACTCACTTAATTAGATCATTCTAATACTATTTTCTTCTATGGCATTTCCTCCGCAAATTTCCAAGATAGGGCATATTCAAATGGGGCATTTTGAAATTAGCCTGACCTGACCTGACCTAACCTAACCTAGACCACAGTAGACTACAGGGACCTAACCTGGGCAAACTACCGGGAAATAACCGTGGTAAAGTACAGGAAATGACCGGGGCAAAATACTGGGACCTAGCCGGATCTGGCAACACTGCTACAAAGCGGTAATTCTTTCAATAAATACCGAAATGACCGGGGCAAAATACTGGGACCTAGCCGGATCTGGCAAGTTACAAAACGGCAATTCTTTCAATAAATACCGAAGTCAGAGGCCGTTCAATTCACCAAACACAGAACCTACCCTTAAAAAAGATATAGGTACGGTATTTATTGAAAGAATTACCGTTTTGCAGCAGTGTTGCCAGATCCGGTTGGGTCCCAGTATTTTGCCCCAGTCATTTATTGTACTTTATCACGATTATTTCCCGGTAGTTTGCCCAGGTTAGGTTCCGGTAGTTTGCCCAGGTTAGGTCCCGGAAGTCTGATGCGGTCTAGGTTAGGTTAGGTCAGGTCAGGTAAGGTCAGACTAATTTCAAAATGCCCCATTTGCGTATGCCCTATCTTGGAAATGGGGCATTTGCGGAGAAAATGCCATAGAAGAAAATAGTCTTAGAATGGTCTAAATAAGTGGGTAATAAAGGTAGAAAAACGTACGCAATAACGGTAATTCATTCAATATTTACCAAGATGTATTTAATATCTCGAAAACGGGGCATAATAGTGGTCCAAAATAGTGTAGATACTAAAATATACAATATAGTGAACTCTGTACTTCTCTATTTTTAAAGACATTATGGACAAAAGCTTGAATATTACCAAACGTTTAACTAATTAATTAATTTATTTACCGTGAGTTGGAAGAGTGAAGGTAGCCAATTTAGCCTTAAGGTCCACAACCCTTAATTTGGCTATATCACCATGTGTCATCGGCATCTTGGATTATAATATAGTCGTTTGGGGGAATCAATTTCATCCAGATATTAAACTTGGTGTTGCATTAGAGTGTGTTGATTCCATCTAAAGTATACCAGGAAACAACAACACGACTAAGTTAGATGAATAAAAATATTGGTGTCCTGTTGTTGTTGTTTGGAGGAATCAGTTTCATCCAGATTTTACCAACAATGTACAACAATAACAACAACCCCGACCACAACCCCCCTTAATTAAACTTGTTGGTGTTGTAGTCTTATCGAATAGCAAACGTATATTGATTGAACGTTTTTCCTGAAGCCGGAACACACACACGCCTTGCCACCATCAACAAGGCATCAACCAGTGTTGCCAACTAATTTTTTTTATATATATTAATTAGCATAAAGCGCTAAGTTGGTAAAGGTAAAGTTTTTAAATTATTCCACTAGATTGGCTCTTGTAATTTTGATAGTTAAATATTGAAAGAATTACCGTTATTGCGTACGGTTTTTCTACCTTCATTACCCACTTATTTAGACCATTCTACGACTATTTTCTTCTATGGCATTTCCTCCACAAATGCCCCATTTCCAAGATAGGGTATATTCAAATGGGGCATTTTGAATTAGCCTGACCTTACCTAACCTAGACCACAGCAGTCCACCGGGACCTAACCTGGGCAAACTACCGGGACCTAGCCTGGGCAAACTACCGGGAAATAACCGTGGAAAACAGAAAATACTGGGACCTAGCCGGATCTGGCAACACTACTATAAAACGGTAATTCTTTCAATAAATACCTTTAGAGTTTAGACCTTTTCTTTGGGTAAATATTGAAAGAATTACCGTTATTGGGTACGGTTTTTCCACCTTCATTACCCACTTATTTAGACCATTCTAAGACTATTTTCTTCTATGGCATTTCGTCCGCAAATGCCCCCTTTCCAAGATAGGGCATATTCAAATGGGGCATTTTGAAATTAGCCTGACCTTACCTGACCTGACCTAACCTAACCTAGACCACATCAGACTACCGGGACCTAGCCTGGGCAGACTACCGGAACCTAATCTGGGCAAACTACCGGGAAATAACCGTGATAAAGTACAATAAATGACAGGGGTAAAATACTGGGACCCAGCCGGATCTGGCAACACTGCTGCAAAACGGTAATTCTTTCAATAAATACCTTTCTTTGCACTAGATAATGTGGAAATAAGATAAATTTAACAGAAAATTCGCTAAGTTGGCATTACTGGTATTAACCAAAACATCAGTGTTGCCAGAACTTAGTGGTCTGCTTCGCGAAATTTCCCCCGAGTTCAGCTGAATTTCCCTTTGTACCTCAATAATTCACTGTTTACTCCTAAACATAGTCGTACACATTAAATTTTACTATCTTATCGATATTTTTTCTGATAGAAATTTCTCCGTTTACCCTTGAATAATCTTTATATAATTTCTACAAAGGTACCCTCTCCATGTTTAGGGTAATTTCTTCATATTTGTCAACACTGCTAAGCACACTAATTATTGGTTCTTATTTCAGAGTCATTTCATATTTCTGTATATAGAAGTGGTATAAAATTATTTATTGCTTATAATATCATTTAAGAAATATATTTCTTTCTTATTTTATTGCTATCGATGGCTTGATTGGTTAATATTAATTAAATAATATCCAATCAGTGTTGCCAAGTGCAGGAACATTTCTGTTTTAGAAAATTTTGAAGGCTACAGAGAAAAATTATATAAAGATCGTTCAAGAGTAAACAGGGAAACGTCTACCAGACGAAATACTAATAAGGCTGTCAATGTTCATGAATAAACCGAGGTTTATGGAGGTAAAAATGAAAATTTTGATGTTGATGTTGGTACCATTTCGCCAAGGTAATCTGGCAACACTGAGACTGACAGTCGTACCAGTGTTGCCAGGTGCAGGAAAATTTCTCTGTTTTAGGGAATTTTGTAGTCGACACAGGGAAATTGTATAAAGATGGTTCAAGAGTAAACAGGGAAATTTCTTGCAAAAAGGGAAATTCTGTTGTTGATTCAATGTTGAAGTTGGGGAAATTTTGTGCATCAGACCTGGCATCACTGATTCCCATTGAGTCGTACTGTCACAACAACAAATACTCGTCATGGTGGTGGCGATGTCACATTGTAATTAAATTATATATACATGACCTCACTCTCTGGTTTTGTTTAAGAAGAATCAATCGTTTTTGCTAAAGGAGAAATTATAAAAAGAATTAATCGTGTTAAAGAAGGATCAATAGGTTTGCTAAAGAAGAATCAATAGTTTTGATGAAGGAGAAAATATAAGAATCAATCGTTTTGCTAAAGAAGGAAATATAAGAAGAAGAATTATGCCAAAGAAGAATTAATTGTTTTACTAAAGGAGAATAATTTTACGAAAGAATCAATCATCTTGCTAAGAAAGAATCGATCGTTCTGCTAAAGGAGAATAATTTTTACTGAAGAATCAAGCATTTTGTTAGATGAGAAAATATAAGAAGATTGGTTAATTAAGTAGAATAGTTTTGCTTAAAGAAGAATCAATCATAGAATCAATCGTTTTATTAAAGGATAAGAAGAGTGGTTAATTAACTTACAATGGGACTACACACCATACTAAAGAAAATGAAGCAGAAAGAGCATGAAGTTCGATTGCTGATGCTGTATCCTTTTGTGAAAATCCAAGAACATTGGTGGTGCATAGGATGATGTGGTACTGTACGACAGCTCCATAGACAAACAACACAGTCATCGTATTGGTACCATGCCATCGTATGCACTATGCATGTTCTTGAATAACTGCTACAATGTTCCTGTTGGTTGTGTGTGAAATCATTGTGCTGGATGTCATACCATCATATTCACCACAAATCTTGTTCTTACATATGACCCATAGTATAATGCACTAATATATATCTACAATATACTACTGGTATATTGCTTAGCTAAATAATTTGGTAAATATCTACTCTATTGCTGGTTGGTATTACAATGTTTTTTACCTTCTTTACCCACTAATTTATACCATTCTAACGTTAACACTTTTCTTCTTTGCCATTTCCTTCGGAAATTCCCCTTTTCTGAGATAGGGCGTATTCAAATGGGGCATTTTGAAATTTGCCTGACTTTACCTGACCTTACCTAACCTAATGTGGACCACAGCAGACTACCGGGGAATAATAACCGTGATAAAGTACCAGGACCTGGGGCAAAATACTGGGAAATAGTTGGATCTGGCAACACTGCTACAAAACAGCAATAGTCTAGATAAATACCAATAATTTTAATACAGCATAATAAATACACTATACTGCCATACTAATAATACATTCATAATACACTATACTGCTTAGCTAAGTAATATAAATACAGCTTAATACACTATACCTACCGCCCATGATGATAATACATTCATGATTCACTATATTGCTTATCTAAATAAGTTTAATATAGCTCAATACACTATACCTACCACCCATGCTAATAATACTGTACATTCATAATATACTATACCTACTGCCTATGCTAATAATACATTCATAATACACTATACTTACTGCCCACACTAATAGTACATTCATAATACACTATACTGCTTGGCTAAGTCATGTAAATTTGGTTACGTCCGACTAACTGGGTATACATAGGTACAAAAAAATGTATAGCCTACCGTAGTGAAGATGTTTGATCGGTAGAAAAGATGTTTATTAAGGTATGTGACTAGGCAGGTGATCTATGAATACTGTAGGGTATAGTACGTCTACTGACCGCTGAGTTACTGTAGTACAGTGTTGATTAATGCAAAGCAAATTATTCTGGGCAACAGGCAACCATTATTTTTGTTAATCTGGTCCTGTTTCCTGACATACTTTGTAGGAATAAGGCGCTCCAATGTACCAAAAGTACACTGTCCCCTAAATTGGATTTGGCAGCGCTGCGGGTGACGAAATACCATTACAGTGGAGCATGAGCATGACGGACTATAGTAGTAGTGAAGATGATGACTAGGGTAGGCTAATTCCTGGTTCACTCTAATGTATGTTGTTGTTGATCATAATGTGTTTACAAGTGGTCAAAATACTGTTAATTCAAGATGGGCATGCACAGTATACTGAAAAAGTTGAAAAAGAAGGAGCTCGAAGTTCGACTGCTCACCCTGTATGCTATAATTTGTGTATACAGTAAACCCTTGATATACAGTGAATAAATACCATACTGTACTTGTATCCACCACTTCATTTTACACTCAGTCCCTCATTGAAGACTACCAAATGTTTACCCAGGTTTCTGCCATTCATTACTGAGCCTGTGTTAAAAGGATATAATTATATGCTAAATTTAATCATTTTGTATCCATTGCCTATGGCATACTGTATAGAAGTGATTTACTGAGCCTGTGTTAAAAGGATATATGTGCTTAAATTCATTTGTTCATTTTATATCCAGGGACCACTACTCAGTTGTATTTTTTTGTTTTTTGTTTTTTACCAGTAAAAAATGTACTGCCCATTTCATTTTTGTGTGTGTGTGTGTAATCCAATGCAAAATACAATAGGTACACCAATACTTTATAATACAGCTAGGGGCCATATTCCAGAACATTCATGGTGTATATGATGGAGTGGTACCGGTACAATGGCTGCTCTGTTGTTTGTCTATGGAGCCGTCGTACCAATACTACACCATCATCAACACCATGAATGTTCTTGCATATGACCCTAGGTCTTACTGCATCTGCAAATTATAAACATTGGAATGTGCTATACTGATATGAAAAATGTGCATCTAAGGTCATGTTACTATATTACTTAGAAAGGAATTGGTGCATTTATTCCATGATCAAAGATAAAAAATAAGTGATTTTAAGGGGAGGTGATTGATTCTCATGTATGGTTTATTGGAGGGCTACTGCTGAATCCTTCAAACTATGTCACGAAACAACAGATCCTCTATTACTTACATTGAGGTGATCTGTTTCCTGGCATAGTGTGGAGAAATCAGTAGCTCACCAATTTACCGTGAAAGAGCTCCTCACCTTAATCAATAATAAGAATGTAAGGATAATGGTACAGTATGACGAATGCAGGTCCTATTTATAATGCAATAATCTCACACTTTCTTTTTTTTTTAATACCTCGACCTTGGGACTGAGCTGTCAGTATCCCGTGACTCTTGCGATGATTCCCTGTTTGAGAATAATTGTTCCTTAACACATTAATACAGTGGTCTGGATAATGCCGGGAAGACAACGGTGGTGAAGCAGTTCTGTGGAGAGGACATCACTACCATCTCCCCAACATATGGCTTCAATATCAAGACAGTTGAACACGAAGTAGACAATCACGAGTGAGTAAAATACAGTAACTGACCAGTATTTATTGATTAAGGGGATAATACACTTTTGGTACATTGGAGTGCCTCGATTCCTCCAAAGTATTTCAGGAAACAGAACCAATGAATATAATCTAATGGTATCCTATTGCTTGGAGTAGGCTAGTTTGGAGGAATCACTTTCTTCTGATTTACTATCACTCTACTATCATCCCCTTAAATAAATGTGGCACCTCTCTGAAGTTTTTCCTCCACCCTTACAAAATGAATGCCTTCTGCCTCCTCCCTCTAGGGGAAAAAAAAAACTGGAGGGCTACTGACTCCTCCAAACTATGCCAAAAATCAGATCCCCTACTATAGTAACATTGAGGTTGTTATTTTCTTGGTATAGTGTGGAGAAATTAATAGCCCTCCAATTTACTTAACTAAAGACTCTCCCCTTAAAGAGTAACATTAAAAACAAAAGGGGGTGGTTGGTGTGTTATGTATATCTTGTTCCTGGAGATATTTCCCACCTTCCCCTCTGCTTTGTGTGTTGTTATTTTACATTTTCTTAGGGCTGTGCCTGAGTGGTTTGGAAACAGAATGGCATTTATATAAAATATTTTAAAAATATCAAGATCCATTGCATTATACTAAGAAATACTGTAGTAAATATCACAATTTGTTCAATGAAATTTTTTTCTTTATATTTGGCATCATGTGCATTGAAATTTCCGTTATTAAAATCCAACCTTACTATAGTTATTAAGCACTGATATGTGACCCACCAGATACCGTCTAAATATCTGGGATGTTGGAGGACAGAGTTCCCTGCGTTCATACTGGCGTAACTACTTTGAGTGTACCGATGGTTTGATATGGGTGGTGGACAGCGCTGATGTTGACCGACTACGAGACTGTCGACAGGAGTTAAGGAAACTTTTAGAGGAGGAGGTGAGTAACCAATAAAATATCTAAGGCTGGTAACTATGTAGGTCAAGTGCTGTAGACCCTCAATATACAATGAATAAATATTTGTATCCACTGTTTCATTTTACACTCAGTCATCTCATTGAAGAACACCAATTCCTTTCCCAGGCTTCTGTTATTCATAGCCATAACAGACTAAGTTGTTGTTGTTGGGCAGAATGGCCTCCTGTCCTACAGACCCCTGGTACACTCTGGTCACAGTGAAATAACAAATTAAAATAAAGGAGGGGCTGGCCCTATATGCCTGGGCTACCGAAGCACATCCCAGGTAGATGGGACCAGAGCTTACTGGACCAGGGAGTCTGGGGGCCTCCGACTGCCAGGGAGATTGGGGGGAAAGTCTTTGATCCCACAGACAGTGGTGTGGACCCAACTCCACGTTACCACAAGAGCTATAAGTGGGGCCACACCTTCCATGAGACCAGTCCTGAAGGGACCATAAGGGGGAGGGAGTTTTACTGCTGCACGCAAAGGGATAATGCACCCCCGTGTGCTGGCGGTCTACACAGCTCTGGTTGCAGTACATCTCATGTAGATTTTTAATACGTGTGGGCAGATCTCATCAAATCCACTAGAAAGTGACCAGATCCTACAACAATCTTCATTCAAGCCCTGTGGGGGATGGCTAGTGTTCACAGAAAATAAAGTCAGCCCCCCTGGGCAGACAGTATTATAGTTGTATAGCACAGTACATTTCTTCATACTGTATTCCCTCATATCTTCTTTTCTGATGCTGGGTGTCAGGTTAGATGTTGTGATTTGTATCTTATTTGGGTGTTAGTGTTGAGTTTTAATTTGATAAAGAGTGGGAGAGCTGTCTTGTATTAGAAGATGCTGATATCACATTCATTGATCATCATATTATTTCAGAGGCTGGCTGGGGCTACATTGCTTGTGTTTGCCAACAAGCAGGACCTTCCAGAAGCACTTTCTGCAGAACAGATAAGAGATGTAAGTTTTATACATTAACTACTGTAGTTATAAAACCATATTATGCTGTCCAATTGGTACGATCTAGTTTTTTTACTTTTAACAAAATCAAGACCGAAGAGCCAGGTGAACAAGGCAGCATTAGCCATGTGTATTTGATAATGCTTCATGTTTAAATCTTTTAAGGCTTGTTGTATGTCTTTATCGGCTTCTTATCTTGCATTCTCTCTATGTGTTTATACAGGCTTCTGGCATTACAGTTCATCCATGCAACCACTCTACACTCAACACATACACAGTACAGTACACACACTCTTTGCTTGTATCATCCTACCTCTTCAAGCCACATGTTTCTGTCTCTGGTTTCCTTATCCTTATTCCCAAGCTTACCCAACACTGAACCTGGATACACGAGCCTTAATTCCTTTGCACCATCCACCACTAAACTGTCTCAAATTTTGTGTCACTTTATATCAATTTCACAAACATCGTAGCCTTTCCACTTGGTGCTCCAACTTTTCCCTGACAAATATGTACTGAATTCTAAATTTTCAAAGTTTGTGCAGCTACACTGTACATTGCATCCCATTTTTATTTATACAGTACAGTAGTCAGATCAGTCATATAAACTCCATTAACATAATTTTTTATTTATACTTTCTTATATGCAGATTTATTTGTTGAAAACAGCAATATGCTGTCCTTTTAAATGCCATGTTGCATTGTGTGATTGATGCAGTAATATGTATTCCTGTATTTGTAGGTGCTAGAGCTAAATGAGCTGAAAACCCATCATTGGTACATCCTGCCGTGTAGTGCCGTCACAGGACAGAACTTGATAGCCGGCATTGACTGGCTTATCAGGGACATCGCCGCCAGGATATTTATCCTTGAGTGACCGCCCACTTACCACACTTTTATATTTTTTTTTTTATTACTCACTCAACAAACTTCCTTCATGGAACTATAACCTTCGTGCAAAAGCCAGCTAACTCTTCCAATGAATTCTTATGTTCATATTGACAACCAGTCAGGCATGGGCAGCATCAAGATGCATGTATTGGGGATACATATTATCTGTCAATAATTTTGTATTGAAATTGGTTTTACCTTACTCAGTGACAGTATTATCGTCATGGTATCACTGGAGATGTTTTTTTGAAATGTACACTTGCAATCCAAAATATGTATCCAGGCTTGTTTTGAATAGCCTGATCTAGTATTGAGGGAGCTCGAGCAAATATGAAACAGGATAATTATGTGCATTGTAATTGGTTCACTAGTACAGTATGTCAAATGATTCGAAACTTCAACAAGACATGGATACAAATTTTGGATTGGGAGTGTACACATGTGATACACCAATAATTGTGTTTATTACATTAGCCTAAAGATCCAGCTCTCAAAACATCCATCTTTATATTTGCTGCTATTCATGTTGGGCTTTAGCCGATTTTAAGCAGGTGGATGCCTGTCCTAATGCTAATCCTCTTATTTATTTATTGGTTTGTTATTAATATTGAATTGAACAAGCTTTCCCTCCCCGGTAGTTATTATAGGTTCACTGATCTACTAGTCAAAGTATATGGTTAGCTTTGGTGGCATTGTTCACTAAAACATCTCTATTACTGTACTGAGGAAGATCTGATAGCCGTTTGTCCCATGACAATGATAGTACATGTATAATGACACAATATAAAACATTCCAAAGAACATTCATGATGTATACGATGACGTGGTACTGGTACAACGGCTTCATAGAAAAACAACAAAGCCATCATACCGGTACCACGCCATCGTATACACCATGAAAGTTCTTGCATACAGCCCATTATCTCAGACCGCTCTGCTTAGTTTCTCCAGCTGGTGTTGAAATAAAATTGTCAGTAACAGATGACCTGTTTGCCTATATTTTCTTATAGGCTACTTAAGTTCCTTTATTAGAGATAGTAAAGATTTCTTTATTCTCAGGTGTTGATATGTTTTGACATTACAATAATGTACAATACCAATCTTGGTTTGTTATAAGTATGTACAGTCAGCCTTAGCAATTTGTATACACCCACTGTAACATCAAGAGGTCATAACAACTAGAAGATTTAATACATTAATTTCCTAACATCAAACTATCCTAGTAATGTTATTTGGTTAATACGTGAATCAGTCAGCTGAACAATCCCTACAGTATCTGCAGAATAAAGGCCCTTTATAACCAATGATCTGTGTTGGAATTACTGAGTCCGACTGTACATTCGATACATAAGTATGAGAGCATACTATAGCTTGAAGGCCTATGTATACAAAGTACTCAGTTCTCTCACAAATGATTCTGGAAATTTCCTTAAAAATTTCCTTAGACTGAACCATATTTCCTCGGACCATTTCCTTAGATGGAACTCTTTATTTCCTCAAACTCTTTTCCGTGAAAATATTTTATATATGTAAATTTCAGAGGCATATAGTAATGAAAGAAAATCACACTGATGACATGTTTATTTAAAAAAATAAAACTTATATTTCTGATTAGTGTGTAAACTTTTCACACAGAATATTTTGGCACTGTTCATCAGTTGCATTGCTTTCAATGTGTTCAAGTGCCCTTCTAAGATTATCATCCCATGGCAACTGGTGTGCGGAAATTCCATCTTTCCTCAGGGCATTTTTAACATGAAGTAAACTTACAAGACTGGTGGTCTTAAATGAATTTCTTGTTTCAGGCTTGATTAGTTTCAGCTGACTAAAAATGTGTTCAACAGCAGCATTTGAGTGAGGCAGTGCCAGGGCACAACCAACTATCTTACACACAGGTTAGGAAATTTGGGTTGACGGTTGACCAGTACCATGCTCCTTCTTCAGACATAGTTGCTTTTTCCAAAACTGAGCAGCATCCTGCTACTGCCTCCATTCAAGACCAGATGACTTTCTGTCACACATTTAATTTAGGAAAGGAAAAACCTGAAACACTTCTCTGAGACTGTTTGGTTTCATACTCAATGCATTTGCTGGGATAAAAAAAGACAACAGCTTGTACTTCTCTGTGTGGAACCTGGATCGTATCTGACCTATGAATTCAATAAGAAATGCTAGGCAACTTTTCTTAAACTTGGTCATACCTTCAAGATCTTTACTAACCACAGAATTTGCTAGAATATCAGTAGCATCTATGCCAACATATATATGATTTACTGGTACATGCAGTTTTGAATTATGGACATCAAGAGTGAATGGGTCACAATTACGTATGCAGTTCATCTGTACGATATCACTCCTGACATTTATAAGTAGATTTTTCACTTCATCATGGAGGCAATGCAACATTGGGGTTGTACTCTGGAATAATGTGTTGAACTCATTTGCTCGATGCAGCTGAACATGCAGAAATTGTAGCTGAGCTTTGACAAACACATTTCGTAAGCATTGAAGTATGCTTTCTGCTACATATGAAGAGTCTCGTTTTTAATTAATCAAAGCTGTGAAATATAATAAATGTCAGTGCATCCCACTGCTCGAGCAGGCGAGTGACACATGCCTCCAGAGACAACCATCGTGTTTGACCTACAGCCAACATTCTCATTAAGGTGATATATCCAAGAAGGCTTGAAATTCTTCTAAATCATGTCTTCTCAGACTAGATCTACTAAAATGTGCGTATACATTCCTACACAAGTTTTCTAAAGATGATTGCACCATTATTCTACTTACCCGGGATTTATCTTTTTCGCTTTTCATATTAATAATTAGTCACATGAACAAAATTTCTCTAAAATACTGCAAATTTCCTCAACTTAATTCCACGTTGAAGCCCCAGATTTCTTTAGAATTTCCCTAAAAAAATCATTTCCTTAGATAGCTTCCAATTTCCTAATCTAAGGAAATTTCCTCAGAAGTGAGAGCCCTGAAAGTACTGCATGTGGGCAGTGCTGCCCTAACTTCACCTTTAGAATTTCCCTTTTTGCCTCAACAATTCCCTGTTTACTCTTGACGGTGTTATTGGTATTTCGTCTGGTAGAAATTTCCCTGTTTACTCTTAAACAATCTTTATATAATTTCCCTGTGTTTACTTCAAAATTCCCTAAAACAAAGAAATTTCCTTGCACCTGGCAACACTGCATGTGGGGTTCTAATTACGACACATACATCATAATAGTTACATTACACAAACACACAACCAGGAAAAGGGTTTATATAAAAAAAAAATGCATTGTTTCATCGTTAAAGGAAATACAAGACTTTCGTGTTATAGTGATGATAATAATGATTACACAGTACCCTGTACCTATAAAATACATTAGCTAAAATTTGTCTTTATTTAGTAAGCCGTAGCAATTGTTTGGTAACGTTGTATAATCGTACGTCAATATCACAGACCTATACACTAGACCGCGCATCCCTATCTTGTTTACATTACCATGCTGATGCCAGGGCGCTGGGTACCGCGGCCATCTTACCATGCCATATACTCGGGGCCTTATAACTGGATATTCATAGCGCACCACAAATTTTTCTCTGTAGCCGTCATTTCTTTATTTCTTTCACATTTTTCTTACTCTGTACACATTATTAAAGAAGGTATAAGCTTTATGCTATAATTTATGAACAAATGAATGCGAGATATCGATATATTCCTATTGTAAATAACAGGAAACGAGAGTATCAACTTTATGGTCACATAAAAATAACAATTAGATTTTGACCACAAAAAGCACAGATAATGACATATAAAAAGTAAAAACACGAGGAAACTTAATGAAAACTCCAGAAGATACTTAATTCCCGCCTACTGGCATGGCACGGTAACATGGCCGCCGAGACACTGTGCACTGTGCTCAGACGTGTGGCTCAGACACCCCTATGCGACCTCTATATCAAAACTCTGTGGTCAATATCTGTCACCGCGTTCATGTTTCAAACTCCTAACATTAGTAAACAAGTTAATTAATGGAAAATATATAGTTTAATACAGCATTGAGATTTTTTTTGTGATATTGTCTATTAACAAGATATTACAAGAGTCAAAATTAAATTGTAATAGAAGAATTAGGGCTACGTGAGTGAAGTTGAAGTCGTGACCACCGTGATAAAAACGGACACTGCGCAGCTGGCTGGAATCAGTCTTGCCAGTTGTAGGGAAATTTCTCTGTTTTAGGGAATTTTGAAGTCCACACATGAGAATTATATAAGATCGTTCAAGAGTAATCAAGGAAATTTCTACCAGACGAAATACCAGAGGCCGTCTGCATATTATCCAAATCTGGCGGGCTACCGCTTACTGCTGGGCCAAAATCATAGCAGTTGGAAGGAGAATAACGTTTGGGTTATAACGATAAAACCAACCATGGGATAATCTTTGAAATAGTTTCATTCTCTTTCCCAGCTTATTTTACCTATAGTATCCTAACCTAACCTAAACTGGACCTAACCTTAACCTAACCAAATCAAGCACTGACATATACCTAGACTTGGATAATATGCAGGCCGTCAATGGTTAATAAGAGTAAACAGGGGAATTATTGAGGTAAAAAGGGAAATTCTAATGGTGAAGTTAGGAACATTTTGTCAAACAGACCTGGCAACACTGCTTGACTTGAACTTTGGGTTAAACAACACAACAGTGACAACACGCCCGTCACTCCCTTTATCATCATCACGTGCACCTTGTTTATTACCTTTTGTACGGGATTTGGGGATTTATTTCGATTATTACCGTATACCGAGGCCAATATAGACACAGAAGGTGTGTCTTAGTACGAGAAAAGTGTGTATTTGTGCAATATAAGGGTGTAAATAATTAAAGTGGAGGGATCCTGTATAGGCCTAACTTCCTTCTTGCTGGACACGCCACAACAGGTGAGACGTAGAAATATAATTATTATTATATGTTATTGTATGTATGTCTTCTCGGTAAATATCGAAAGAATTACCGTGTTGCGTGCGGTTTTTCTACCTTCATTACCCACTTATTTAGACTATTCTAAGACTATTTTCTTCTATGACATTTCCTCCACTAATGCCCTATTTCCAAGGTAGGGCATATTCAAATGGGGTATTTTGAAATTAGCCTGACCTTACCTAACCTAACCTAACCTAGACCGCATCAGACTACTGGGACCTAACGTTAACTTGGGCAAACTACCGGGAAATAAACGTGGTAAAGTACAGGAAATGACCTGGGCAAAATACTGGGACCTAGCCAGATCTGGCAACACTGCTACAAAATGGTAATTCTTTCAATAGATATCGTCTTCTTTTTACTATATTATGTACAGTCAAGAGCACTAATAAGTATACAGCTTTGGTTGAAGCTTTGAACAGTCATATTCACCAACGAACTAGGGCCTAATTCCAATGGAGATCTTATTGTGCAATTATTTAAAGGCGTGGTACCGGTACGATGGCTCTAATAGACAAACAACAGAGCCGTTGTACAATATCATGCCATTGTATGCACCCTGGATGTTCTTGAATACAGCCCGAAAGTTAGAAATATTATAATATGTAACTGTATGTACCGTATCATCCGTATATTTTTTCTTTACTATATTACGGTATGTATTTTTGCCATATTGCCTTTGCATTAAATTTTATATTGTTTGTATGCCTTGGTTTGATAATGTGAAAGGTCCTATACTCTTTTCCTCCTAACTCGCTGTATGTACAGTCACGAGCACTAATAAGTACTCAGGTGTGCTTCGAATACCTAGAGACAGTAAAATAAATGCACGATAAGATCTCCATTGGAATTATTTCATTATTAAATTGGACTGTTCAAAGCTTCAGCCAAGGCTACTGTATACTTATAAGTGTTCGTGACTGTACTGTATGTATGTCGACCACATTTCTCAGTAAAACTTGGTAAATCTGAATTAATTAGCATTCATAAGTTATACATTTCTTGGCTTACTCTATTTATTTATAATGTTTCTAATCAAATTGGTGTACCGGTACTCTTAATCTTAACATTACGTACAAAGGGTGCTTGTGACACTAAAATTATACAGTACCGGTATAGTTAAATCTTTTTAGAGTAATCATTGAGGACAACACCACTCATTTATGTCACACACAAGGAGTGTATTAAACTGTTATTAGATATGCCCTTGAATTATTCAAACCTAAGCTGTGATCTCGTGAATGTTTCTATGATATCATCTGAGGGTCAATTAAACATTAAACTTTGGTATCCGACTGGATCCAAGAGGAATATTGTGCCAGAGAATCCTTTTTTGATATGCCAAAGAAGTTATCTAGAGTCGACCTCAGATTATTTTAGGAATAAACAATGATTTGGCTAGATCAGGTTTTCTTTGTTGGTAATGAAGTGAACAGTTTATACAATACAATAGTGGTATTGTTTATTTCAGGGACTGGTTCCTAATAAAAACTGTCTTGATAATACAAAAACTACATAGGCAGTACTGTATATACATCACAGGTTCTTTATTTAATGAAGCTCGTAATATAAAGTCATAATAGAGGATCCATCACACTTAAATCGGCATCAATGAAAGAGGAGTGTAATGAATAGGGGCGAGGTGGAAGGGAAGGCATTGTGTCTAGTGAGGGAGAGGAATGAAACAGAAGAAAAAGAATATTAATGAAGTCGAAGGAAGGGTATTGTATGAAGGGGGAGGAAAGGAGGAGAGGGACAGCTAAGAAGGAATAGAGCGAGGGAGAGCAAACGAACTTGAAGATAGGCTATGGTGACGGGAAAAATCTCGGAAGGAAGAAATGGGAATGTTTAGTGGAAGGATAACAACACTTTGTGAGCTCATTGTTGTCCTGTTGTGTCGTGTGTCAACTGTCACTCGCCCTCATCTCCCTTTATAAACCGTATTTCGTAGTCCTGTCACTTTATTCAATCCGACCTTGTTTATTTCTGTATAGTTACGGATACTAGTTTGTTACGTGGTTATACAGAGTTCACCGTAGAGGTTAGGTTATGGGGGGGTGAGGGGAGGTTACTGCGATCAGTGCGATGATGTGGGCAGTACTTTAAGCGCTTACACTCACCTCTGCCCGACTGACTGTTCTTCCACCCCCCCCCTCTCTCTCTCTCTCTCGACCTAGTAACCGTGTGTTATTCTATCCTCCTTCTCAACAGGCTTCTCTTCCTCCCTCCTTCACCCTCACCCATCCCTCCACCTCCATTTACCCCAAAACCGTCCCTCACAGTAGTCACCACCCAAAATCCTATACGTCGCCTCTCCTGTTCGTTGGTTGAGATTTTTGGTCAGTCCTAACCAACAGCAAACTAATAATAATAATTAGCATCATCTGACCGCAAAGGAGTGGTGACATGATTTTTGGTGATGGCTGTACCTAAAGCAGGGATGAAGGGAGGGGTGAAATGAGGCAAGGGAAGGGTGTTAGGAGAAGGAAGGAATGGGATACGTGAAAGGGGAATCGGGGAGTGAGTGAAGTGGGACTGTGGTAGAGTTGAAATGAGGCGAGTGAGGGTGAGTTGAAATGAGTGAAGGTGAGGCGTGGACTACGTAGCTACATGAAGAGAGGTCGAGGGAGGAAGGGACAAGAGGGTGAAATGAGTGAGGCAATGGAAGGGTAATATGAGGGGAAGGGAAGGGAGGGGAGGGGAAAGGGTAAGACAGACAGACGAGGGGGACTTTTAACGACACTCATCCGCAGTGTTGCCTTTAGTGCCTTCTGCTCCACCATCGTACTTCTTTTGTTTTCGTATTTACCCTCCTGGAGTGTGTACACGTTTTTGAAGAAGCGATGCTTACACTTGTTTTTATTTTATTTAATGTATATATATATATATATATATATATATAAAAATGGGAACAATCTATCGTGGAATTTGTAGGTAAGGCTTTTGATCCCTCGAAGCTAATGCACGAAATAGATCGCTCATTAGTAACATTGAGGTCGTCTGTTTCCTGATATAGATTGGAAGAATCAGTAGCCTCCCAATTTGACCACCAGAAAAAATAAAAACAAACACGCACATACGTACACAAATAAGCAAACCGCTTGTGTATATTAAAAATATGTCGATACACAAACCACTTGAAGGTTGACTTACAGAATAATTACAGTAATTTAGCAGATAACATCAGTTTGAAAGTGTCGGAAATATCCAAATAATTTTAATTGGTGCGGAGAGAGAGATAGAGTGCGTGTGTGTGTGTATAACCAGACTTGCAACCTTCCAGACTGCCATAAAGTTGCAGGGTTCTAGCATCATGTACCCCAATACTTGTGTGTGTGTAGGAGAGAGAGAGAGACAGTCATTTCCCCTCTGGCTACACCCAATTTCTTTCGTATCGATGAAAGGTCTGACTGAACTCCTGCTTGTCGCTCTTGTCTGTCTTCCTCTATGCTCTTCCTCTGTTTCTTTTATCTCTTCTTCCTCCTCCTCTTCTGTTTCTTTAATCTTTCCTCCTCCTCTGTTTCTTTTATCTCTTCCTCTTCCTGTTTCTTTTATCTCTTCCTCATCTTCCTTTGTTTCTTTATCTCTTCCTCATCTTCCTCTGTTTCTTTTATATTTCCTCCTCCTCTTCTGTTTCATTTATCCATTCCTCCCCTTCTGTTTCTTTTATCTCTTCCTCCTCTTCTGTTTCTTTTATCTTTTCCTCTTCTGTTCCTTTTATCTCTTCCTCTTCCTCCTGTTTCTTTTATATTTTTCTCTTCCTCCTCCTCCTGTTTCATTTATCTCCTCCTCGTCTGTTTCTTTTATATCTCCCTCTAGCTGTTTCTTTCACCTGCGTCTCCTTCCTCATCCTCTGTGTTTTTTTTTTTTTTTACCTCCCCCGTTTCCTCCCCCTCTCCTCCTGCGAATCATTCTGACACCTCTGAGGACTGATAGTGGGAAAACAAGAGGCACAACACACAAGCTATATACTGTGTTCGATTGTTTATTTAGTAGGATAGGCTACCATCGGGTCCATGGAGGTAGTATACAACCTCCTTGATCGGGTCCCACTTGCACGATAGCATTTGGTTTATTTTTCTTTCTCGCGTGTTCCGTAGCTGCCCCGTCCCTCTTCGTTTCATTTTAAATTTTCATAGTGTCTGCACAATACTGTAGCCTTCTGTGTTTATGTGTGGTAGTAGACTCATTATAATGTGTATGAATGTGGTGTTTGTCTATTACTGTATTGTTTTAGGCCTATGTGTGGTAGTAGATTCATTATAATGTGTATGGATGTGGTGTCTATAATATTGTATTGTGTATTTGTGTGGTAGTAGACTCATTATCATGTGTAAGGATGTGGTGTTTGTATATTACCCTGAGATCATGTATGGAAATTAGTGGCTTCTGATTCCTCCTTACTATGTCACGAAACACGCTCCTTCCATATAGGTGTTGTTTCGTGGCTGTATTTGAAGGACTCGTTTACCTAAAATTTATGACTACATCACAGGGAGCATTTTGGTTCACCTTAAGTATGCCAGGAAACATTGCTGCATGGCTTAGGCTAACAAAAATAATGGTGGCGTTTGCTACTGATTTATCAACACTACAATCTTTCCCCCTTAAATAGCCGACAGTATGAGGTAGGATCATGTACACCTGCTTTCATTATAGGCTACTGTACTGTATACCAATAATGAATATGATTGGTTTAGGACTTGTAACCTTCTGGACTTGAGGAAGAGCAAGCCTACAGTGTATTGACCAAGGTAAATATAGCTATATTTACCTTGGTATTGACCCCCCCTCGCTGTATAGTAGGCCTACACACACACACACACACACTACCTGCCATGTTATTCACACGCACACTTGTGACTCGACACTTTTAGAAACATTATTTAGGTGTAATTGTCCCCCACTTATTTGTTCTAATGACTCTTCTGGAGGTTGATTATGAACTGTACAATCACGAGCCATAAAAAGTATCCAGATCTTGTTGAAGTTTGGTACCATCTGACCTACCAGTTACCCAATTACAACGCTGCTTACCCAGCCTTATACTTCGTGGAGCTCGGTTAATTAATGGGAGATTTTCATATTGGTAACAGACACCCTGAATTTTATTAAGGAGAGATTTTCTTGTTGATAAATTAGAAGGCTACTGATCCCTCTAAAGTCTAAACTATAGGCTATGCCAGGAAACAGACACCCTAAGTATTATCAATGGGGGATTTGTTTCATGGCATAATTTGGAGGAATCAGAGACCTTCCAATGCACTAAAAAGTGAATCTCCCCTTAATACACCATCAGGCTATTCGAAGTAGATCAGGACCAGTATTCACAAAACATCTGAGAGTTTGGACTTGTTCATATGTTTGCAATCCTGACCTCACCATGATATTTCAGGCCCATTTCGAAGCAGTGAATGGTTTTGCTATTCTGTTAGAATAAGCTTATATTATGATTTCGAAGCAGTGCCGGGTCCCAGTCTTTGCCATGAATGAACACTTACCAACAAAATTTTAACTCTGCTTTTGTGAATACGGGCTCTGTTTGTTACTTATTATGGCTCGTGACTGTATATTTGTGTATTAATGTGTGCGTGCATCAACCCTTGTGTGGTACTAGACCGTGGTACCGGTAGTGGCATGATGTGTGGTGCCGTATGTATCGTATTGTGTGTGTTTGTGCGTGATTGTGGGCGTGTGTGTGTGTTTGTGTGCGTCCCTCTTGTGGTGGCTGTATAAAGCGTGACGTCATATGGTGTGATGCCTGGTAACTCCGCCCCTCCTTCCCTCCCTCTCTCCTTCCTCTCTCTCTCTCTCTAAGCCATTATATCATTAAATTCTTTAAGTTTGTTGTATTCTCTCCTTCCCTTCCCATTTTCATAGGTAACCTCACTTTGGGAAAGGGAGGGAGGGAGGAGAGGGAATACAATTTATACAACAGTGTTGGAAAGACACGTGGAGGAGAGGGAGGAAAGAGGAAGCTAAAAAGGGAGGAGGGAGAGGGGAAGGGAGATGTAGGAGGAAACACAAGTGCGGGGACATTGAGAACACACACACGAGGTTTACAAATGTTGTGCAAGGTGAGTAACTGAAAGATGAGTCAGTCAGTCAGTTGTCGGTACGGAAACTATAAAATGTATATGTACACACACACACACAAGGATTTCAAATGTTGTGTAATGTGATTAACTGAAAGATGAGTCGGTCAGTTGTGGTACGGAAACTACACACACACACACACACACACGAGGTTTTCAATATGTACACACACAGGATAGAGCTTAGGGACTGTAGGCTATACATATTCAGAAGGTGAGGGAGTGAGTCAGTCATATCTGGGCAAGGCTGGGAACTATAGGAGTGTGGGTGATGGTGGGTGCGGTCCTGCCTACGTTTATACTGGCTTTATCTTGATTTATGAGTGTGTGATATGAGTTATTATTTGTGTTTGGTGTGATTGTACGAGTAGGCCATGTTGAAGTGTAGCCTATGTGGTATCGTGTATGTGTGTATTAGCGTACCACGTGTTATGTGTTTATAGTGATTGTGTGTGGGTGGATGTGTTGTTATATATCCTCATTGTTACAGCACTTCCTACTTCTTCTCTTACCCTTCACCCCCTCCCCATCTCTTCCTACCCTTCACCCCTCCCCATCTCTTCCTACCCTTCACCCCTCCCCATCTCTTCCTACCCTTCACCCCTCCCCATCTCTTCCTACCCTTCACCCCTCCCCATCTCTTCCTACCCTTCACCTCTCCCCATCTCTCCTTTCCCTTCACCCCTCCCCATACCTACTTGCCCTTCACCCCTCCCCATACCTACTTGCCCTTCACCCCTCCCCTTACCTACTTACCCTTCACCCCCTCCCCATCTCTTCCTACTCTTCACCCTTCCCCATCTTTTCCTACTCTTCACCCCTCCCCATCCTTTCTTGCCCTTCACCCCCTCCACAAAACTACCCCCTCTTCCCCACCACATATTAACCCACCTCTTCTCCCTCTTCCCCATCGCTTCTTGCCCATTACCCCCTCTTGCCCTTCACCTCTTCACCTCTTCCTGCTCTTCTTCTAACTATAAGTGCCTTGTCGCCTTATTACTGAGGAATGTAGAATATTTGGTAAACAATGTGTACCGATCCAGTTTGGGGGCCGCTACACCACCCATGTATGGACGGTGAAAACAAGAAAATATGACCAGCCTATTGATTATTTTCATTTATTATTATTATTATTATTATTATTAGCTGTATTTTTTTTTTATTACTGATAGTTATAGGATGTGGTAGTAGTATGTATGTATAGTATCATACATATTAGTGGTTTCCTTCTCCTCAAATGTTGAAAGATGATCGACACACACACACAGACTTCACCACTACATACATACCTTCATGCTTCTAATAATAGCTAGAGGTCTCTGATAGCCTACCACACGTCTCATTCCCTCCATTCCTTCCGGCAGTAGTTTCCATTCCTATTATCTCTCTCTCTCTCTCTCTCTCTCTCTCTCTCTCTCTCTCTCTCTCTCTCTCTCTCTCTCTCTCTCTCTGCAGTAATTTCCATTCCTATCATTTCTCTCTTCCGGCAGTAGTTTTCATTCCTATCATCTCTCTCTCTCTCTCTCTCTCTCTCTCTCTCTCTCTCTCTCTCTCTCTCTCTCTCTCTCTCTCTCTTTCTTTGGAGATGTCTAGACAAATGTAGTGTTATATAATTAGGCTATTTGTACTGTACTGTATATGGGGTATACGATGGCGTGGTACAGGTACGATGGCTCTGTTGTTTGTCTTTGGAGTCGTCTTACCGATACCACGCTGTATTATACACCTTGAATGTTCTTGAATATGACCCAAGGGACAACCTATTATTTTATTAACCACTACAGGCCTATATAAAAAAAAAGTGTATACTCTATGATATTATACTCCATATACTAACCTAGCGAAAATGTACCTGCTGCCCCATTGGCTGTTTCAATTAACACACGCACAAGAAAAGTATTTACACAACTATATTGGTAATGTACTGTACGTATTTATCTGCAACTTACAACCTTTGGAATGTACGCGAAACGTTTATCCAAGGTCATGAATAGTACTTTGAAATGATAATTAGTGTCATCTGTCAGGGGGTGGGGACAGGACTTTAAGCACCCTGTGATCATGTATGAAAATAGGAGCCTTCTGATTCCTCCTGACCATGCCACGAAACAAGCTCATTCTTTATAGGTGGTGTTTCGTGACAATATTTGAAGGACTCGCTATCTCCAATTTTCTGACTACATCACAGGGTCCCTTCACTAAGTACGTAACAACTTGTTAGTGCGTCCATGATGTTTTATTTATATTCAGTATGTTGTGGCGGTAGAGTTGGTGCATACGACGTGAGCGAGGAAGTGCGTGTACAGTGACCTACTTGACTGTACATCATAGCCTAGTCATTTAATCATGATCCTAAGCCTTGTTATTGACTCTGTACCCACTCATGTTTGGAAAAATGTATTTAGCATAGTAACTCAATCATGATCTCAAGCATTCTTACTGACTGCCTACTGTGTGTGTAAGCACAGTCGCTCACTCAGTCATGATCCAAAGTCTTGTTACAGACCTTGTAGTTTGTACCCACCTTCCTCCTACTGTGTACCCATGCTTGGAAAAATGTATATAGCCTAGTCACTCAGTCATTATCCCAAGCCTTGTTACCGACTCTGTACTAGAGATGTATCGGATATCCGCATTTTCCAGAAATCCGCATCCACATCCTCATTAACAATGCATGTAATATCCGCATCAGCATTGGCAATACAAGCAAAATCCGCATCCGCTGTTTGAGGATGTGAGGATATTCTTCAGCATACTGACACTGAGCATAGTGCATACTACAGAAAATTCCTATGATTATTCTTAATACATTTCTGAAAAAAAAAATGTAATAATCTATGCGGATGAATGGGATTTACCAATTATATTTTTGGCCTGGTATTCTAAATAAAATCACGACTAGCATCCTGGTAACACATAAGTTGAACTTATGTGAATTAAATTCGTCTTTCATAACTGAAACATGCATATTTAAAAAACAAAATAATCCGCATCCGCGAGGATATGACCATCAGACATCCGCATCCGTATCCGCAAGTACTGTTTTCTCATATCCGCAGATTTTAAAGGTCGATATCCTCATCCGCATATCCGCATTTTTAGACATCCGATACATTACTACTCATGCAGCTGTACCCTACCTTCCTCCTATAATGAGTACTCATGCTTGGAAAAAAAAAATATATATATATATATCTATATTATAGTTAGATACAAGGTATAATTAAAGTAACATTGGTAATATGGTATAGAAGCACAGGCCACGCCCTTACCTTTACTGGCCAAGAAACTGCAAACTCATCACACACACACACACTATTATGCACCCGTGCCCCTCTCTATTTTATACATTCCTAGTACTCCCTACCCACCCTGCCAAAGCAAGCGTAGGATTACTATAATATGATAGGATTTCCTTGCTGCATTTTCCTATAGTAAAGTCTAGTTTTGCTTGAGATCGTATAAAAGACTGTTGCACCCTTTTCTGTGTGAGAATAGAATTATTGTGTGTGTGTGTAAACCTTGGATGGTAGGGGTTGAATTCAATGCCACGATGGGACGGATGAAGGTGTTTGTGTGTAAACCTTGAATGGTAGGCTAGTGGTTGAATAAAAGGCCACGATGGGTCGGATGGAGGTGTGTGTGTATATATATGTGTGCCGCCTGTCGGTCTCCGACTCTCCGGTCTGTGACTCTGACTATATGACAGTGTAAATATAACCCCAGCTGAGGAAGGTTGTGATCTCTTCCCGCTCCAGCTCTTGTGTTAAGTGTCGGCTATAGTTGCGCTGGACTCTTCTCGCTTAGGCTACAAGTTATACTCACTCACACACGTCTTGGTTAGTTGTCCACACTTTATTCATAGTGTAAAATAACAGGAATTGAGCGACAGAGAGAACTTTCACTCGTAGGAGTAGTTTAGTAATACTACCCTCAGTTTTTTTTTTAATATTTACTGTTCTTGCTTACTTATTTACAGTGAATGTGGTTTAGTGCACCGTATTATTATAATTATTTTATTATGCCTGTGTGACATTAATTTGGTTCGTTTGCCAGGCTGAGTGAATAATTTCTCGGTCTTTACGTAAGATTGTGGGTGGAATTATATTTATCGTTGAGGGTGAATGTGGCTTTACTGGATTTATTGTGTCTTTTTATTCTGGTGTCATGTGGTAACAGTGGTCGGTATAGAGTAAGTGTACAGTCGTGGCACATTGTCCTTGATCAGGGTGTTAGAGGAAGTCTGGTCAAGGATTATGTGCCGCGACTGCACCTCCAAATAATATAATTTTATATTTTTCCATTTACATTCCATTACAACAATGAATATGTATATAATTATTGTGAATTATATTTTGTACTTTTTACGTTGTTGACATCACTATAAGGAGAGCAGTGAATTTGTGGGTACGTATTTGTAGTGATAATAATAATACACTGACAAAACACGTGATGTGTGTGTGTGTGTGTTTGTCATTCAGTTGTGAAGTGTTTTCTCATGATGACTTTAAAATTATTGTTTGTCAAAATAATGCTCAAGGCTGACTCATGTGGAAGTGTGACCTTGTGTGTGTGTGTGTAAGGAGTATTGCGTAGCCATGTACAGTCACGGTCACTTGTTTATCTCGAGCTTTAGAGAGAGGGAGGGGGGAGGATGAGAGGAGGTATTACATGAGAGAGAGAGAGAGAGTTTTCGTAAGTTTTCCAAGTTACACATATTCATTTATCCCATACACAAAAGTAAAACCTCTGTCACACTTATGGAATTTCGACCATAAGAAGGTACCGGTATATCACACCGAAAATTAAAAATCTCTCACAAAGTGCGTATAATACCGAAATAATTCCTGCGGTGTTGATTGTTGGTGTTACGATTATTTGAGGCAAGTATAGTGAAAGGTAACAAGTGTTTCTTTAAAGGGACCCTGTGATGTAGTCAGAAAATTGGAGGTAAATGAGTCCTTCAAATATCGTCACGAAACATCATCTATATGGAAGGAGCGTGTTTCGTGGCATAGATAGGAGGAATCAGAAGCTTGTTATTCCCATGCACGATCACAGGGACCTTAATGTACAATCGTGGACAGTTATATTAATTCATTCACATTGGAGTGACTCGTGTAAATGTTTGACGATTTTAAGGATCCTGTGATCGTGTATGGGAATTGGAGGCTTCTGATTTCTCCTGATTATTCCACGAAACACACTCCTTCCATATAGGTGGTGTTTCGTGGCAATATTTGAAGGACTCGTTTGACTCCGATGATCTGACTACATCACAGGGTTCCTTAACTCTGTTCGGTGGCTGGGGAATTAACCTTCCAATAATTAGTAGGTTAATTTAGCAGCATCTAATTTACTACAATCAGCTAGCCTGTTCACTAGTCAAAACAATAACATCAATTTTGAGAACGTGAAAACATTAGTCATATGTTTGAGTTATCCATTTATATGTGTATTGAAACCTATGTCTACGACTGTGAACAGTGACCGATCGTGACCTGGTTTCTGTAATTATAAGTTCGTATAAGATTCACTCAAACCGGCTCAGTCACTTTCTTCTCTAGTGAAGGACTTTTGATCGTGACTGTGCGCACCTATCCATATTTAGCAGAAGCCGGAACCTTAGTACATACATACACAAAGACGGTGATATTTTTTGGCGACACCTTTTTTTTTTTTTTTTTTTAACCACACAGATATGGAAACGGAAGTGGTTAGTGGTATTTTACTGTGAAATATGTTATCACATTTTTTGTACTATTTATTTATTAGTAGTAGTAGTTTTTTTTTAGATGTAGTGGTGGTGGTGGTAATAGTAGTAGTTGTAGTAGAAGTAGTAGTGGTGGTGCTGGTGATGTTAGTAGTTTTAGCAGTAGAAGTAGTGGTAGTAGTAGTCGTATCTGTATCTGTATAGTACCGGTAGTTGTAGTAATTTAGATAGTCTTTACTATAAATTGTTACGTAGCAGTAGCCTAACTTTTCATTTCTGATATTCTCTTTATTACAGACACTTTATCTTTACTCGTCCTCTTTGTCGAGGTAGTAGACTTTTGGTATGTACATTGGAGTACTTAGATTCCACCAAAAGTATGCCAGGAAACAGGATCAGATTAACAATAATAATGGTGGGCTGTTGCTTGGAATATTTTGGAGGCAACATTTACTCCAGATTTACCACCCTTAACCCCGCCGGTAGCGTAACATTAACCTCTTATTACTGATGGTACTCGACTTAAGATAAAAAGATATATTAGATAGATAGTGAAGGCTGAAGTATCAATGTTACATCAGCAAGTCACTCAGGTTGGATGTTTCGGTTCAGAGTCCAGCAGTCGGCGGTAAAAATCGAGTCGTCACATCTACCAAGTCATGAAGTACAGTATATGGAAATATAAGTTTCACAGCTCGTCAAATGAAAAAACCAAAGTAGTTTATTAATTTTCCCCCTGGATATTGTAATTCTTTTTATGGTGAATGTGTTTGTTCAATGATTATCCTTTATGTTATCCTTCAAGAAACACGGAGTTAAGGGACCCTGTAATGTAGTCAGAAAATTGGAGGTAAATAAGTCCTTCAAATATTGCCACGAAACGCTACCTATATAGAAGAAGCTTGTTTCGTGGCATAGTCAGGAGGAATCAGAAGCCACCTATTATCATACACAATCACAGGGTCCTTTAGACTTATTAGAGCAGTCACAGAAAAGGAAGTTACTTACCGATTTTCTTAATATTTTGGTTGGTGGTTGTTTTTGCTTTCTGAAGTTTAAAGCCTTGGTTAGGTCCCGGGTGCATTATTACGAACTATTTAATGTGTTATTTCCTTGTTTTACTCATCAATCCAGCTATTGGGGGGGAGGGGGACGTTTTCAACATACAAAAAACAAGATATGCATTATCTATAAAAAGTTGGATTTTTTTTAAATCCAAACTGGTCACCTCTGGAACACACACACAACTGATCATCTCTGGAACACACATACACACACAACTGATCATCTCTGGATCACACACACACACAACTGATCATCTCTGGAACACACACACACACCTTGTCATCTTTGAAACACACACACACACACACACAAAACTGGTCAACTCTGGAACACTCTGCCTCCTTCCATCTTTACCCCCTAATTACTTCTATCTCTTTTTTCACTTCCTTCAAAGTATGCCAAGAAACTGGACCACACGAACAAAAATATTGATGTCCTGTTGCTTGGAAGAATTTAGAAGAGTTAGTTGCTCCAGATTTACCAACACTGCGGACTTCTTACCTTTAGTCCTCACCTAATATAGTAAAAATATTAAATGTGTGTGTGGAGAGAGAGAGAGAGAAAGGGGGGGGGGAGAGGAAGAGTGTGAGTGTGAGACAGACAGACAGGATATTAATCATTACGAGTTGGATATTGCAAAAGAAAACAATACAGTATGCAGGTGGAGGCTAATACCGTATACTCTCTCTCTCTCTCTCTCTCTCTCTCTCTCTCTCTCTCTCTGTGTGTGTGTGTGTTCTTATCTGCACCAAATCTGTGTGTGTGTGTGTAACTTATCTGCACCTATTCTCTCTCTCTCTCTCTCTCTCTCTCTCTCTCTCTCTCTCTCTCTCTCTCTCTCTGAAACACAAAGACGTAAGAAATATCTCTCTCTCTCTCTCTCTCTCTCTCTCTCTCTCTCTCTCTCTCTCAAAGACGTAAGGAATACCCTCTGACAAAACAATATTCCCAGTTTTATGTTGACGACAAAGAACATTATTTGTACCCACCGTTTCAGGGGAGATTCTCTTGTTGGTGAATTGGAAGGTGTGTGATTCATCCAAACTATATGCATGCCAAGAAACACATCCCCCATTTAAGTAACAACATTAGGGTTATCTGTTTCCTAGAATAGTTTGGAGGAATCACAACAGACCTTCCAATTCACCAACATAAGATTTTTTTTCCTAATTGGGTAAGACAATTGTGGTACATTAGAGACCCTTGATTCCTCCAAAGCATCCTGTTGCTAGGAATAGTTTGGGGGAAATCAGTTGCTCCAGATATACCACTAATGTTGTAATACCTATCCCCCCTTAATTAAAACATAACAAACCGGAACGAAAAAAAAAAAAAGTTAAAGAAATTATCAAATAAATATACAGTATAAAAAAACAACATAATTTTTTTCATTCATTTAATCACTCCAAAAGCCCGAGTTTGATACCATATCTAACAAACAAAAAAATCATATCTTATAGTGTGGGTTTTCATCTCGTCATAATTTGGGACATTGACTTCTCCCTGTTATCGTTCATTAAATAATCTAGTGTTGATTCTATAGCCTTACATGGTAACGAATAATCTAGTGTTGATTTTAGCCTTACATGGTAACGAATAATCTAGTGTTGATTTTAGCCTTACATGGTAACGAATAATCTAGTGTTGATTTTAGCCTTACATGGTAACGAATAATCTAGCGTTGATTTTAGCCTTACATGGTAACAATATAAACTTAAGTGATTCTCTGCTAGTGAGTGGGGTGGATGTCGGCAGCAACAGTATCTACAAACTGTATACTGGCTCGATCCCTGGTTAGGTTAGGTTAGGTTAGGTTAGGGATGACGTAGGTAGGGTAAAATGAGCTGGGAAAATTAAGGATATCCTATGGTTATATATATTTTTTTTTTATTTTTTTTTTTATTATTGCCACAGCTCAAGCGTCATTATGAGTTTTTATGGCGCACATCCCCAGAGCAACAACAAGGGGTCCAGGCAGTATACAGTTGGTAATAATGCTGGCCGACAAACCTTGAGCTAAGCTGATCGATGTACTGGTGACCCCAAAGATTTAAGCGGTATCTAATCTATGGCGATACAGATTGGAAGCTCTTACACTTGTTTAATATCATAATCATCCATCCATCCATCCATCTGAGATATATCAATAAAATTATATGTGAACTGCCAGTCGCATGAACAAACGGACAAGCTGTATGATTGACGAATATACAGAGAGAGAGAGAGAGAGAGAGAGAGAGAGAGAGATTAGAAGAACGAGTAACAAGTACACGTAGTTAAAAACAAAACAAAAAAACTATGGTTGCAATTCTCGTGTGAAACATAGTGACACTCCAGACAATGGATGCTGAAAAATTTCTTGTTTATTCCCGGGGTATCTTGAGCATTTGGGTGCTATTACAGCTGTACTTGAAGTGAGATGAAGCTGTTTACAAAGAAATACAAAGGAAATCAAACATCATCATCAGACCTCACCCTGTAACAGCACCCGGTCAGTAACTATTAAGTGTTACGGTACCTTTATATATATATGTCGATTATGGGTCTTTAAATAGTGATAAAGAATAAACTATGAGTATACGGTGAGATAGGAGTAGTGGTGTGATGGCGTTACATCTTATTTTGTGGAGGAGGGTCAACTGATAAAGCTTCGTGTTGTGTGAACCCCTGCCTACCTACCTCCCTCACTATACCAATCTATCTACTTGGCTGCCTATCTTCACTCTCACCACCGCTCTTCTCCCACCACCGTTGTCTCACACACACACACACACACTCCTAATTAAACCGTGTGTGTGACCCCCTGCCTACCTACTTACCTTCCTCTTTGTACACAGTTGCCTAGTTAATCTGTTGTTGCGTTGTTAGATACCGCCCCTCACACACATACATACATACATTTAAACCGTTTGTGTGACCCCCTACCTATATATAGCAACCTCATTGTGTACACTGTAGTTAGTTTGTTGTTGGATCTTGCACCTGACACACGCCTCTCTCCCACCAAACCGTTACTTCCCTAGCTCTCCCTCTCTCTCTCTCTCCCACGCGTTTGACGCTCACCCCTCTCTTAACCTCTCGTTCTTACAGTGTTCTAATCTTATACGTACCTTACTTCTGGCCGAGCTTTATCACGGTCTAAGTCGACCGTGAGCTCTATACCGTACATCTTGCCACCCCACAGCTAGGCCTAGCACGTAAGTTTTTCTCTGAACTATAATATACTCGTATAAGAGTCACGTGTAAAATGTCGTGTGTGTGTGTTTGTTTTTTTATTTGAAGGGGAGGGAAAGCATAAAGGGTTGAAACGTTGCGTAGTTTGTAAGAACCACCAGTAACTCTCCAGTTTACCGTTGAGAGAATTTCCGTATATGAACAGAGGCTGGCAGTTATTGTACAGTCGACGGCAAAAGTCGTGTCGCCTCACTCAGATCGTCTTGAAGGACAAACATAAAGGCTAATCATGGAACAAACACGTTCACCATACACTGACCTAATTATATACAGAGTTGCAATATCCATGGGCCAAATTAAATAATAAACTTTCTTGGTCCTTCAGTTAATTATGAACCCGTGGAGCTTATTTATATTTCCATACTGTATATACCTGGTACTTCATTTATAATACAGTGGGGTAGGGTAGCACGCGACGACACGGAAATAAACAATGGTAAACACGTGACTTGTTGGCAGTGTCATAGAGTACGGTATTCGTAAGTACAAACACAATCAAATAATCACCAACACTCCTTCCATCGTGCAAATAAATTACTATCATATCAAAATAAAATTATACAACACCTTACGTCAACTCAACCCCCTCAGTTATAATTATGAGGTGCTGCAAAATCATTCATGTGTTGTTCTTTATTACCAAGATATTTACTACGGTGGAAGGAAAGTGTTGGTGGATATTTGAATGTGGCTGCACATAACCTATCTTTCCCACCCTTTATCAGCTCGCTCACTATAAGCTACGTATACGCCACAGACCTTCATTGAAACCTTGCCAACGACAACAACAAAAGTCTTTATTCCCAGTTTTATTGTCATCGTTACGGGTGTGTTTTATGGTACAGTCATGGTCGAGAGTTCTGTCGCCTCTCTGGGATGAATGAAGGTGAACATTTTGAGGTTAATGTAATGTGGAGAAGGCATGGTAGTTTCTTTAACGATATTATATAAAGGTGATAGTTTGGCTCACGTCTGTCTGTCTGTCTGTATTTCTGGTGAACTTTTGAGATTAATGTAATGATGTGGATAAGATGTGGTTTTTGTTGTTTCTTCAACGATATTATATAAAGGTCATAGTTTCGATCACGTCTGTCTGTCTGTTTATCTTTCTGGTGAACTTTGAGATAATAGTAATGTTGTAGTGGATAAGTCGTGGTTTTTTCGTCAACGATATTATAAAGGTAATAGTTTCGGTCATGCGTGTCTGTCTGTCTGTTTATCTTTCTGCTAATTAAGGTTCTATAATAGTAACCTGAATAATAACCCTACCGTATAGGACCTTATTATTTATTTATTATTTTTTTTATTATATTTACTTTTTATTTATATATATTTTACTTGGCGCTGGGTCGAATGTGGTTGTAGCGTCACAATTTATGGGGATAATACACTGTACGTTTGCTTGTGCTTGTAATACCTAGAGACAGTAAATAAATGCACAATAAGAACTCCATTGGAATTAGTTCGTTGGTGAATTGGACTGTTCAAAGCTTCAACCAAAACTATATTTATTAGTGCTCGTGACTGTACTTACATTGGAGTGCCTTGATTCCTCATTCCCGTTACACACAGTTACAACACTATCATAATATTATCTTCTCTTTTTCTTGTAATAATTTTAGTATAATCTTTACCTATTTCTGCCATTCTCATTGTCGTTACACACTTTACAACGTTATCATAATATTATCTCTTCTTTTCCTTCCTCTGACTATAGGTTATTCAGGTCTGCAATTTATTTGTTGGTGAATAGGAAGGTCTCTGATTCTTCCAAACTATGCCAAGAAACAAATCCCATATTAGTACCATTGGGGGCATCAGTTTTCTGGCATAGTTAGGAGGAGTCAGCAGCCTTCCAATTCACCAATAAAAAAATCTCCCATAAACTCATTAAGTGGTTAAAGGCTAGTACAGTGTTGGTGGTATATCTACTGGAGCTAATGATTCCTCCAATCTATTCCAACCAACAGGTCACCATCATTTTTGTTCATCTGCTCCTGTTTCCTGACATACTTTGGAGGAATCTAGGCGCTGTAATATACCAAAAGTATACCGGTACAGTATTACAAGCTGTGTCGATTTTACGTATTATACAATTACCAGGTTTCATTTTGCATATTACTATACTGGGATACTGTGTGTGTGCTTGCTTGTAGTGAGAGGTGAGAGACTTGAGAGTTCCCAGTTAACCATGACCCGAAAAACGTGTTTGTAGGTGTGCGCACAGTCCACTCAACCTGAGTGGACTGTGGGTGTGCGTGTGTGGGTCGTGTGTAAGAACATTCATGGTGTATACGATGGTGTGGTACCGGTACGATGATTCCCTAGACAAACAACAGAGCCATCGTACCGTTACTACACCATCGTCAACACCGTCAATGTTCTTACATTTGGCCCTGTTGTGTGTCAGACAAAGATGGAACTACCTAACGACCTTGACCAGAGGACAGTGGCGTGAGCAGTGATAGCAGTAAATACTTAATGATAATACAGTATCATACAGGCACTGACAGATACGGTGAGATAACACACGCATACACATACGCAGTAGTGGTAGTGGTGATGGATGCTGCTTGATAGTAAGCACATCCAAATGACTCATCATGTGTGTACCATTGGCCACAAGAATTCGTACACACGCTGTTGGTACAACATATGTAACATTATTATTAGATTTGTTGTTTTGTTAATCACAGGGTCACGTGGTAGAGCATTCATTGCAGTACTTCCAGAATAATGAATGACCTTTCTTTCCATAATAGCCTGTGTAAGAATTTCTGTGACCAACTGTACTTCATACCCTGATAGTGCTCGTGACTGCAAGCAAGCCATTGGCTGATAATGAGCAGCATATCTATATTGAATGAGTAGTAGAATACTTCGTGTATATCTGTATTGTCTCTGTACAGGGGTCTCATCCGCCCCTGTATGGAGTACGGCTGTGATGTGTGAGGTGGCTCAACCTTCACAACACTCCTGGACAAGGTGGAATCAAAGGCTTTTCGTCTCATCAATTCTCCTCCTCTTACTGATTCATTACAACCTCTCTCTCTTCACCACAATGTTGCATCACTTTCTCTCTTCTATTGCTATTACACTGGACATTGCTCTTCTGAACTCTCAACATATGCTTCCTCCCCTCAGGAGAGATGCAACACTCACCAAGCCTCTTGCTCTCACTCCTTTTCTGACCAACTCCCTAATGCTAGAGTTCACCGGTACTCTCATTCTTTCATATACTGTACACTACTGGTCAACTCTGGAACACTCTTACCTTCATCTATGTTTCCACCTTACTACCACTTATGCTCATTCAAACGCAATGTGTCTAGGCATCTAGAACGAAATTGGACATGATTTTGGACCTCTCTTACTAGTTGTGTTTTTACAGGCGAGGACAATAAACTCACTCTCTGCCTTTAGTCCTCATCCTTTTTTAATACTATATAGAAAAAAATATATACATGTATATCTTTCTTAATTTACTCTTATCCCAAACTGATGAATATGTGCCTTTGTTACCACAGACACTAAAATGGATGAACTAGCAGTCAACATAGGCATCAGTATCATCAAGGGTAGTGTGGCCCTCTACGACATCATCACCTATCCTGTATACGCCCTCATCCAGAAGCCTTGGAACAAGAAGAAACTCATTAATCGCACACGGGTGAGAAACTTTTGGTCGAAAATCTTGATATCAACGTTATCTAAAAGTACAGTACTAGAGAAGTGTGCTGTGTGTGATTAAGGACCCTGTAATCATGTATGAAAATTGGAAGCTTCTGATTCATCCTGACCATGCCACAAAACAACCTCCGATCCTATAGGTGGTGTTTCGTGACAATATTTGAAGGACTTGTTTATCTCCAATTTTCTGACGACATCACAGGGTCCCTTAAGGGGAGATTCTTTTTGTCGTGTGAATTGAAAGGTCACTGATTCCTCCAAACTATGCCACTAAACAGATCCCCTATTATCACCATTGAGGGTGTCTGTTTTCTGGCGTAGTTAGGAGGAATCAGTAGCCATCCAATTTGCCAACAAAAAAAATCTCCCCTTAAAATTAAAGAAGGAATTGTACTCAACTTGTAATGTGATTGTCAAAAGTATTAATTCTTCTGCATATAAACCACAAAGATGCAAATATCATGGTCATATACCTTCAGCAAGGGTTACAAAACAGTGATGGTATTATTCATGATCCAGTTCACTATCCATTATGTATAAATGTTATGTGTGTATGTGCCTTGGTGTTGTGGTTAGGGATTTGTGGTTATTTATTAAAGTAACCCTATAAATATATACAGTATATGATCAGTGAGGTACTTACAAGGTACAGTCAGCCTCAGGAATTAGTACACAGAGCATTGGTTACAAGGGGGTCTTTATTCTACACATACTGCTGACTGATTCAAGTATGTAGTACCCAAATAACATTGCTAGAAAGGTTTGGTGTTGAGAAATTAATGTACTGTACTGTACTAGATATTATAGTTGTTACGAACCCTTCATGTCACTGTGGTGTATACAAATTCCTGAGGCAGACTGTACATGCACGTATGCGTTCTCATCTGCTTGCGTTATTCCTCATTGTGTTTATTTTTTGTCAATTATAGTACAATATATTTTTCTTTTTGTAGGCAGTGGAGTTGGAAACGGAAGAAGGAGTGTGTTATCACAATGCAGACCCACCACATCCCTTCCAGTTGGAGCTGAGACAGGCTAATATAAACACAGTAGAAGCAGCACTTTCATATGCCTGCAAGAAACACACCAACAAACGTGCTGCTGGTACACGACGCATCCTCAAGGAAACTGAAGAGGTTCAAAAAAATGGCAAAGTTTTTAAGAAGGTAAGCAACAGTGTTTTCATGTCTATAGGGCTGTGGTACTGTACATAAGAATAGTAGTATTTGATAATCTCCCCTTAACTTGACACATTTCAAATAAAAGTTAGAAACCATAATTCTACAGGAAAACTAACTTAGGTAATAAATTTAAAAACCCAGCGACCAGACACAGTATTATTTCTTAGGAATGTATTGTAATCATATGTAGTGTACTATATAGAACCCTGTTATATGTTACTCACTTGTCTGTCTGTGTGTGTGTGTCATCATACAGTACGAGCTGGGAGACTATTCATGGTTAACCTACACTGAGATTGACACCATGGCGGAGAACTTTGGCCGTGGTCTGCGTACCGTTGGTCACCAACCCCACGAGAACATAATCATCTTTGCCGAGACGAGGGTAGAGTGGATGGTGGCGGCCATTGGGTGCTTCAAACAGAGTATCCAATTGTGTACACTCTATGCCACCCTTGGAGATGAAGCAGTTATACACGGCATCAATGAAACTCAGGTATATTTGAAAACCACTAAATGTTTTCTCAGGCTTCTGTTATTCATTAGCCACCACTTCATTTTACACCCATTGAAGACCATATGTTTTCCCAGGCTTGTGTTATTCATTACTATACAGACTAAGTGAGTTACAGTACTGAGCCTGTGTTAAAAGGATAGTGCTAAATTTAATCATCTTATATTGAGGTCCTACTGTATGTTATATTCCTCTTGATATTACCAGTATATGATAGCCTCATTCAGACTCCATTCAGGTGATTCATTGGACTTTTTTCCTCATGGTACAGCCAGCAGCATAATTTTGCATCAATCTCTTGTACTTAATAATGCTAATATGACTAAATAAAGTTTAATTCTGAACCAGTTTCTATTCCAAAAACATATGTAATTTACTATATGAGAATTATATTTGTCATCTCTGCATTTGATTTAAGTAGTGTTACAACATCACCAGGCTCCTACTTAACGTAGGTGGAAATGAAGCGAATTTATGCCTCCGTCTGTACATATTATATCATGTTAATTTACTGATAAAGTATGCAAATTATCATATGTTCATGTATTGCAGAGGCACTTGAAAATCTATGAAATATATGATAGGTACAGTAGGAGGATTTGTTTATGTTCCTTATTGGTCAAACTTATTACATAATTTATAGTACAGTAGATAGTTTACCTTATAGTAAAGCAAGTGTTGGGGTCTCACAAGGAATATTCCTTTGACAATGAGAATTACAGAACTCCACAAGAACATCATTATCCTATAACTGTTAAGCAATCCTAGGATATTCTACATTATAACTTTTATTAAATATACTGTTTTCTACCTCGTCCTATCCATCAGTATACAGTATTTATAGTTATAGTATTTTGAAATATTTCTTCTGTATCATTGATGCCTTTCATGAGTATAGTATATTGTTTGTGTTAACAGGTGAAACATGTGATAACTTCCCATGAACTGCTTCCAAAATTCAAAACACTCCTGGATGAATGTCCCAATGTTACCCACATTACCTACATGACCGACCAGCTACAAACCACTCCACTCTCAGGATACAAGTCCACCATCAATTTCAACTCTTTTGACCAGATTGTATTGAAAGGGAAAGATAGCAACTTTTCAGGTGAGAGTGGTTAGGAAATGATCCATACCATCAGATTGTTATATATATATTGTTGTATATTTGTACAAAAGCGGTGAATAATAATCACTTAAACAACATCTTTGAAAATTTAAGACGGTAAATTTGTATGTCATTAAGAATAAAGAGTATTTCTTATGCATACAATACCTTTGGCAACTCTGTATTTATGTAATAATGCTTATTTTCTTATACATTCTCACATAATACATATGTCTTTTCCTATTCCCCAGGCTGCCCTCCCAAAGAAGATGATACAGCCATCATCATGTACACATCTGGGTCAACAGGAGCTCCCAAGGGTGTTGTAATGTCACACTACAACTTGGTTAATTCCATCATTGGGTATGCAGTTGGTATGGACATTCGCCAAGATGACATCTACTTAGCTTACCTTCCCCTCGCCCATGTCTTAGAGCTCATGGCAGGTATGTAAACGTACAATCGCAGACCTTAGTCTCCAGCCCCCCTGAGTAGAAGCCTGAGATCGAAAGCAGGCGGTTTCTGGACGCCTGCCCACCCAACAGCCTGCTTCAGATCTCAGGCTTCGAATCTGGTAGGCTACAGATTATGGTCTGCGATTATACAATCAGCCAATCAGGTGATGTCTTCACTTTATATAACTTTAACTCATGTTGTAATATGTTCTTGCTTTCAGGTTAGATTGCCATAATTTCTGTGATCTCCATCTCTCATAGCAACAAAAGTCAACAATTATTCCCACTTGCAACACTCCATTATTGTGCAGTCAAACCAACCCTCCTCCCATCCACATTTTCTCCCTCATGTACAGTCTGTGAATAAAGTACGTGAACACCATTGATGGCATCTGTCATCAACCTTGAAAGTAAAAATTACTTCCTGTTTTGCACCACAGAATCAATGATGATGATGTTTGGTGTGCCCATGGGATACTCAACACCACTCACCATGACTGACCGCTCAAGCAAGATCAAGAAAGGCTGCCAGGGAGACTGTACTGTCCTTGAACCTACAATGATGGCAGCTGTACCAGTAAGTGGGGAGGTGCATTTCTATCATACTGTAGAGGAATTTATTTTAGATTCAGTAACTTGGTTTGTTTACACCACTGATATACATAATGCCATTGATAGTGTAGCCAAGCATGTAACAAATTTATTGCTAAATTTCATGCTGTGTGAAAAAGGATAGACAGCTGCCTTAGCATCTCAAGACATAGAATAATAATACTATACTATAACTGTTTGTGACTCCTGGCATTGCAATTCCTGTATTGCTTGAATATAGTGAGGACTTGGTGCTAAGGATGAATAGATTTATGTACTGTATATATGTATGAATTACATGGTGTAATTAGCAAGATTTGATTTTTATAAAGTGATACAGGTTTACCTTGGCTAAGCATTTGAACCTGAGACATGGAAGAGGCAAAGAATAAACAGTACTTGTACAATAGACCCTCAATATACAATGAATAACTACTTGTATCCACCACTTCATTTTATACTCAATCCCTTATTGAAGACCACCAAATGTTTTCCCAGGCTTTTGTTATTCATTACCATAACAAACCAAATGATTTACTGAGCCCATGTTAAAAGGTTAATGATAAAAGTAATTAACTGAGCCCGTGTTAAAAGGATAGTGATAAATTTATTCATCTTATATCGAGGGCCTACCGTACCAATTACAATGTTTGTCCTGTACAGTTTAATAAGATTTTCCCCGAATACAACAGCTGATCCTGGACCGCATCTACAAAGGCATTCTGGAGAAGGTGGCATCTCAGGGACCCTGGCTCACTAAACTCTTTGAATTTGGTCTTGAATACAAGAGGAACTGGATGAAGCGCGGCTGGAACACACCCATCTGTAACTGGTCAGTCTCAGTTTGCCTCTTTCTCACCATCCCTGATCTCTTAAGGGGGTAGTACTGTGTTTTAAATCTGAAGCAACTGATTCCTTCAAACAATTACACGTAACAGGCCACCATATTTATGTTCATCTGGTCATGTTTCCTGGCATTCTTTGGAGAAATCAAGACACTCCAATGTACCAAATGTATAGCATCTCCTTACAGGGGTAGTATCCTTTTGGTAATTTAGAACTCATTGATTCCTCCAAAGTATGCCAGGAAACAGGATCAGGTGAACAAAAATAATGGTGTCCTGTTTGCTTGGAATAGTATGGAGAAATCAGTTGCTCCAGATTATTTACCAACACTATACTCTCCCCTTAATATATTTCAATGTCCTGTTAGTGAATAGAAATCCAGATAGAATCCTGTATAAGCTGTGGCAAATATATATTAATTATTTTATTTATATAAAAACTCTGTAATATTAATAAGAAATTAGTGTTGTTTCTCCTCATCTGATCAACTGTCCTTCTTTTCTTTCTATTTCCTTCCTGCTTGCTGTCTCACCCCTCTATCACCTTTTTCTGGCGCTATATGACCTCGCTGTTGCGGCGCCTAATATCAATCAATCGCTGTTGTGGCGCCTAATATCAATCAATCGATCTGTCTCCCCATCTGATGATAATCCAATACCAGTTGTGGGAAGAAGTTCCTTCCTGTATCCCCTTTCTTACCTCACTACCCTACCCCTAGAGTCCTAGACCATGGTGTGGTACTGGGACGATGGATCTATTGTTTTTCTATAGAGCTATGGTACCCGTGCCAAGCCATCATACGCACCACGAATGTTTGTGCATACAGCCCAAAGCTTCACCACATATACAGTAGATACCAAAAAGTGAGATATACTGTACTTTGTGTATAAAAAAATATAAAACTGTAAAACTATTACAAGACAAGCATTATTCTCTATTGATTAAGGTGATAGTACTGTGGCGGTAAATATTGAGCAACTGATTTCTCCAAACTACTTCAAGCAACGGGTGACCATTATTTTCATTCATTTGGTCCTGTCTCCTATCATGCTTTGGAGGAATCATTGCATACTAATCTACCCCCTTAACCTGCTTTCCCGTTGCTGTTGCAGGATTGTGTTCCGCAAGATTCGTAAGCTGTTGGGTGGTCGCCTGAGGATGTTGGCAGTGGGTGGGGCTCCTCTCTCCTCCGACACACACGACTTCATTCGTATCAGCCTGGGGGTCCCCGTCATGCAGGTGAGGTGTGCGGCTTCTTTCCAATGGCTTTGTCAGTGATGGAAGACCAACTGCATTATCACTTTTGTCAGAGCTGCTTAAGACCCGGGACACACAGGCACTTAGTGGTTGCCATGCAAGGTTGATAACAGCGATTTGTGGTTACGTCGCAGAGTTGCCCATTTGTATGGCGGTACGGAAATGACAGGCCCAGTGGCGGCCATATTGAAATCCAATAGAGGCTGGAAAATTTGCTGGCCACCAAGCTCTCACATGTGGTCCGTGTGTAATGGTCCAAAACACAAATTGTATGGCGCCACAGATGCTGACGCACTCGCTCGTGTGTACGAATTCACCTCAAAACAATGGAATCCCATGGGAATCCACGTCCTCGCTACTGCATGTGTGTGTCCCAGGTCTAAGGGAAGAGATTCTTTTGTGAGTGAATTGGAAGGTCTCTAATTCCTCCAAACTACATTAGGAAACAGACACCCTCAATGGTACTAATAGTAATAGGGGATCTAATGGAAGAATCAGAGACCTTCCAATTCACCAACAAAAAACTTTCCCCTGAAAGGAAAAACCTCTTTAGAATAGTTAAGGACCCTGTGATGGTGAATGAGAATTAGAGGCTACTGATTCCTCCTGACTATGCCATTAAACAAGGTGTGTGTTTCATTGAAATATTTGAAGGACTCCTTTACATCCAATATTCTGATTACACCACTGGTCCCTTAAGATGTTGCTTGTTGTAGTTCCCCAGACTGTCTGGCCGAGCAGTCCCGAGTCTGGTTGTAGATACAGTCGACCCTCGCATGAGCGGACCCCACTTGTGCAGATTTCGGTTTGGGCGGACACAGAAATACAAAAATGTGATCCCGAAAAGCTTTGAATAGCGCGGGCAAAATATATTAATGTTAAAGCTATCCGGTAGGTGGCGAGTCAGGCAGTGGCGCGGGAAACAATATTCGCGCCAAAACCAGTGTTGCCAGGTGTAGGGAAATTTCTGTTTTAGGGAATTTTGACATCCACACAGGGAAATTATATAAAGATTGTTCAAGAGTAAACAGGGAAATTTCTACCAGACGAAATACCATAAAGACCCTCCATGTTCATGAGTAAACAGGGAATTATTGAGGTAAAAAGGGAAATTCTCATATTGAAGTTAGGGAAATTTCGTCAAGCAGACCTGGCAACACTGGCCAAAACGTTCAGTTTGTTTACAGTCTCCACCCCGCTCGCATCGCTTACGTGAATATTTCGTCCTTCAATATGCCTCCCAAACCGACGATTGCTACCAAGAAAAAGCGTGTTACTCTTTGTGTTCAGCAAAAGCTAGAAGTGGTACGGAAACTGGAAAAGGGAATATCTGTGGCGAGGATATTTATTTGTATTATAAGGATAATTACAGTAATGAACTGTCATAGTTAAAAGGTACGGAAATCTACACATTTTCAATGTGGTGACTTTTTCAATGTACGGACAGCTGTCCCCCCCAATTAGTCCGCCCATTCGAAGGTCGACTGTACTTACCCTTCATAAACATAATTTTTCACCATTCATTTTCACCAATACCCCATTTCCCCTTTTTTACAAGGGTTGGGGAGGCTTATTTTTCATAACTCTGTAGTAACGCAATCAACATTTTTCATGACTCTGTATTAACCTAACCTAAATTTTTCATAACTCTATATTAACCTAACCTAAATTTTTCATTACTCTGTATTAATTTAACCTAGACCCAACCAACTCTTCTCCTCCTCCTCCGTTGATGGCAGGGGTACGGTCTGACCGAGTCATGTGGATGTGCAACGCTGATGGACCAGTATGACCTGACCACGGGTCGGGTTGGCGCCCCCCTGCAGGTGTGTGATGTCAAGCTGGTCAACTGGGAGGAAGGCAACTACAGAATAACAGACAAACCCAGACCTCGCGGCGAAATTGTCATTGGTGAGGCGATTATTATTGTTATTATTATTGTTATTATTGGACACATCAATGTACGCACCTTGAATGTTCTTGAGTATGGCCCCAAATGTTACCGTTGTTGTTTTACTTGCAGGAGGAGCCAATATTGCAGTAGGCTACTACAAGAATCCTGAAAAGACAAAGCAGGATTTCTGTGATGAGGACGGGAGGCGATGGTTCCGGACTGGAGACATTGGGGAATTTGATGAGGACGGTTCCGTCAAGATTATTGGTAAGGAAGGGATTGGTGTGTGACAACTTCCTAGGTTAACACACAAACAGTAATCATGTGGTGTAAAAATGTACGTAACTTTTTGTGTTATCCTGCCAACAGACACACATATATACAATCTGTTCTAAAAATATAACCTCATTGTGGAGATATAAATTTCCAATAAGTACCAAATGTGTCTATCCCATGCAATATTTATTTATTTATTTAAGGGGAAAGTACACTGCTGGTAATTGTGAAGCAATTGATTTCTCCAAACTATTCAAATCAACAGGCCACCATTATTTTAATTAATTTGGTCCTGTTTCCTGGCATACTTAGAGGAATCAAGGCACTCCAATGTTCCATAAGTATACTATCCCCTTAACTGACTTCATATACATCAACAGACCGCAAGAAAGACCTGGTCAAGCTGCAGTTTGGGGAGTATGTGTCACTGGGGAAGGTGGAAGCAGCCCTCAAAGTATGCCCTGTGATTGAGAACATGTGTGTGTATGCTGACTCCTCCAAGAACAACATCGTTGCCATTGTGAGTCCTGTGCAGAAGAACCTGGAGGACTTGGCACATGGCCTAGGCAAGGAGGACCTCAGGCGGGAGAAGCTGTGTCTGGACGATGATGTGAACAAGGCCATACTAGACGAGCTGATCAACACTGGAAAGAAAGGTGGGAAAAGTCAAACATGGTCGTCACAGAGAACTACTACTACTCCCTAGTTTGATATTTTCCATTCATCTTCCTTCTACTCCTCCTCTTTGCCTTAGCTCTATCCCAAGAAATGCTAACATGAGTGTATTTTTCCTTTCACAGCCAAATTGCAGAGGTTTGATGTTTTTCTTAGATCTATCACAAGGAATGCTAACAGTGTCTTTTTCCTTTGACAGCCAAATTGCAGAGGTTTGAGCTTCCTGGAGCAGTATACTTGACGTCCGAGTTGTGGACACCGGACACTGGCCTGGTGACAGCTGCCTTCAAGTTAAAACGCAAGTGTATACAAGTCAAGTACCAGGACGCCATCAATCGTATGTACGCCTCGTAGATTCTCTCTCCTCCCCCTTTGTGTTCGGACAACTCCTTCACCATTCCCTGACACACAAGAGGACACACTCACCCCACCACATGCAACTAGTCTCGCCATGCTGCCTGCCCACGCCACCTCACCTTCCATACACACACACTCGATGATCAAGCAACATACAGTACCCCAACTCTCTCTTGTTTGTCCCATACATAACAATCCAAACTAAACCATTCCACTGTAGGAAAGGACTGTCTAATCCATCCACCTCCACTCTTATACACACATTTCAAGATGTATCAACCAGAAAGGGTCCAATAATATCCATAACTCATTATGTACAGTATGTAGTATGAAGAAGTGTCTCAGGTAGTTGGTCTCAATGATTTTATACTTGATCAACCAGCACACCTTATAAAGGCAAAAAATATATACAGCTTAATATGTGAAAAGTAATGTGAGGGTATAATACCCTGTTGGAATAGAGTATGTGTGTGTGTAGCACCATGATGTGCCTGCCCTACCAAAACCAAAACCAACCAAAGCCAACTTACTATCCTCCGTTTTAGTTTTGCACAGACTTATTTTTGAGTGAAGAGTTAGGTACAGATTTTGTTACCATGAAGAGTGATGGTTGGAAATGTGGCTGGGTGCACAAGGTATAATACCATGTATTTTTGTTGTTAACTTATTATTTTCATTATACTGTATTGGGCGTTAGTGTGTAGATAAGAGCTTCGTGTTATTGTATTTGTATTTTTTAATTAGTTCCTTGCTTTTGAAAGAATGATAACTAGAAAGGAGTCGTACATAGCACATTAAGGTTTTATATTAAGCAGCCTAGTAACAGAGGAGAGCCCATTCTGCATTCAATGTTTCATATCCAGTTGGTGGCAAAAGTCAAGTCGTCACATCTGCCAAGTCATGAAGTACAATATGGATATATATGCTCCACAGGCTCGTAAACTGAAGAACCAGAAGAGTTTATTAATTTATTCCCTGGATATTGTAATTCTGTATGGTAAATGTGTTTGTTCGATGATTAGCCTTTATATTACCCTTCAAGAAGCACTGAATGAGGCGACACGACTTTTGCCGCTGACTGTACTTTTTTGTAACAAGACGAAATTATAATTGTGTAAATCATAACAATGTAAACAGTGTAAAGGTCGTTTGTATGTATTTCTCTTCACCATTAAACAGTTGGACACATTAACAGTGTCACAGCATTTGTGGACCATAAACACAGTTCAACAAGCAGTGCCTCTTTCATCATGCCTAATTACCTCAAAGAGTTCCAGTACATTGGGGGTCTCTAGTCCTACAACACCTTCTGAATGAAACTGACTCAAAAAATGGTGGGAAACTATAGCTATTGATTTTGGTCTCTGAAGTATTATTGGTTCATAAGATGCACTCTCACGGCTCACTTTCATACACCCAACGCAGGACTTTTGAGTGAGACAGTACATTCCTCTTTCAGAATCTAATAAGCTTCATCTATCTGTTTTGAATAAGCATTTTATTACCCCATTGACAATTGTACAGTGGGCAGCATAAGTTGGCTTCATTTCCACCTGTGTGTGTATGAGCCTGGTGATGTTGTAATATGCAGAGATGACAGACATAATTCTCGTATGGTAAATTACATGTGTTGTCAGAAAAAAAAAACAATGGTTCAGAATGCAACTTTATCTGGTCATAACAGCATTTTTAAGTACGTGGGGGATGGTGATGGACGCGTATTTATGCTGGCGACTGTACATGCTATACTACATAATATTGTGTAGACTTTACTGTGAGGGCGATGGAGGAACTCTTTGAGGTAGTTTTGCCATCACAGGTTTTCCTTAGATGGTATCAGGACCAGTTAAGGGACCCTGTCAATGTAGTCAGAAAATTGGAGATTAGTGAGTCCTTTAAATAATGCCACGAAACACCACCCATATGGAAGGAGCTTGTTTCGTGGCATAGTGCAGGAGGAATCAAAAGCCTCCAAGTCTCATACATGACCACAGGGTCCTTAATCTTTTGTACTACACTTCCTCTCTATGTTCTTCATCCACACTAGTCCTATTCTACATGAACACTAAACTATGATATTGAAGTAAACTAAACCTATTTAAGGGGCTAGTACAGTGCTGATAAATCCAGAGCAACTGATTTCTCCAAACTACTTCAAGCAACAAGCCACTGGCATTTATTTTTGTTAATTTGGTCCTGCTTCATGGCATACTTTGGAGGAATCAAGGCACTCCAATGTATCAAAGGTATACATACTATTCCCTTAATCAAAGAATCGAGATGGATTATTTTACTCCATACATACAAACAGCTCAATTCTTATCCATTTATATATTCTTGTAATGACGGTCTTTCGGCCTAACTGCAGCTGTCAGTCACATACCAGTAATTAAATGTAGCCTTTTATGTCAGCAATAATTCATCACCTATTTTATACTTGTACTTCATGAGTGCTGTAATAAAACACTTTGTGAAGAACTCGTTGTTGGTAAAGTTTGACTGGTGATGGTGGTGCTGCTTGTACTGTATTCTTGAGTGATGCCGTTGTCTTGAAGAAGCTGTAATGAAATTTGATCAGAACAAGATATTCCTTATATAGTAGAGTATGATTTATTAGTTACATGTTGTTAATATAAATTCCCTAATAAGAGGAGATTCTTTTGTTGGTGAATTGTAAGGTCTCTCACCGAGTCTCCCAAACTATACCACTAAACGGATTCTCTATTAAGTTTATTGAGGATGTCTGTGTTGTGGCATGGTTAGGAGGAATTAGTAGCCTTCCAATTCACCAACAAGACAATCACCCCTTAACACTTGTGTCAATTAAGGCCTTTTATGGTTCCTTGGATATTGAAGCAAAGGTTGCCTGATTTAATGTTGTGGTTTTAGAAGGTTTCTGTTTGTCTTTTTTTATAAATTTTTTTGGTTAATAGCCGCAGTTGAACAAATGTCTTCCTATTTTTAAGCAACTTATGTTGTCAGTACCGTGCTTGCTATAACATGACTTACCAGTGGAATAAACAACATGAGCCGACTCTTATGTAGAATCAATCTCTTAAGTTAGTGTAAATCCTGTCAAGAGAAAGAAATATTTCTTTCCCATGCTTCAAAAATTCAAACTTTATTATTATTAATATTATTATAATATTTATTAATTTTTTCTCTGAAAATAGGAAGCATATTAATAAGGGCTCTGGTACTCGCTACTTGAAGCAAGGAAAATAATTCACACATTATTATTATTATTTTTATTTATTTATTTATGTTTTTATTATTATTTTTCTTTTTACTCTTATGAAGTATATGAATTAGAGCCCTGGTACTCACTACACAAAGGAAGGGAAAGCTTGTGTGAAAACAGATGCTTATTTAAATCCTGATTAGATGACTGGGCTAGACTTACTGGGACTGGGACCATATGCAAGAACCTCCATGGCCCACGTTGACGATGGAGTGGTACCGGTATGACAACTCCATAGACAGGGTCACAGTACTGGTATCAAGCCATTGTCAACACCACAAATGTTCCTGTATACGTCTCCTTGACAAACAACATGAACCCAAACATCCAAATCAAAGGATAAACACCACCACTATAGGAGGAACTTTTATTGATGCCATTTTACTCTGATTCTGGAATGTATTGAAGGAGTAGCATAATTGTCATCATTAAAGGGTTATCTTTATTTATTTAAAGTCTTATACTGTCTATACAAGTTTGGTTTAGATGGTTTAAAGACTTAGTAAAATCTTTTCTAACAATTTTGTATAGTAAACTGTAAATATTATTTTTTAATTTCCATTTCTACAGTTTATATAAATATAGATAGTTTAAAGACTGTGAAATCTATTCTAACATTTTCTTTTCATAGTAAACTGTAAATATAATTTTTTTTATTTCCAGTTCTACAGTCTGTAGAAAATTAGATGGTTTATAGACTCAGTGAAATCCATTCTAACTTTTTTTTTTATAGGCAACTGTAATTATCTTTTTTTATTTCCATTTGTACACAGTCTCTCTATATCTGTCAGCTGATTCATATTCATGCAGTACAAAATTATGAGCTTCCACCAGTAATCCTCAATCATAAACTCAATACAATATACAGTTGTGGAAACAGTTCATGAGATAAGATAACCAACTACTGAACTGTACTAGATGTGACAGTATAATGGTTGATTTTTATATCACCTTGGCCAATTTACTGACCAACCCCAAAATTAGGAGATTAGTTAAAAGGTTTTTTGTTTTTCCTGTTATAGTTTATATTTTGAACTTAATATTAGCCTGTTAGAGAAAAAATTACAATAACCAACTACTGTACTGTACTAGATGTTACAGTACAGTATAATATAATAGTTGAATTTTATATTATATACTGAGCAACCCCAATTTTAGGACATTAGTTAATTGTTATTTTTCGTTTTTCCTTTTATAGTGTATCTTTTGAACATAATATTAGCCTGGTGTTAGAGAAAAAAATGACAAAAGTTTTCAGCCATTGTTGAAGGGTTTATGAATGTGAGTTTACTTGTATGTACCAACACAATGTTTTCCCATTACTGTACTCAGAAAATCAGTAGGACATTCCTCTGGAGACTATTTATAAAGATACTTTTCTGATTGCAGTGATTTTATATTACTTGTCATGAATAGTAATAACTTGCTTTTACTACAATTAATACTTGCAAAATCAGGTGTGAGTTTAGTCCATGAAGAACTTAGAATATTTATTTTATAATAAAATATTTGATAGGCAATGATTTTCTTTATTTTTCCATATTACAATATTTTTATGGAAACTTTTATATCATATTTATTATTTGTACAGTATGTATAGATGTATGAAATGTACTTTTTTATATCTTAAGGGACCCTGTGATTATGTATGAGACCTGTTGGCTTGTGATTCCTCCCAACTCTTTCACGAAACAATCTATCTATCTTCCATGAATCAAACTCCTTTTAATGTAGGTGGTGTTTCATGGCAATTTTTGAAGGATTCTAGCCTCCTATTTTCTGACTACATCACAGGGGTCCTAAACCAATGTTTCTGAAGCTCAACTCAAAATACTGCTCTGGGATTGTGCACAGATATTTTGTACTACAGAACTGTTGACTGTTGCAGTTGTAACAGCATTCCTGAAGAAGTTACATTATTGTTGCACTTAGTAACTGCTAGTTGAGTTAACCCTTGGATGATGGAAAATACTATATACTAATTATAATGTACTGTACTCCATTCTTTATAACCTGGTGAAAATCTACCACCTCTTTTCTCTTTTAATTTCTTGATTATTTGGTAAGTTTAAGGGGAGATTCTTTTGTTGGTGAATTGGAGGGTCACTGATTCCTCCAAACTATGCCACAAAACAGATCCCATATTAGTACCATCTTTTTTCTGGTATAGTTTGGAGTAATCAGAGACCTTCCAATTTACCAACAAGAGAATCTCCCCTTCATGCATTTCAAGTCAAATTAAATCCCTAATTTACAAAACTAGGTACATAGTTATCTGCAACTTGTAAACATGAAAACTTTTGCCAGTACTGTATTTAAAGTCATATTATTCAGAAGAGAAGTTGTGCATTTTCACCAGGATAATAAAAATGCACTCAAATGAAACCTGATGCTAACAAGGTTATTACTGTATAGTGAAGGGGATATTATATTTTTCATTGTAGTGCCTTGATTCCTCCAAAGAATGTCAGGAAACAGGACCAGAAAAACTTTAATAATGGTAACCTGTTGCTTAGAATAGTTTGGAGGAATCAGATGCTTCAGATTTACCAACACTACTTCCCCCCCTTAACAAAAGTCATCACCTTGCAATAGTCAGATTATAGCAACTAAGATGGACCATCATTAGGGGATTAAGCAACAAGTACGAGAATAGATAATTCCAAAAGAAAAATCTAAATAGCATTGATATGTATACTTAAATTATATTGATATACTGTACTGTACTCAGGAATTTTATATTGACTCAATGGAAGAATAAGATAAGGGACTCCATATCCATAACTCTTGTTATGGTAGACCCTTGATTTAATACAAACAATGTAAATACTTCTATCCACCATTTCAATTTACACTCGGTCTCTCATGGAACATCACAAAATGTCATCTCGTGCTTTTATCACCCAGACTAAGGTATGTACCTCATCTGTGTTAAATGAGAAGTAATGAACATGTTAGTGTTATATATAGAGCCAACTGTATTTGATAACTGCACAGCTGCACTCTGCCTTATATTACCCCAGAGTAAAGTACTGTACTGTACTAAAGATTCTCGATATACAATGAATAAATACTTACATTCACCACTTCGTTTTACACTCAGTCACTCATTGAAGACCACCAAATGTTTCCTCAGGCTACTGTTATTCAGTACCATACAATCTAAGTGATTTATTGAGCCTGTGTTAAAAAGATAGTGATAAATTTAAGGGGGTAGTACAGTGTTGGTAAATATGGAGTAACTGATTAATCCCCACTATTCGAGGCAACAGGCCACCATTATTTTTCATAATCTGGTCCTGTTTCCTGACATACTTTGGAGGAATCAAGTTAGTCTAGTATATCAAAAGGGTACTGTCCCCTTAATCATCGCATATCGAGGGTCTACAGTACTGTTCTTTACCAAACCTCCACGTTGGTAATCATGATTGTACAGTACATTGTGCTTGCATTTTGGGCCGTATGCAAGAACATCCGTGGTGTTGATGATGGCAGGGTACTGGTACGACGGCTCTATTGTTTTTCTACGGAGTCATCGTACTGGAACCACGCCATTGTAAGCACCATGAATGTTCTTTGAATATGGCCCTTTGTGTCATATTTTTCATACCATCCTTTAAGGACCCTGTGATTGTACAGTACATGTATATGAAAATTGGAGGCATCTGATTCCTCCTGACCATGCCACAAAACAAGCTCCTTCCATATAGGTGTGTGTATTTCGTGGCAATATTTGAAGGACTCTTTTATCTCCAATTTTCTGCATCACAGGGTCCCTTAACCACTTAGCCGCGGGCCTTATCTTCCATGGCAGCTCTGCAGTCCGGGTCTTTCTCCCGCACTCGCGGTCACTATGTAAACAACACATTTGACGGCTAATTGTTTGTAAACCACTCACGCTACATAAATAAATTATACAGGATATTGAAGTACAAACCTTAGCTGTCTCCTGATGTATAGTAGCTCCCAAAACTATCGTTAAAATAAAGTACCATACATTCTGACATGTTTTGCGTGAAATAGCAACAAAATTGTTAGCCATGTCTGCAGTTGTATGGAGGCGTTGATTTGCTTATTACTAGTAGCACTCACGACGGATAACCAAGCTTACCAACCCTACCAAGAGTACAAGTGGGCGGGGACAAGGTTTTATTCTGTTCATTCCGCCATCCTTGTAACCCACTTTAACGATAGTTTTGGGAGCTACTTTACTTTTGAAGACTAAATGAACATCTGTAGGATGGGTAGGCAACTCATAATGACATCAACTTAAAATTCTCTTTTACGTTCTATTTACATATCTAAGTACGTTTTCTCTCTCTGATTTCGTTATAAAACATGTCAGAATCACATTTTTCAACACAACATTATGAAATATAATGTCACTGTCGTTTTTACGTACATATATGGTAATTACAGGAAAAACGGAGCTCTGGAAATATGTCCTTCCACCCTCACCGCTCGTTTAACACTGGGTGACTAGTGACTGGCTGGAGTTGAACTACTCCCTACAAGCCCAAAATCAGTGTTGCTACCCGAGACAACCATGTTATGGGGCGCGCAATTTTAAAAACTGCATTGTCAAAAATTCTCGTCACCCGCTGTCCTCCACACTTATTGATCACAAAAATTCTTGTCACTCGCTGTTTAAGGGGCTGAAGATATCACACCAGCGTGATTGTCAATAACGTGAAATAAAACTCACACTGGCAGATGGAAAGTTCATTGTTATTAAACTTTTCATCTGTCAGTGTGTGTTTTATATCACTTCTTCACTGGTTAGCTTTATGTGTGATGTTCGTATTTTCATTCCAAGTAGAATGCTGTTACATCTTTATTGTCTGTTTGAATGTACAGTAGTGTATGGTTTTCTTTCTCTTAGCTTCCTTTGTTGTCATTATCTTCCTCCTCTATTCTCTTTAAGTGTTTTAAGCCTTTTCGAGCTCCTGGGCCCTGTACATTGATTTACTGGGCCTGGATCAGCACCATGACATTTTAGAAGTAGGCTACAGTAGTACAGTCCAGTAATTGTCAAATAGAATAAAAGTAATTTACTCATGAAGCTTTGCTAGAAGTTAATGATATTTTCTATACTGTAATGTTTTCTTTATATTTCAGTTAAAGGGAGCCAGATAATATTATAAATTATGTAGTTATGTTCAGATAAGGAAGAGTTAGGGTGGTAGTATTAAACTTTCTCTTTGGCAAAAAACTTCGCATTGCAAAATAATAGATACAGAGATGAAGAGCTGTTTAATAATACAGTACCACCCTTGTTGCCCAGGGGGGCTGACTATATACTCTGTGAATACTAGCCATCCTCCACAGGGCTAGAATAAAGATTGTTGTAGGATCTGGTCACTTTCTAGTGGATTTGACGAGATCTGCCCACATGGATTAATACTCCACATGAGGTGTACTGCCACCGAAGGTTTTTTTTTTTGACCGCCAGCACACGGGGATGTATTATCCCCTTGCATGTGGCAGTCTATCCCTCCCCCTTATGGTCCCTTCAGGGATGGTCTCATGGAAGGTGCGGCCCCACTTGTAACTCTTGTGGTACCGTGGACTTGGGCCCACAGCACTGGCTGTGGGATCAAAGACCTTCCCCTCCATCTCCCTGGCCGTCGGAGGCCCCCAGACTCCCTGGTCCAGTAAGCTCTGGTCCCATCTCTTTGGGATGTGCTTTGGTAACCCAGGCATAAAGGGCCAGCCCTTTCTTTATTTTAATTTGTTTTTTTCACTGCGACCAGAGCGTACTGGGGGTCTGTGGGGCAGGAGGCCATTCTGCCCCGGGAGAACATAAACAACAACAACCACCACCCTTATATCCCTGTCCGTCTGCCCAAAGGTAAGTACAGTACACTCATGTATTATTTTCCTTTACCACTTATAGCGACCCTTTAGATACAGACACTGAACAAGGGACTCTGGAGATGGATGCATGTCTGTGATTGGTGGGTTGTGTTGTTGGATATCTTTCTGTCACTCTGATGCTTTCCTTAGTGCTAAATAATCCCTCTGGGGTTTGGTGCTGGTTCTCATTGTACTGTAATACTAATTTTGACTATCTACGTCCTCCTCCTCCGACCCACAACTATAGTCCTGGCTGGAGTGTATGTACAGTTGGCAACACGAGTTCGCTTCATTTCCACCTGCATAAGTATGAGCCTGGTGATATTGTAACACTGTTTAAATGCAGAGATGACAGATATACTTATATAGTAAAGTACATGTGTTGTTAGAATAGAAGCTGGTTCAGAATACAAGTTTATCTGGTCATATTAGCCTTGTTAAGTACACTTGCAATCCAAAATTTGTATCCAGGTCTTGAAGTTTCAAATTATTTGACATACTAGTGAACCAGATTTGCTTGAGCTCACTTAATACTCTATCAGGCTATTCGAAGCAAACCTGGATACATATTTTGGATTGCAAGTGTACATAGATAAGATGGACATGTATTTATGCTGTCTGCTGTACCTTTCAGCAACACTGTCAATCTGAATAATGTGTGTTTCAATCCAATAAGCAACTGAAGGAAATAGCTTTATGGGTGTCATAAGCAAAACCATAGATACCCTGTACTGTACTTTGTATTTAGTCGGTGAATTGTTTGTGGAAATCATTTTGTGTGTGTTTAAAAACTGGTGGACATTTGGTTCCAGGAGTACTGTTTTGCCCTTATATCTCGTAGAAATATGAGAGTAAAACAGAGCATGTACAACTGGAGATTGTTCACTAGTTTTGTGTCGATATGAATTACATCATGGCCACATCCATCAGTGAAATATGAGAAGGTGTTAACAATATACATGGAGGCAGCTGTACAGTGAGTGTCTATAGTTATGTGGCAGTTTTGTTCAAAGATTAAGTGTAACTCTTGAAACATTATGAAAGACCCATGACACAGTTATATGTCAGTCATTTTGCTCTTCGGTTTATGTTATCACAGCAGAACTATTGACTCTTACTGTACGGTTGACCTCAGGAATTCGTAAACACACTCTAATCTTCAAGGGTTCACAACACACAGAAAATATAAATCTATGTAACTGCAATACAACATAATAATAGGTTTGTTGTTTTGCAATCACCGAGTCACTTGGTAGACCATTCACTGTAGTACTTTCACAATAATTACTTCACTTTATGATGAGCCCGTGTACGAATTCCTGCGGCCAGCTGTACAGGCACTCATACTAGCCTTTTCCTGTGGTGACACTGACACTACTGTATCAAATCACTGGGCATAATAACACACAGATACGTACTGTACACTGAAAGGCAAAAATATGAGATGGAAATAATTTCTATGTACTGTATATTTGCTGTTTGTTACAGATTACCTCAATTTCTAGAAATTGAAAAACTTTATTGATAAACTTGTATACAACACAGTTAATCATACCGGTGGACAGAAGTAGCCTTGAACAACCATATATGTATAGGTGATCTGTATATTATTCTTACAAAGTGTTAGAAACTTGTGAATAAAACTTGATATTGTGTAAGCTTTTATTAACTCAAGACTGACAGTATTTTCCATGAGTTTAGTGAAATGTACAGTCATGGATCAAAGTCGTGTACGTTTTCACCAGAAGTTACTGCAGTCACATGGTTTGTTTGTGGAGTTTTTGTTTACTTAAAAAAAAAAAAAAAAAAAAAACATAGGAAGCAGAATGATATGAGTGAGAACTGTCAGCAGCAAATTACCACGTTACAAATCATTGTATATGGTGCACATCTCCCCAGGTTCCCCGAACTGCCAGTTTTCCAAGACTGTCTTGATGAAGCTCTATCATTCCAAGACTTGCCCTGTGTGACTCCACCATTCCATGACTGTCTGGCAGAGGTTGATCTGGCCATGGAGGTTTGACTGTTCTGTGCCCCAGGCCTACCACCCACACCACTCCAGTAGTTACCCCTGGAGGTAGAGGTTGTAGTGGGATGAGTGCGCCCTCCTCTACTAGCCAAGGTTACATAAACACCTGTGGTACCACCAGGCTGATGTCTGGGGTTCTGAGAACCACTCACTGAGGCAAAAACAGGGCCTGACATACCCTCCGGGTCAAGACGAACTTGAGTGTTGAATCCTGGTAGGACTCTCCTTGACCCAGTCTCTACAGGCAAGTCATGTCCAAGAACCACGTGGCCACGGAAACCTTCCGGAACTCTGTAACCCGGTGCTCCGGGTATCTTACCTCCTGGTGGTATGGGTACACCTGCCCTCTGTGCCACCATACCCCTCACTGCTGCCACTGTCATTACATTCAGAGTAGGACCATCTTCACCATTAGGTAAGGTATGTGTTGTACCCACAGCCCCTGGCACTATAGCAACCCCACGGTCAACCTCCATCCCTACTCCACTTTCCATCTCTCTCCCTAATCCTCCAGTCCCAGTCTCTCTCCATCCTCCACTCCCAAACATTCTCCCTGTTTCACTCTCAATTTCTCTCCCTGCTCCAATCTCTGTCTCTCTCCATATTTCTTCACCCTCCCTCCCTGCTTCATCCACAGTATCTCTTCCTACACCACTGTGACTGGTAATGGATGTAGCATTTGATGAAGGAATAACTTGATCTGTTGCGTCTTCTGTACTTGGCCTTATCTCAGTTGATGTATTTGGCTGTAGTTGGTCAGGGTATGAATGGCCAGAACTAGGTAGACGAGGGTAAGGCTGGCCAGGAGTGGGTTGGTTTGATAGGGAAACTGTAGACGTGGGTGGAGGGGAGATAGATGGTGCATCAGTGGGTTGATGTGGCCATAGGGGGTCAGGGAGTGTGTGATGCGTCGGTATTTCGCTGGGGAGATAAGCTGTGGTGGTATGAACCTGATTAACTAGGATAGGTGAGTCTGGGGTGTTGGTGACAGATGGAGGTGGGGCGGGGGTAGAGAAGATAATGTCTGTGTAGAGGTCTGCTGGGGAAGAAGTGGAGAAGGAGAGTTCTGGTACAGGATGTAAAGGCCCCACAGGGAATATCTCATGGCCCATCTCAAAATAAGGAGTGTCTGGGGCATCAAGGTTGTTTGGATCATAATACTGCATTCCCTCAGAAGGAATCCCACCATAATAATCATAATGGTCATAATATTGTGGTTGTGGAGGAAGATCATCTAACTCAGGGGAAGGACCCAACTCACCCTTGAAATAGGTTACTTCCCCCACTTGCCCTCCTCCTACTCTGTTTTGGTGTCCATCACCCCCTTCCTCCATGCTGGTCTGAGGAACTTGTTCCACTTCATTCTCACGTGGTGGTGTTCCACTGCCTCCCAACACACCATCTCTATCCATAACAAATGGAGGTGGTGGTGGAAGAACGGCCACCTCAGGAACCATCTGGGGTTGATGAACGACTTCCATTATGCTGCCTAACATGTCATGAGACAGTTCCACTGTTGGTTGACTTTCGTCATGAATGTCATGTATCTCTTCCCCAGAATGAGTCTGTGGACTCCCATTCCCACCAATATGTGTTACAGATGTATGAGTTGAGTTTGGTTGTTGTTGAGACTGAGAACTACTGGCAGAGATGGCAGAACCAAAGTAAGACCCCTGGCCAGCCTCACCACCTAGAGAAGCCAAAGTTGACCCTCCTTCAGGTGTAACAATAGCAGAAGCCAAACCATGAGTTGGATAATCGTGTGTGTCAGGAGAAAAATCCATCTGTGTATGAGTTGTGCCACCAGAGGGAGCATCAGCCCAGGCATCAGCAATGCTACCATCTGGAACAGCATTTACTTCAGCAGTAAGTTGTGTTGTGCCTGGAGGAGAGGAGACCTGGGCTCTGGAGACTGCATGAGGACCTGTATGAACCCAAGCCTGAGCACGTTGATTACCCTGTCCTGCTGTTGCCATCCCTGTTGTACCCGGTATGTTACCTGTCACTACTGCATGACTCAGACCACCATCAGGACTGGCTATTGTATGTGCTTGTGCTGACACATAATTATTTGGTATATCCGTCCCACTATTAATGTAGCCAAGGATATCCACAGGAATATTATCTGTCCTGTCGTAGCCATCATCAATTGCTGGACTCTGACTATCATGACTCCGTTTACTCTGACTTTGAATGTCATCCTCTCTGCCGTCTGACCCTGAATGCCGTCTGTGCTCCCTGCTGTCTTCCTCCTGACCAACACCACCAGCATCATATCTATAGAATACTTTTCCATCCTTGACAATAGTCTCTGGTATGGAGAAGCTTTGGGAGGAACTTTGATCCATTAACTGCTCCTGATAATGATGGTGATGGTCCCGCCTTGTGGTGCTGCCACTCTGCTGGCTCTCTTCATCCCATACCCGGCCATGTCCTTCCCTCATCCCTCCTTCTCCTCCTTCGTGTTCTACTTCCCATCCTACCCCTCGTCGCCCTGTCTCTTCTCCTTCCTCATTATCCTCAAAGAATTGCCGATAGTGTCTGAAACGTGGCTGTGATCGCTGATGAGAACTGAGAAGGAAACCAGTATTAGGTCTATTTATAGGTGTATTCTGGCCAACTCTTGTAGAGGACCTGTGTGATGGAGTATCTACATGACCTTGAAGGGTGTCGTGAGAGGCGTGGTCACCTGCTATGAGTATATCCCCTGCACCACGATCCCTACTGCTGTTGGAATGCTCTAGTGATCTGGTCCTGGGGTTCCTTAATCTCCTCATTGGTGGAGTGTGTGTTGTTGTTGTTATCGCCACCCTGCCGGACCGAGTGGATTTCCAGACCATGGTGCGCTTGCGTGATCTGCTGCCTCGACGCTTATTATTAGGCTTGTTGTTGGTCCTGTGGGACTGGTGTTTGGGGCTTGACCTCCTTTTGTTCCGGGGATGTGGAGTTTCTGCTGCATGATGAAAAGATTATTATTAGTATTATCTACTAACCCAGGAAAATACTAATAATGGTGAATAGCAAATACTATACAGCATTAACACTACTTTATATTATATTATACTGGTTGCAATGATGTATTCGATTGGAATGATTGATTGATTGATATTAGGCGCCGCAACAGCTAGGTCATATAGCGCTAGAAGAAGTTGATAAAGAGGTGAGACAGCAAGCAGGAAGGAAACAGAAAAAAAAAGAGGGACAGTTGAAGAACTGAAAAAGAGTGGCTGGGGCCGAAGGGGCGCCAAAACCCTTAAAATATTTCCCACATCACTACAGGCAATACGTACGGGGGTAATCGATTGGAACTCGTTCAAGATTTATATAAAAAAACGAAAAAAAAAAAAACTATATGTGTGTCAACATCGCGATGTTAGTGAAATTGGCCAAAATTAGACTAATTACGCATAAGAGTGAAACCACCTTAACCACGCGGGAATTTGGCTGTATTTATAATTATACATGAACTGACTCGATCCCTTCATTCATGTTGCCTCTCCTAATGTAACTACAAGTACACTGTATAACCAAACTTGTAAATCTAAACTTACCTTCAAACTGTGTGTAAGCTGTGTGACGTGGGTGTGTTTTGAAGGCTTCGTTATTATTGAGTGATTGGTTGTTGTTGTTGTTGTTGTTGGGTTGTTGGTAGAGGTTGTTATTGAAGGCTTGGTTATTGAGTGATTGGTTGTTGTTGTTGGATTGATAGAGGTTGTTGTTGAAGGCTTGGTTATTGAGTGATTGGTTGTTGTTGTTGTTGGGTTGTTGATAGAGGTTATTGTTGTTGTTGTTGTTGTTAGTGGTGTGTACAAGTGAATTACCACCGTTGTGAAGGTACTCGTGTGATGATACCTTTCCATCCTGTGTTCCAGACCTAATAACCTGTCGTAAGGAAAGGAGTAATACATTAATTAAGGTGGTAGTAGTAGTAGTAGTAGTAGTAGTAGTAGTAGTAGTAACAAAACAATTATTTTTTTTTTCTCCTGTAAGTAAAGACATTAAGGTATTAGTATTAGTAGCAACAAACAATTTATTTTTTTCCGTGTTAATGTGAGCCAGGGTAGAGTAGTGAATTAATTACCTCCCCCCCCCCCCCTGCAACCACCTTGGAAATTATACCAGACCTAATTTACCTGTTGTCAGTAAGGGTAAGGTAGTAAGGTATTAGTAGTAGTAACAATATAATTACTATAATATTTCCCTGTAAGTTAATATTGTGAGCATGTAGTGAATTTATTACCAAGTGTTTACAGGCTGGAACCCTTGCTGTTCTCTGGTTTGGAATGTGTGCCAATAAAGCTCATAATGTCGCTTGGGCTGTAGCGATAAAACTAACCATAAGATATTATTAAAAATAGTCTTATTGCCTTTCCCACCTCATTTAACATAAGTTATGATGTAAGAGAGTAGGGGGACAGGCTGGGGAGGGGGGTTAGGGGGTGCGGGAATAGGGAACAGGCTTTCTACCCACCCCAAGCCTGTCCCCCTATTCCCGCCCCCCCGCCCCCCAAGCCTGTCCCCTTATTCCCGCACCCCCTTAATGGGATATATTATTATTTTGTTACAGTAAATTAGAGCGTCTTGATTCCTCCAAAATATGCTAGGAATAGACCATATTGATAATAGGCTACTAATGCCTATTATAGTGACCTGTTGCTTGACATTGTTTGAAGGAATCATGCAGTTGCTCCAGATAATTACCCATATTTATTACCAACACAATACTATAACCCACTAAAGGAATATACTTACTGTTATTACATAGAATGCATGCTACACTATATTTTATAATGATTACATCTCTTATGTTAATATGTGGTCAAATTATAAAGGGGGAAAGAAAGAAGTACAGTGTTAGGCAATAATATTAATAATAATAATAATAATAATAATAAATTATTGTACCGAGGGAAAATGAGTAAATAAGGAGGGTAGCTGTAGAAAAGCCGATATGAATCATGGCTCGGATCCAAAGGGGTGTCCAAACCCTTAGAGTAGGCTATCACCTACACAGTTACCACCCCCTACGAGGTTTGTATGTATGTATGTTCAGAGGGAGAAATCTGAGGAGTCAAGTGAGAGAGCGAAGGGTCAAGGGAAACTACACACACACACACACACACATGTAAAATTATACTAGTACACACACACACACAGTTAAGCAGATACACACACACACACAAACATACTGAGAGATTACCGTATACACACATGAGCTTGACTCAATCCTGTAAAGATACACATAGGTAAGAACAAAATTTAGGTACTAAAAACATACAGCCCATGTAGTAAACAGAAACTCGATAACAAGCAAGTCGTCATATATATATATATATATATATATATATATATATATATATATATATATATATATATATATATATATATATATATATATGAGTGTGTGTGTGTGTCACAGAGCTGTAGCTATATCTACGGCATTACGTACTATTACTACTGGAATGTAATACAACATTATTATTAGGTTTGTTGTTTTGTAATGTAAGACTACGTAACTGCAATACAACATTTGTATTATTGGGTTATTTGTTTTGTAATATAAGACTACGTAACTGCAATACAACATTATTATTATGTTATTTGTTATGGAATCACTGAGTTACTTGGTTGGTCATTCATTGCAGAACTTCTACAATAATGGATAATCGTTCTTTCCTTGTTGCCTGTGTAAGAATTCCTGAGGCCAACTGTACGATATAATAGTAAATATCATGCAAACTACATAACAAGTGTTGGGAATGGTGGTGAGTTAAAGTGAGAAGGTTAATGCCCTGCTGCTGCTGGTGCTGAGCTGGCTAGTGTGGTCGATGGGTATAGCCTAATACTAGTGTACAGCCATCATCAAAAGTACTGAGTCAGGGGTTGGTGTGGTGACCGTACGTGTATGACACCTGGTGGTGGCTTCTGATTCCTCCTGACTATGCCACCAAACAAACCCCTTTAATTAATGTGGATGTGTGTGTTTCGTGGCAATGTTTGAAGACTAACTAACCTCCAATTGTCTGACTTCATCACGGGGGTTACTTAACGTTCCATCAAAAGTTGTCGCGATTCATATTTTGCCAACTGTACAGTAAAATTTTTACTTGGTTTATGATTTGACAGATAATATCCAACTTTTTAATGCGCTGTAAGTGAAGATTATCTTTTTGGTAAATTGGAAGGCTACTGAATTCTCCAAACCATAAGTCAGAAAACAGACGACGTACCTTATTAATGTTACTATAGAGAGAGAGAGAGAGAGATTATAATGGGGGATCTGTGTTTCGTGACATAGTTTGGAGGAATCAACAGAGACCATCGATCCAATTCACCAACAAGAGAATCTCCTCTTTATTTATTTGTTATATAGCTGCTTCAATAATTACTTCATATTTTCATCACACATATAAGAAGATATTAAAATGATATCACCATAGTGTTTCAGGTTCATTTAGAAGCAGTTAAGGGGGTGCGGGAATAGGGGGACAGGCTTGGGGGGTTTAGGGGGGTGCGAGAGTAGGGACAGGCTTGGGGAGGTTTTGCGGGGTGCGGGAGTAGGGAGACAGGCTTGGGGGGGGGTTAGGGGGCTGCGGGAATAGGGGACAGGCTTTCTACCCACCATAAGCCTGTCCCCCTATTCCCGCACCCCCTAAACCCCCCCCCCCCGCCTGTCCCCTATTCCCGCACCCCCCTAAATCCCCCAAGCTTGTCTCCTACCTCCCGCACCCCCCCAAACCCCCCCCCCCCCCCTACCCCCAAGCCTGTCCCCCCCCCCTATTCCCGCACCCCCTTAAGAGTTAACTTGGGTTTTGCGAATACGGGGCCCAGAATGATTGGTACACCAGCCAGGGTTTGTTATTATTATGAAGGTCAGTGTTTATGTCACGTATACTATCTCTCTAACATGCCATCCATATAATATAACTTTCTAGACCTTGATCTATATATATTTGGGTTGAATGACAAGTTGTGTTGACATTAAAATATATTGTAATACCCCCCCTCTCTCTCTCTCTCTCTCTCTCTCTCTCTCTCTCTCTCTCTCTCTCTCTCCTACAACAATAAACTTTTCAATTCAATTCAACTCTCTCTCTCTCTCTCTCTCTCTCTCTCTCTCTCTCTCTCTCTCTCTCTCCATTACAACAATAAACTTTTCAATTCAATTCATCTCTCTCTCTCTCTCTCTCTCTCTCTCTCTCTCTCTCTCACACACACACGTAACGAGAGCTTTGATTGTTGTTGTTTTTGTTGTTGTTGTTGTTGTAAATCCTTCTCGTCATACGAATACATATACGTACTTGTTTCCACCACTTCATTTTACACTCAAGTTCCCTCACTAAAGACGGCCCAAAAAATGTTTTCCCAGACTGAGAGAGAGAAGAGAGAATTGAATTAAAAAGTTCATTGTGAGAGAGAGAGAGAGAGAGAGAGAGAGAGAGAGAGAGAGAGAGAGAGGTGTGTTGTAGAAATGTAGAGATGTAGAGATATGTATACGTGTGTGTGTGTGTAAAGAGAGAGAGAGAGAGAGAAAGAGAATGCGTGTGTGCGTTTAAGAGAAGTGTGTGTGTATGCATTTTATGAAGTATGTACAAGGATGTAAACAGTATATGTAATTAATTAAATGAATATATAATATAAAGAATCACCTGAGTACATCCAGCCTCCAGCAGGTGAAACAGGAACAGTACCGCCAGTAAACATTTCTTAGTAGTAGTAGTTGTAGTAGTAGTAGTAGTAGTAGTAGTGAGTGTTGCCATGGTGCTACCCTCTGTCTAACTAACTACACTATACCCTGCTGCTGCCCCCTGCCTGCCTCTCTAGCTGTTGTGTGTGTGTGTGTGTTTGTGTTGTGCCCACTCTGCCCCAACGTGAGGCCCCCCATGGCATTCTGGGGTGGGCCTCCTTACACACACACACACACACACACAACGTCTCGTCCTACCCTACACACACACACACACACACACACACAACGTCTCAATCTACCCTATGCTACACACACACACACACACACACACAGCATCTCATCTACCCTATGCTACACACACACACACACACACACACACACTGTCTCATCCTACCCTATGCTACACACACACACACAGCATCTCATCCTATACCCTAAACTCAATGAGGGGCCACACTTCAGTCGTATATGAGTTTCATTATGTCCTCAATTGTAATATTCCAGTGTGTCAGACAGCAGATATAATTGTACCAAAATTAATACATTCACGAGCACTAATAAGTATTCAGGTGTGCTTGGAATACCTAGAGAAAGTAAATAAATGCACAATAAGATCTCCATTGGAATTATTTCGTGTTGCTAAATTGGTGGACTGTATATAAGGGCCGATTCCACAGTGGCTTTAGTTTGTTATGATCCTCCCCAACCACACTTGTCAGTCTTAATTATATCCAACAAACTCAGTCTCCATATCCACAAAATCTGTCAGGTGTTCCCTTCTTACGATAGTTTCATAGTGGAGTCATCAAATTAATCAAATAATCCACTCATGAGTCATTAATTTTACGCAGTTCAGTTTCTTTTGTTATGGTGTCTGCAAACCAAAACAAACCACTGTGGAATTGGCACTAAAACCTTCAACCAAAGTTATGTACCTAATTAATTATGTAAATGTAATGCAATGCAAGACTATAATTATTACGCCAGATGTATTTACACAACTAATTTTGGTACAGTCAGCCTCAGGAATTCGTATACACCACTGTCACATCAAGGGTTCGTAACAACTAGAAAATTTAATACCGTACATTAATTTGCTAACACCAAACCTTTCTATAGTAATATTATTTGGGTAATAATTGAATCAGTCAGCTGTACAATGCCTACAACATGTACAATACTCTGTGTACCAATTCCTGAGGCAGACTGTACATATATATCTGCTGTCTGTAAACAGACAGTACAGTTGAGGACATATGAAACTGATGTATGTACAACTGAAGCATGGCCCCTCATTGCTTAGGGCTGAGACGCTGTGTGTGTGCGTGTGTGTGTGTGTGTAGAATAGGGTAGGATGAGACTTTGTGTGTGTGTGTGTGTGTGTGGCATAGGGTAAGATGAGATGTCGTGTGTAGGCTACTTACCTATTTGTGTGTGTGTGTGTGTATATAGCATAGGGTATGTAGCATGAGACGTCGTGTGTGTGTGTGTGTGTGTATAGCATAGGGTAGGATGAGACGTCGTATGTGTAGCCTAGGATATGTAGAATGAGACGTCGTGTGTGTATGTGTGTAGCATATGGTATGTAGTATGATGTATATAAGTATGTAGGTTGATGACAAATTATTCTCTCTCTCTCTCTCTCTCTCTCTCTCTCTCTCTCTCTCTCTCTCTCTCTCTCTCTCTCTCTCTCTCTCTCTCTCTCTCTCTCTCTCTCTCTCTCTCTCTCTCTCTCTCTCTCTCTCTCTCTCTCTCTCTCTCTCGTAGGTTGATGACAAGTTGTTCCCTCTCTCTCTCTCTCTCTCTCTCTCTCTCTCTCTCTCTCTCTCTCTCTCTCTCTCTCTCTCTCTCTCTCTCTCTCTCTCTCTCTCTCTCTCTCTCTCTCGTAGGTTGATGACAAGTTTTCTCTCTCTCTCGTAAGTTGATGACAAGTTCTCTCTCTCTCTCTCTCTCTCTCCTCTCTCTCTCTCTCTCTCTCTCTCTCTCTCTCTCTCTCTCTCTTAGGTTGAAGCCAAATTGTTCTCTCTCTCTTCTGTCCCTGAGGTGTTCCATAGCCTCAGTAAGCGTGTCTCCTCTCCTCTCCCTCTCTCTCCCACACTCCCCTCTCCCTCAGTGTGCTCCCATCATTTTTGTGTATCAAGGACATAGAGAATAATGAAAGGGGGGGTTTGTAAATGAAGATAGTGACAGTATTTAGATATAGTGATTATAAATGATGATAGTGACAGATTATATAGATGTATTGTGTATTGAGGAAGGTATGGTGATTATAAATGAAG
>JAWQEG010000532.1:5000-37506 GCA_033782935.1 Petrolisthes cinctipes
TCCTTGTACAGTCCAGTCATTATATATATGTATGTGTGTGTGTGTGTGTGTGTGTGTGTGTGTGTGTGTGTGTGTGTGTGTGTGTGTGTGTGTGGGAACAAGTAAGGCCTAGGGAACATTTGTATGTGTATGCATGTGTTTGTATTGTACAGTACATACATACCTCAGGTTGTGTTCCCACGGTGAATTGCTGTCTGCTTTTTCCTCTTACAACTCTCGCATCACAAGGCACAAGTCTGGCAGATTAACACACACACACACACACACACACACACACACAAAGATAACGGCATAATCACGTACTGAAAGAGGGAAACGTTTCATGACATACACTGAAGGAAACCAATGACAGCCAGTTCGTCAACAAGACCATACTGTAAACGACCCCCTCAAATTGTGAAGGCAGACGAACATAAAAATAATAATAATAATAATAATAAAAATAAAAATAATAAAAATAATAATAAAAATAATAATAAAAATAATAATAATAATATAATACTGCCGTGTGTTGTGGAGAAGGGAAGGGTTTGGTGGGTGGAAGAGAGGGAGGTATGGGGGAATCACAGCAACATCTGGGTCGGATGCACTACAACACTTGAAAAAAGGAGGAAAATTTGTGACAGTGAGAGGAAGTCTGGTGGTGGTAGTGGTGATGGTGGTGGTGGTGGTGTTGGTGGTAGTGGTGTTGGTGGTGGTGATAGTGATGATGGTGTTGGTGGTGATGGTAGTGGTGGTGAAAGTGGTAGTGGTGGTGATGGTATTGGTGGTGATGGTGGTGGTGGTGGTGGTGGTGGTGGTGGTGGTGGTAGGGATAGTGATAGTGTTGGTGGTAGTGGTCGTCTTTGTTGTTGTTGTTGTTGTTGTTGATGATGTTAGTAGTATTAATTTGGACCTATACACCTCTCACATAAGACTCAATCTCGTAATCATATGCTTTTTTCATTATTATCTCCTCTTTCTATTTTTCCTCCTCCTCTCCTTCGTTCACCTCCACCTTTTTTGTCTCTTCCCTCTCGGCTCTCCCTCGTTCCCCTCCATCTCCTCTCCTTTGCCCACTCTCCCTCTCCCTCGACCCCTCTTCATTTTTTTCCTCCCTCATCCTCATCTTACCAGAATTTTCCTCCTTTTTGTTTTCTGCATATAAGAATGTACAAATGTTTCTCCTACCTTTGTGTTTTAGTGAAAGGTGTTGTGCAATAGAATAGTGGTGGTGGTGGTGGTGGTGGTGACAATTGTGGTGGTGGTGATGATGTGTTGGTGTCAGTAGCATTGGTGGTGGTGGTGTGTGCTATGACCGTGATTGTCGTAGTAGTAGTAGTTGTAGTAGTAGTAGTAGTAGTAGTGGAAATAGTGGTAGTAGTTGTAGTAGTAGTGGAAGTAGTAGTAGTAGTAGTAGTGGTAGTAGCAGTTTAATTGATATTGAAGTGGTGATGAAAGGTGACAAATACAGTATAGTTGTGTGTGTGTGTGTGTGTGTGTGTGTGTGTGTGTGTGTCGTGGGTGGTGATTGATGTAGTAATGACAGGTGTGATTATGGTGGTGAACAGGTGTGATGTTAACAATTGACCCTGCATGTTAGGTATCACCCCCCCCCCTCTCCTCCTCCCCCTCATCAGTCCCCAAACCCTTCCCCCTCTTTTCCATGACCCCTTATCTCCTCCCTCCACACTTTTATCAGTTTTTCTGCCTGTGTCCTTCTTCTTTATTCTCTCCATCGTCAAGTATTTCATTATTGTCTTATATATTTTTTCTCCTTCTCATCATCATCATCATCTTTCTTCGCTCTCATTGATTTCTATTTACATCATTATTTTCCTTTTTTTTTCAAGAGAGAGAGAGAGAGATTAAGGAGCCGCTACCAGTCTCCCCTTCCATTAATTCCCTCCTTCCTTCCCTTCTCTTTATATTTTCCACTTTGCTTCCCTTTCCTCTCCCTCCCAGGATACAAACAGGACCAGAAGGAAAGATATGCATACAGACACTCTAGTTCCTTTTACATCTCTTCCTTTTATACTCTGACCTCTAATCTTCTCTTTACTCTTCTCCTCTTCTCTCTTCACCTCCCTCTGCTCTTTACTCATCTCCTCTCCTCTCCTCTCCTCTCCTCAGTTTTATTCTTCTCCCAATCTATTCCAATTCAGTCAATCCTCGTATCACTTCTCCCGTCCCCTCTTCTTCCTACTTTATCAATCCCCATGAACTTTCCATCCTCATGCACCCATTCCTTCCCCTCATCCATGCCACACACACACACACACAGCTTTGTCCTATTTCAGTACAGTTAAAAAAAAGAGTAATTAACAAGACATACATACATACTCAAGACTGTATCGCCTCACCTGTACCACTATATAACCTCTACATACATACATACACACCTGTCAACAGAGGGAATACACACCTGTCAAAATAGGGACAACAACACTCAGCAAAATATTAACGGGTTTGGTGGATCAAATTACGACTATATCTTATTTTGTAAAACCTTCATAGATATATTATTATTTATCTTTTTACATCTATATGCATACAACTTAAGGGGGTGCTGGAGTAGGGGACAGACTTGGGGGGGGGGGGTGCGGGAATAAGGGGACAGGCTTAGGGTGGGTAGAAAGCCTGTCCCCTATTCCCGCACCCCCCCTAACCCCCCCCCTCCAAGCCTGTCCCCCTACTCCCGAGCTCCCCCAAAACCCCCAGCACCCACCTAAACCCCCCCCCCCAAGACTGTGCCCCTATTCACGCACCCCCTTAAAAATATAGGCGGCTTGTGACCAAACATTAACATGACACCAATAATTAATTTAAGTCTGGGAACATTACTCAATACTGATGTTGCGTTGCTCTTTTCTCACGACTTCTTCCCATGGTGGGTGGATTTATTTCTTGCTGGTGTGTTTGGTGATATGGTGATGATGATGGCATGTGTGGTGAAGTGATGGTTGGTGTGGTGAAGTGATTAGAGGTGTGTTGGTGAGGTGATGATAGGTGTGGTGAGGTGATTATAGGTGTGTTGGTGAGGTGATGATAAGTGTGGTGAAGTGATGATAGGTGTGTTGGTGAGGTGATTAGAGGTGTGGTTAAGTGATGAGAGGTGTGGTTAAGTGATGATAGATGTGGTGAGGTGATTAGAGGTGTGGTGAAGTGATTAGAGGTGTAGTTAAGTGATGATAGATGTGGTGAGGTGATTAGAGGTGTGTTGACAGCAGGTGTGGTGTTGTGGGGTGAGGAGGCCAGACAGGTGTGACAAATGATATATAGCTTATTCTTTTCCTCCTCCTCTTTTTCTATCTCTTTCATATACATTAATTCCTATCTTCTCCTGTCTTATTTCAACCTCTCTTCCTTCATCTTTTCTTTCCCTCTCTGTCCTCTAAATCTCCCTCTTCTTCTCACCACCTTTCCTTTCCCTTCCCTTCCTCTTAACCTCTTTCCTCATTATCACCCATCTAACCACTTGTCTTTATACCCTCACCTCACCCCACCTCATCGCCCCCCTGCAAGAAGATAAGGAAGTGCAAGCGTTTCTCTCCAAGGCCCCCTCCCTCCTTTATCACCCTTCCTTACTTACCCCTTCTCTTCCCCCCTCCCCTACCCACCCACCCACATGTTATTGCTTCTCTCCCCAACATATTCCTCTCCCATTATAATATTCGTCTTCCCCATCCATGCACTCATCCTCCCCTCTTCTGTGCTATCTATCTATCACTGCTCCGATATTCCCCCCCTCCTCCTCTCCTCCCCTTCCTCTTCCCATCCACTCACTCCGCCCCTCCCTTTCCCCTTCCTCTTACCCTCCACTCACTCCGCCCCTCCCCTTCCTCTCCCTGCATGCCCAATCACTTCTTATCTTGTCTTTTTTTATACATTCGTTGTCAGTCCAAACAAGGAAAACTTTGTAACCTTTGTAGAGTCTTGTTTATCAGCAGAAAACACTGGCATCAGTAGCCTAAATATCACTATATAGTATACCTTAACATTTGCAGTAGCCTATTCGGTTTTGTACACACACACACACACACACACACACACATATATATAACATTTGCAGCAGCCTATTCGGTTTTGTACACACACACACACACACACACACACACACACACACACACACACACACATATATATATATAACATTTGAAGCACCCTATTGTTTGTTTTGTACACACACACACACACATACACACAATATTTTCAGTAGCCTACTTTGTTTTTTACACACACACACACACACACACCGAAGGGAGACGTGAAGAGAAGGAGGAGGCGGCAGGCACTCTAAAGATGACTTGCACTGGGAATACGGTGTGTGTGTGTGTGTGTCTGCATGTGTACCGTGTCCGGGTGGAGCCTTGATACACAAAAATCATCCATCCCAGTGTTTTCCGAGGACTGACAAGGACGCTTTTTTGGAGACAGTCTGGACGGATATTTGGTTTCTTTGGTGGTAACATTTAAATTAAAGTCTATGCGGCCCATACAAAAATGTGGATGGAACACCTCGCTATGATGATGATGATAATAATAATAACAATGATAATGAAAATATTAAAATTAATAATAATAATAATAAACACACTCAATGTCCGGATTAGTTGTAATTTTGAGGAAAATTACATATTGTCCCGTGACTGCTATCTTGATTGAGGATTTTCTCTATATTACTTGAGTAATGTGAAGACTAAAGACAAGTATAAGTGTAAGACACCATGGTAATATCTAATTCCGTTCGAAATTCTTAAATACTTTGTCTTTTTAAGGAACATAAGTTGTTGTGAGGAGTGAAGATGGATAATGGTAATGTTTTTGGAGAGTATATAGGATATCTTTTTCATGGGCGACGTGTCACGTGTTTATCAAGGAAGTTTCTGACCAAATAGCAACAGTTACTGCTCAGGGTGACACTGTATAATATATTATGAATGTTCAGTGGAGATATAAAAGGAAGAACGGTATTGTCACACTAAATAGACGTACTAAAACGGTTGAATTGTTGTTGTTGTTTACGTCACACATTTGCTGAAAGGTTACGTCACCAAGGAGGAAAATCCACAGGTGAGGCAGTGGAAAGACCTTGAGCGATGTGAGGTTGTGTGAGAAAGAGAGAAAGATGGGGGAGGGAGGGGCTGGGGTAGGCAGTGAGAGAGAAAAGAGTCACCACCACTGAGGGGAAGATCAAACACAAACCACGTCCACATCGGCGCCCCGCTCCCATCAGGCCGTCACTATGACTTTAGTATGTGTGTAGGCAGTGTTGGGTGAGGGTGTGTGTCGCTGCTGGGTCTCCATGCGTTTGACAGCTCTGGAATAATATTTTTACCTACACGTCATTATCAGCCTTGACGTCCAGTTCTCTTGTCGTAGTGGCTGGTTGTGTAGTGCAGTGAAGGTGTGAGAGTGAGGGTTGAACCAGGATGTAGTGATCTAATGCAGTAATTTGATATAAGTGCACAACCCTTCCTCGGCTGTGTTGTAAGAGAACTGGGGCACCAATTTGATACAACCTTCAGACTTCATTAGAAGTACGTGAGTGGCATTAATGTGTCTTGTGAGTTACTTGTCAATAATGATTTATAGGACATTATCTTGGTAGACTCCTTACTCTTAGAAAAGTATATTTAATTTATAAGTTGTATATTTTGAAAGTAGATTATGATCTGTAGGACAATCTTGGTAGACTCCTTAGGTTATGATCGACCAATGTAATAATAATAATAATTGAATACCTATTGACATTATAAGTCAAGATCTAAATACCCAGTAACGTTAGTGTAAGTGGACAGAAGGACAACATTGCAGGGAAAACCTCATCCGTTCTTAAGTCATAATTAATAATATATTAATAATCAATGAAAGACTTCATATAACGCTTCTGGACACGCGAAAAGTGTTGCAAACGTTTTCTTAATTTTGTCACACTATAAAGAACGTTTGGGATGTTTTGAAGACACCGAACGTTTTGTGAGTATCGTTTCGTTAGCATAAAGTTTGTAGTGATAACGCACTCCACTATGCAGCCAACCTGAAGGAATACTGTATAAGGAATGATGTTGCTGTATGTAAACAAGTCCCGTAAAAAGCGAATAGTTTTATGATAAACGTCAGTCAAACACAACCATAAACAGAAAGGCCATCAGTAGCTGTAGTTTTTTCAGTTTATATTAGTGACGTAGAGTATTTTGATTTGGTTACTTCGCCTAGCACCAAACGATTATACTCGCTATGGAAAAACTCTGGGACATATGGTAAGGGTTAGGGCTAATTAGGCCTATGTTTAGATATTCCATCAGTCTGGTGACGTAGTATTCTCTGCTTTAATTATTTTATTGTGGCAAACACCAAATGTTTTCACTAGCCTTAAGGAAAAAACTCCCGGTGGCTCTACACACCTTGTTACACGCTTATTAGTGACTGACCTTGACCTTTGACCTAGGTGTACGAAGCATTGTAACTGTAGCCTACCTTATACTGTAGAGTATAGATGGTATTATGTACACAAGTGGACTGTTTGGTAATGCTTTTCAATTAATAGTTATTGGACTAATAAAAGTTAATTAACAGTCGATCTCGATTTAAGCACCTCTAACCATGACCTTGACCCAATTATGTCCGATATTTAATGGAACCACTCGTAGACATTTTAATGAGGTGAAATTGGGTTGATATTCCCCCCGCCTCTGAATTATCACTAGCAAACAAACAAGAGAATAGACTGACTCGCCAAAGTATCCCTTACTATCCTAACAAGGGATGGGAGGGGGGGGGGGAGGCTGATATTATAGACACAGTGCTCAGCAACACACACACAATCCAGTCCCACAATATAGAATAACAGCGGCAAGTTACACATTATTGTGCATTGTATACAAAGGCTATTCGACCGGGAATGACACATACACACACACACACACACACACACAGATGGTAACACAACAGATTATACAGACACCGGGAGAGAGGAGGAATAATATGCATTGAAAGAATATTATTAAGAACGTGCAAGGAAATTAATTTTAAGGAGGGATAGCCTTGTTAAAGTTTACAGTGATTGACTCGTGAAGGGATACTGAATGAGAAGAACGTGACTAACCCTCTGATGCTGTTAATTTTTCTCAGCCAAACCAGGACACCATTCACACTGTCATGGTGATATAATAAGTTGGAGGATGCAGAGTCCTCCAAACATTCCCACGAAACACTGACAACATTCATACTATCATGGTAATGTTATAAGTTTGAGGATGCAGAGTCCTTCAAACATTCCCACGAAACACTGCCCATATTGAAGATGTTATGTATACACCGGGGTGCAAAAGTAGGTTGACAGTCTTATCATATTTGTTTATTTTTTATTTATTTTACATGATAGTGATGCATAATGCGTCAATATTGAGGGCGGACACTTTGAACACTTACTTACGAGACTAATTAATTAACAACAGCAGTAATAGAATAATGGTAATGGTGAGTGACTGTGTATATACTTTTGAACCACCCTGTGCTTCAGTTTCCCGGCATTGTCAGGAGAAAACATATCACAGCAGCCATGCAGCTTCCTCCAGTTCGCCTACAAGATTACTGGCTCTGGCTGACGTCACTTATCTGAGCGAAGGATAACACTAACTAGGCTACTGACGCACAAAGGATAAAAACTAGACCAACGGGATATATCAATTAGGCTATAAGGGAGAGGCTCTTGATTAGAGGGCTATTGATTCCTCCAAACTAGGCTAGGAAACAGACCACCACAGTATCACTCCAATGGGGGAATCTGTTTCTTGGCATAGTTTGAAGGAATCAGCAGTAACCCTCCAGTTTATCCAGTGTGTACGTACGTATCACCTTAATTAATAAATCATAAACAAGAGCATACATACATACATACGTCCGTCTTATATAGGTAGCCTAACGTACTTAAACTAACGCCAGACAGTCACAAATAAGAGAACTGCTTGTGGACTCCTAACTTCCTATATGGTTTAATTTGCGACATCTAGTTGTTTGAGAGGAAAATAGTAGACATCGAACAGGTAGAGATCGAATAGCTAGGTAATTAAGTTTCTGGTACAGGAAGTAGCTGCATGAATCCTTGCATTGTATTACTTCAGACGTTATTATTAAAAGGTTACAGTACAAAAAATATCTATCGAAATGTACAGTCGGCCTCAGGAATTCGTACACAGAGCATTGGTTAAGATTAAGGGGTTGATATTCTGCACATACTGTAGGCATTGTTCTGCTGACTGATTCAAGTATAACCCAAATAACATTACTAGAAGTGTTTTGTGTTAGAAAATTAATATACTAATTTTTTTAGTTGTTACGAACACTTGATGACACAATGGTGTATACAAATTCCTGAGGCCAACTGTACGTATTCTGCACTTCTCTGTAATAAATTGTTGTTACACCACGTATTAGTGCATTAATGGGAATTTTAATGTTCTGCTGCAGGTGTAATAGAATGCATCAGGCTATTAAATCAGCTGAAAGTGTTATTGCTTGTGCAGCTGTGCTTTGATTCAGTCCACCTTCCACACGTCGGAATTAACGTCAGCGCGTATCCTAATAAGCTCAGTGGTAGAACATTCTCCATATGTTTTGTAATTATTTTTATACCCGCAGGAGGCCTTATAGTATCCTCGTGTGATTTATAGTACCGGTAGCAAATAAAAACACATGTTATAGTACCATCTTTCCGATTGCATTCTCACTAACATAGCCTCACTTATTCCTTCCAAGAAAATCATGATAGGCTACAGTGACATGAGTAGGGATTCCCATGTAATTTTGTTGTAGTTCCCCACCCTGTCACGCATAGGGGCGGTATTGCCTGTTGTGTTGTGAGCTGTACTTTTCATGGCTTTGGCGCCCCATCGGTCCCCTCTATTTATTTTGTACTTGCTGTCCCATCTCTGTATCACCTTCTTCCTCGTCCTACGCCTACGGGATATTCCAGGCCGAGGGCAGTCTTCTTTCATCCCCAATTTCTCCTTCCTGGCAGAAAATTATAATAGGCTACAGTACCGGTAGTCATTAAATGTTGCTCTCTGGTGAGGTGTAAAGTGAAGGGACTTAGGCCTATGTTTGGTAGTTAAAAAAGGTGTGTTGATAAATGTATAGGCCTAAATGAGGAATGGTCAGTTTAATATAGGTACCTTACTGTACAAATATAAGCAGTAATTAATATTAATATTTGGTAGTTATTCAACTCGGTAATTGAGGAGCGGTTTATGTTTGGTAGTTAGGCAAATGTGTTTTCATAAGATGTACAGTGCAGTAAGTATTTAAGTAATAACATTGATAGCCTGTACAATAACCAAGTGCATCATGTGTGACTTGCAGATGGATACATAGGAAATGTTATTCAGTTGGCTAATATTATATTTTACATCTCTTTCATGGGACTTATGTAAAAAATGTATTGATAGTAATGGAGGTGCATCTTTACAGGTGATGATGGCAGACAAGCAGTACCAGCTGAGATGGAACACCCACACATCCACTTTTGTTAATTTGCTCGACCAGTTTAGGGCACAGGTGAGATCATATTACAGCATTGACCAATGTTACTCCATATCTCGTAATAATATTATATTTTGTACGGTTATATAGTACCTTATTGTCTTACCTTCCCCTAACATTGAGTCCATCTTATCTCAGGAGTTGTACTGTGATGCCAGCCTGGCCTGTTGTGGTCGAGTCTACCCTGTCCATCAGGTTGTACTCTCAGCCTGCAGTGAGTTCTTCTCCAATGTGTTCACCCAGGCATCAGCCAGCCAGCAACAGCCCTTAGTGGTGGTGCAAGGGGCTGGTCGGGATGAAGTCGAGTGTCTTTTGGAGTTTATGTATACGGGTCAGGTTACCATATCCAGAGTGCATCTACCGGCTCTCCTCAGGGTGGCCTCCTCACTGCAAGTCAAAGGGCTGCTGGAGGCTCAGGGGCTACAGCAAAAGATGAAGGACCATCAGCTTGAGGCAGGAGTGAATGATATACAGTTTATAGCAAAGGGCATGGACACACAGTTTGAGACTGGGTTGCAAAGTAGACAGTTCCAAGCCATTTGTCAGCTCAATGTAGGTGTAAGTCCTGGCCAGCTTGAGACAGAGGCAGAGATTGGCCAAAGAGAAGAGGCTGAATGTGACATGGTCAAAGATGAGCTGACCAGTTGGAATACTGAGGGTGAGAGAACTGAGAGATTGGGGGAAGCTGCATCAGGATTTGCCAAAAATACAAGACCAGAGAGACATTTATCTAGAATGGCTCCTAAACCCTATGACTCAAACTCTTATGATGTGGTTCAAGATATTGTGCCTTATGAATCTCGGCGTCATGAAACCGAGACTTCTGACACTCTGTCCTCCATCGTCCCACCCCATGATGGTGATACACAACCCAGACTGTCCCCGGCCACAAGTCAAAGGTTGCCCTGCACTGCCTCAAATTTGAAGTCACCTTACTCTGCCCAAGGAGTAAGATCACCCTGCTCCTCCCCAATCCCTCTCACCACACACCGTGGACCTTTCCACTCACTGGTGAGTCACAACACTAACACACACACACCTGATAAGTTACATGTGTATTGTATTTTGAAGAACTTTGTATTACAACAGAACAGTACAGTATATCAATCTTCATCATTATTTAAACCTAGGACATTTTTATCCATTCTCATGTATCATAAAGTACTTTTCTCACTTCCCTGGAAGCCACAATTATGTACTGTGTGTAGTATCTGGGATTTACTTTACCAAATTTGACGCTAAAAATCAGAAAGGGTTATAACACTGTATTCCTAGTTAAACCTGAATCCCTAATGCACAGCTACCAGTTAATAATAAGCTAATACCATAGATTATTACCATTACTGACCTTACAAACCCCTGATGATGAACAGTCAGAAATACAGCTTGTGTGTGTGAGTTGTTGGATGAATATAGAGTGTTGTACTGAACCTTGTCTTTACCTCCACCAGTGTGAGACAAAGGAGGAACCCCCTGATGACTGGGTGAAGCAGGAGGAGGAGGAGGAAGAGGAAGAAGAAAGGATGGAGGAAGAGAGCTCGTGGTTGCAACAAAGTGATGACATGAAGGTGTGATGTGGTTCTTTGACTTTCCTTGAGCAATAGAGTATGCCCAGTTCCTTGAAAAATGAAACTTTTCACTTTGAAGAAGATGTATCTTTTCATTTTCACAATAACTTACAATATTAAACTCGTAATGCTTTTACATCAATGTAGTTTAACAGATTTTTATTTTGTTTTTCAGACATTGCTTGGCCATGTTCCACCCACATCTGCTCCCTCCTCTTCTCCCCACACCTTTTCCACACCTGCAATCACCCCATCCTCCCCCATCCTTACCCCAAACACCTCACAACTCCGCAGGGAGCTTTTGAAACCACTTCCCAATCTCAGTCCAGACCTCACTTGCCCCACTCCATTCCCACTCCCTTCCTCCTCCATTTCTCACCATACCTCACCCTACTCACCTCCCCAGCCAGTATCCCCACATCTTCACTTCAGTCCCTCTTACCATTACTCTCCCCTCCACACCTCTAGCTCACCATACCCTCACTCTGTATCTCCTCGCTCCTCCCCAAGCTCACCTCGTTCCCTACCGCACCCTGTCATAACCAGTGCAGTGGAACGTGCGTACACTAAACAGATTCCTCCTCTAATGAAAATTCCATCACCCGGTCCTCCTGATGTGGTTAGTACTTTCTCAACTTTCTGCATGTTTGTACTGTTCTTACACCTTTGTGGTACGGTATGTTATAGGCTCCGACACTAGTAGTATAGTACAGTATATGAAATGTCTATGAAGAACAGTACTGTATATAAAATTAACACATCTTTAGAATAGAATCTTAAGCAGTAGCTGTAGAGTAAAGTATTATAGTAATATTTGTTGGTAATACTCTTCATTCCTCGAAAAAAAAAAAAAAAAAAAAAAAAGAGGTTGATGTGGTATTTATAAAACTCTTTTTAACCTCACAGATGCCCACTCAGGAGCCTCCCATTCCACAAACAACCCAGTTTATAAATGATGACTCTACTTACCCGTACTCAATGACGAAGGAGCGATCCCATCCATCCATCATACACACTCGGTTGTTTGTGCCGCCTCCCCCATTCCCTCCTCATCCCAGACCTACTTCCCAACCATTTACCCAAACTGTTGTCCATTCATCAGAGAGTAATAATGATGCCCCATTGAACCTGAGTCGAGAGAGACGCAGAGGCAGGGACCCACTCTTGGGCAAGATTGCCACCAAGCGCAAGCGACGTCTACGTGGCCCTAAATGTTGGGAATATCTTGCTCGCTTGTTGAATGACCCCACCACCAATCCATCCTTGGTGAAATGGGAAAATCGATCCAATGGAGTGTTTCGTCTTGTGCAGCCTGCAATAGTGGCACAGCGATGGGGCAGACGAGCTGGAAAGCATGCCAATGAGGCTCTGACATATGAAAACTTTGCGCGGGGTCTGAGGTATCACTATGCCACTGGTGCACTACAGCCAGTGTCAGAGAGGAGTTTTGTTTACAGGTTTGGGCCAAAAGCCCTCAAGTCCCTACAAGAAAATACACCTCCTGCCTTGATTCTTGACACAGATCCTCTTTCCAGTCAACAGCAAGAAACACATTCATCATCCCACTCCCTTCCCACTGTTCTCACTTCAATGTCCTCACTTCCCACAGTGGTATCCTCTACCTTTTATCCCCCCACGACTCCATCCCCTGCCTCACACTCCCAGTTTGTCACCTAATTTTATATACAGTACTGTACACGCAAACTCTTACGTATACTGTAATTCATTACTCTATAGTGTACCAGTACAGTATGTATCCAGGTAACATTAGTAGACTGTATATTATCTGTGATTCATTTACAATTGCAAGACAAAGATTCTGGTGAGGTGTATGATGCAGGTGGATGTAAAGAATGTTAAGTGCAGAGGCTGAAAGTGTACTGTAGGTGCTATAAAATTTCTGGCTGTCCAGTAGTTGCCAAATTGAGAGAGAGAGAGAGAGAGAATATTTTCTTATGATAGTGCAAATAAAGAAAATATATGCTTTGATGCCAAACTCCACTCAGACCATGTTGATTTTGACCCAAAATAGTTGTTCTACAACAAAGAGATTATTTCAGTGGGTATTTGTATCAATATTTCAATAAAGTTACACATCCCAGGGATTTTTGGAATAGCGGGGATTTGTTGTTTTCTTTTTAGGGTAAATATAAAAGAATGTACTGTACTGGTAAAATGTTTAAGGTAGATTAAAAGAACTTCAATAAACTTTACAGAAGTACAGTACTATACTACAATTTTTGTGTACAGTACAGTCTAGGGTTGAACTGCCTTATGGATCATTGGAGTTCATAGGCATAATAACCAAAATACTGTACATTGGGCAGATATAGAAGCAGTCTGGACAGTAACATAAAATGAGGTTTAGTATATACACAGAAAAATTCCAGAACGCAGTAGATATGTGCATACTGTACAGTGAACCCACATTATACACACACACACTTTTGTCCTTTTTCTCCTGTGATATTTTAAATTAATTTCCCCAGAAATGCATGAATATGCAGAAAGCAGGAAGGGTTCACTGTATATGTAACAGCCTCATATTCAAGCTTATCCCAGCTGCTTCATCACCCAGTTCAGCTATTGTATTTTCTAAATGTGCCAAAGGTCCTGTCCTTCCTGAGGGCCTTGCCAACAGATTGTCTTGTGATATGAAACAATGATGAGAGGGTGATGGAAGTGTTAGATGGTATGACCTGCATAATGTTGTACTATACTATGGGCACATCTTAGTTGTGTGTAGGAGGGAAGCAAAGCATCAAAAATAAGTTGTTGTTATACATGTAGGCTACTTTGTTCCTCTAAGCTAAGTTGTTTTTGTTGGTTGCATTGTTTATTATTTATTATTGATTATATATGCACCTGTATACTGTATAGAAATGCATTTCCTTGTGTACCACAGATAAGGTGCTCTTGTTATTTATTTGCTAAGTTTATCAAATCAAGACAGTTTGCTTAAAAATGTATGATTTCTCCAATCACAGATTGTCCTCTTTATAAAGCTCAAACCAATAAAACTATAGTACTGTTATCTCTGATAGTCTATAATAATTGATTGACACTATAGTGCACCAGCACACCAAGCCAGATATATTATTATTGTACAGTACATTTGGCAGCTTACACAACCTAACTGGGTAATATTTTTGTACAGTACTGTTTTGGTCTGCAAATGAGTGAAGTCTGTATCATGTCCCAGTCAAGTACATAAATGTTTTAGAATTGCAATGATACAGTTGAAGAGTAAAGGTTGTCTGGTAGGTGAAGTGGCCCATCCTATTGAAGAACTCTGAGTAGGCTATACAGAGAAATGGTGTGTTATTATAAAAATTAAGTGATTATTACACAAGCACTATATCAAGCCAGCCATGGAAGTTGGCCTGACTTGTTGGGGATACTGTAATTAGGGCTTGGCTTCATCAAGTAAATATGACTAACAACACTACACAACTCACGAAAGCAAAAGAATTTTGATTCTAGATAAATTCCACATTCCACTGGTTCATCCTTTTGATTTTCTTACAATAGTAAGTTTTTAATTACTGTACAGTAATACTTAGGTAGTGCTGTAAGCCTGGGTAAACAGCCCGGCCCAGGGAGGTACTCCAGCTCAGATCAGAGTTGGTTATCATGATTATTCAAAGAACCAGCAGATCGAAACAAAAGCCTTTAGATGGCTAATTTATATGACACCCAGTTCAAACTTACACATACAATTATCAGAGCTCTTTCTGTGATACTGTGGTGTTTACTTTTCAGCATAACACCTCTCCAGTGTCAAATTGTAATAAGCTTAATAATAAATACCTTCTCATTTTCTGTTAATGTAATTGTCAGTGCTGTTACTCAGGATTTACATATTGAAATATATGCCATAATTCCTGTGATATAAAATGCACTTTCTTCCCCAAGTGTGTTCTCAAAAATTGAGGAGCAAGTATTTACCAACAAATGCGAGTTTTGTCAAGGGTAATACAATAAATTTTCTCCAACTGTTACTGTCATGCCCCACAGACTACAGTATTTATGTGAAAGGATGATGTAGGTTGTTATTGTTGTTGAAGTTCCTCAAGTTGTCTGACCGAGCAGCCACGTCTGATGTAGGTTTTCACAATTACAATCAAGATTCAGAAATTAAGAAGGTTAAGATGTGAAGTATAGAATGTGTTCATCGTCCTGTGCATGAGACTCTTGAGGGAAAAAAAGTAGTGAAAATTAAGTCACAAGTCTCCTTTGTTTATGTGACTGAAAAAAAGATACAATGAATTTGAATTCTATTATGAAAAAAGAGTTATGAATGTTGTTTGTGCCATGTTGATCAGTTTTGCTAACTGTATACTGTACTGTAGTAAAGTATAGCAGCTTGGACTACACATTAGTGCTGTACTTTAAGGCAGTTATAGAAGACAATTATGATACCATAGAAAAATTTATATACAGTAGTTAAGTCAACAGTGTAGTGTATGTAGAGTACTGTATATGTAGCAACCTTTTGTGAGGATAAACAGTAATTTCCTGCTATCACTTGCTAACTAAATCTGCTGCCTCTACTGTTGATACTAATTCATACCTGATTGTATAATTTTTTCTTGACCTCTACCCAGCCAGCCAGTAGGATGAATGAAGTAAGGTTTGGTAATCAAGGGTAGACAATGAAATGGTAAATGAGAGAAGTGAGGATATTACAAATAACTTTTCTATAACCATTTGCCTCGCAAATGCGTTGTAACATTAATTACCTCTTATAAGTATACTAGGTGTCGTATTTTGTCAACCCTGGCCCTGGAGCCCACCACCCTTTAAAAAAAGGTAAATAGTATTAATGATAATATTTAGATTATAGACACCTGTACCTGTAGGAGTCAGTTACCTATATAGACCAATCATAAACCCTTGATTGATTCTGTTGGTGTTGGTTCTTGATGAAAATACAGTTCATTTTGCTGCAACCTACTGTACTTATTTTGAAATTGCAGAAATGCATTTTGCTGAGCTAAGCTGTGTAGATCATGTAACCTACTCCTAACCCCATTTATGTCCAGCAGAGGACCAAACTTTGTCCAAAGTAACGAAAGATGAATGCTCTACTACTTTACCATTTTGTCACGAGTCAAACTGGCATTCTGGCAAGGTAACTTTTAGTCGTTATGAGAGAGAGAGGTCCAGTCTCCACTTTTGTGTTAATATAGAACATTAAGTGAAAAAGTATTGCTCTGGTATGCCACTACAGTACAACAATAAAGTGCCTTGAATACTTCTGTGTTTTCTTTGTGTTTTCTGTATCGTAGAATGTATGGTTATTTTATAATATAGTATTATATGCACATATATTATTGATGAATGTTTATATCACCACAAGCAAAATCTCACTGACAGTACAGTCATCCAATGTGCAGTATTTACCACAGAACACATGACAATCAAAGGGATGATTCACTTGGAGGTAGAGTACTGGAAGTGAAAAAAGTGGCTGGCTGGAGGCACTGTCAGAGGGAGGGAGGTAGAGGTTGGCCACATCTATCTATCTATAGCTCCGACGCCTCGTTCCCTCTGGGAACTCCCACTAAGGGGGTGGCCACATCAACACTAACATTACCACATTAACACTACATTATACAGTAATAACATTACTTTGCAAATATTTTGTGACTATAGTAATATAGTACAGTAGTACAGTAGAATTTAGGAATTTACTAACTATAGATCAAGTTTTTTTGTTTTGTTTTTTTCATGGTAGATACTGCATTAACATTTCATCACAAGTAAGTACAATACCTGTATAATATTTCTATATATTGTACATTGTATACTATGTGAGATTATTGTGAAAACGTACAAAGTTCACAATTAAAATTATGTTGTACTTTATTTCAGAATCTGCAAATCCTTCATTACAACAAAAGTAATCGTCTGTCTTTCAAAGGGGTGGCCATGATAAAATATTTCAGTAATCCATACATTTATTCAGTATTAGTGGATGTCTTCCACCCATTCCTCAATTTGATCACAAAAAACATAATATTGTTTGGTACAGCACTCTGTATTTATATTATACAGTACAGTACATGGATTATTTTATACAGGTATATCACATCTTCAGTACTATATATACATATATTTTAACATTCAATAAAGTAAAAGGTTATACAGAATTTAACAATACAATACTAGTCTGAGAATAATTTACCCTAAATATTTAATGTAAAGACCTGTTTTCAGAAAATATATTCAGTACTGTACAGCAATTTGTAACCTAAGTACATACTATAATCTATATCTGATACCTGTAACTACTAAAAAAGTTTATTGCTTAGTTACAGGGTTTGTAATTTTCTGTACAATTAGCTTTGAAAGTCATGTTCATTACCACCTGTCACAGTAATCACCAAACTCTTGTGGGAATTTTAGACTGGCTTATGCTCCAAAGTCATGTATGGATGATGACAACTATTCGTATACTGAAGCACAGGTTAAGCAACTACAATGACCCCCAATGGTAAAGGACATGACTTTAGTACAGTACCGTACATGTTAACTTCCATCGTTAGACATACTGTACAATAGATTAATGTATACATGTAATAACATACTGGAAATGTACAGTATAATCAGTAATGCATAAACTTTCAAAGCAAGGTCTTGTCGAAGCAGTATCACATTGTCGTTGCCTATTATTGTGTGATAATGTAAATGCCAAAATATGCCACTACTAATAGAAGGAACTAAAAGGGTACAGTGCTCTATAGAGGTGAAATATCGGAAATCGAGGGTGACCTGAACTGTAATTTGGTTATGGGTGATGGAAGCAGGCTTTAGGCTGTGACATTCACAACGTTGAGAACTCAGTGAACCAAAATTATATGGAGACTTCTGAATACCTAGTTTAAATGCATACAGTATTAATTGTTTGAATGTAGAAGTGAATATTTACTTCCTGCACTACTACCTTGAGCAATGTTTTTAACAAGCGTAGTGAAACACAGCTTAACCCTTTTGGCACTGCAGGCATGGCATGTAAGAAAAACAGAAAAATAAACTCAAATTTAATATAATATATGAATACCAGTAATCGAATGCACTCACAACACAGGTACAAAATTTTAAACGTGAGCCTAGACTAGTGCTCAGTACTGACCCAGAAAGTGATAGGCACCATAGTAACCACCAGGGAATCCATAATGAGTGTAATTATATTCAGAGGGGGGACGTGCAGGGTCATTGAGGCGGGCCTGGGGATCATAAGGGTAGCTACTCCCTGTTTCCTCTGACTTATATGTGGCCTGTGGAGGGTCTGGTGGCTTGGCCAGTGGTGCTTCTACTCCAGCCCTAGCCACATTCAGGGGCACAGGGTGGTTCAAGGATGTGGGGTTCATGGCAGCCAGGTCAGTGGGACCACCCGGGTCCCTTCCCAGATCCCTGCTCAGGTCCCGGGTGAGGGTATAGGCTGCGGCAGCTGCTGTGAGGTTGGCACCCAAGGAGGCATTGACCATTTGTGTGGGTTTGTGGATAGCAGCACCAGCCAGACCAGGGTGGATCAGTGCCCCTACTTGCTCACCTGGAGTGGAGGAAGAGGAGGAGGCCTGGCTGGCTGGAGCAGGTCGGGTCACAGTCAGGTCAGGGGTTGCAGCCTCTTCTACTGGTCCCGTCACCTGCCCTTCACCCCCCTCCTGGTGACCTCCTGGGGGATCACCAGTGGCCTCACCATCCTCATCCTCAAAGAAGTGTGAAGGTACTTCCCGGGGACCCCTAGAGGAAGGAGGACACCCACCAGAGTGTCCTGTCTCTGCCCTCCTTTGTCTGGAGAATTTAAGGTTGTGGTTGGCTTTAAAGGTAGCCAGCCAACCATTAGATGCCCTGAAGTCTTTATGTCCAAGTTGTGGTGCCAGCTGAAGTGCCTTAGCACGCAGCATGCCAGTTGTGACAGTAACTCCAGCAGCAGCAGTCATGTGGCGATACCACTGAATCAGATGCTGATTTAGTGTCTGATATTCACTGCGGCGGCGGCGGCGACCAGTCACTTTGTCCCCACGTAGCAGACTGTCCCGGTAAGCTGCCAGCAACTCTGCTCGCCGCCTCAGGATGCCACTCACCTGGGTCTTGCCCACACCTGCCTGTGCTGCTATTTGACGTTGGCTACGGCCCCCCAGGTGGGCCTCAATGACACGCACTTTCTGTTCAAGCGTCAGGCTAGTACGGCGCTGCTTTCCTCGCACTGGGGCTGGAGGCAGGGAGAACAAGGCCATGGGGCTGATGGCTGGAAACTGCACCCCAGCTCTCCGACCCTCTCGAGAGCCCTTAGCTCCACCCTCAGAATCTGAGTGGGATGGGGAGTCTGGGGCAACCCTTGTACTTCCATCTAAAGTGGGGTTATCTTCATCAGGGAAGGAGAGGTCACAGTTGACACTGACTTGCTCAGTTGAAGCTTGACATGTGGGAAGGCCTGAGGCTGGGGCCAGGTCCTCAGACTTCCTGAATAAATCTAGTGCTCTAGTGTTGGTTCGGCCATTCATCTCCAGCCTGGTCCCTCTCTGCTGACTGTCCTCAATACTACGTCGGACCCGCCCCTTCCTCTTGACCCGCTTCTGGGCAAGAGCAGGGCAAGAGAGTGGTTTGTGTCGTGCAAGGATCCCTCGAGTAGTGCCACTTCCCAGACCCGTGGTGAGACTGATGGTGAGTGGCCCGTCCTCACATGGCACCTCCAGGGTTCTCACCAGCCCCGTTCCTGTCCCCATCCCAGTCACACACCCACGGTTGCCATTCGACTGGGGCAAGGACTGGCACCCACCACCACCTAACAATGTGGAGAGTTAATATTTACTTTTATTCACTATTACAGCAACACTGAAACTGTGTATGAAAAAAATGAAACAATATTATGAGTTGTAGTGACTGAAGGCCACTAAACTAATTTCTTTTGGCTCTAAAGCATCAAGATAGGCTTACATAGGCTTACAATGTTTTACTTTGCTTCTTTATGCCATAAGAGGATTTCTGCTAAATCTTATACTATGAATACAAATTTTACTATTCAATAAAATTTTAGTATACATGTACTGTATGTTTTTTCATATCGGTAGGTAAGTATCCACAAAAATTACATACTTTTACAGTATGATGGAACATCTAGCATCAGAACAAAATTTACTAACACACAGATAATTCTACATAAGCCAAGAGTCATTTACCAGTCAGTATACTAAGGGAGCAACACACACCTGATTCAGTGACAGTGGTGATTGCAGTCAGAGTGATTGAGCGTCGCTTTTCCCTCTCTTCTACCTCTCTCTCCTTTTCCTCCACTCCTCTCTCTCTCTCTTCCACCAGCCTCTCCATCTCCTCCATCTGAAATTGGATTAGAGTTAAATAAAAATTGTTTCCCCCAAGCTAGGCCACATTAATATGTATAGTAGCTAGTACTTTGGTTACATGAAGGTGTGATCCTCTTATGGAAACTGGACCAACGTGGCATGAGATAAGAACACTGCCACTGAAAAAATCCAGGATAGGTATCAGTGGTATTAAGTCTCGTAATTTTACTCTAAAACAATGGCCAATTAATTTTTGCAGTTTTCTTACTCTCATCAGACTACTTTGGCCAGCACAAACATGCATCTTCAGTACCATATAGTTGTTGCTATTAAATATAAATAAAAAGTCAGCACATCCACCTTTGTTGTCTAAATACTCACCAGTCTTCTCCTCTTTCTCAGGACCATGTCCTCTTCCACACCCTCTTCATCCTCCTCTTCCTCTTCTTCTTCCTCACTCTCATCTCTCCCCCTTGCCTCTATAACTGCATCTCCTTCCCCTGCTGTTTCCCCTCCTCCTACCTTGTCCTGGTTTTCCCTAGGTGAAGGAGGTTGGTGTCGTGTCATGGATAGATCTAGGCAGGTCGAGGAAAGTGTTGAAAGGGCTGAGGGAAGTGTCTGTAATGCTGAGGACAGTGCTGGGGTGGAAGAGACTGTTGGACAAGTAGAGGAGAAGGTTGGGGTGCATGAGAATGTAGGTGTGAATGACATTGTTACTGGGTTTGATGAAAGTACAGGAGTGGATGATGCTGCTGCAAGACAAATACCTGTGGTGGGAAGTGTTAGGGGAGCAACAGAAGTCAGTGGAGCTGATGAAAGTGCACAAGAAGAGGCAGAAAGTAATGTTGAGGATGGAAGAGTGGGCGGGGTGGAATGCAATGCCTGAGCACAGGAGAGCACTTGAGGTAGAGAGCCCTGTGATGAAGATATGGAGCAATGTGACAAAGATGTGGCAGATAGAGCTGAGGTTGAGGATGGATGCATCATGCTGGAAGGAAGAGTTAGAAGGGTGGGGGAATGTGATACAGAGTTTAGAGGAAGTGATGTGGCAGTAGGGAGAGGTAAGACAGATGTAGTGGAGAGAGGAGACACAGGCGTGTTGGAAAGAGACGAGGCAAGGGCAGTGGAAAAAGATGAAACAGATGTTGTGGAGAAAGATGATGCAGATGTGATGGAGAGAGATGAAACTGGCGAGGAGGAGACAGATGTTGCAGGTGTAGCAGTGATGTGTGTTGGAGGTACAGAGGCCAGCATGTTGGATGATGGGACTGTAGTGGTAGAGTTTGGTAAAATGGACGTGTTTGAGGGAGAGACAGGTGTGGTGGTGGAGGTGGTAATGGTGGATGAGGAGGTAGTGGAGAAGGAGGTAGCAGACGTGGTGGTGGTAGGGAGAGAAGTAAGGTGAAGGCGGGAGAGACCCTTCACCTCCAACATGTCAGCCACAGCTAACACTCCCTCCATCATGCGTTGCTCCACCTGTAAATATCATCACATACAAAAATATAGATGCTGATATAGTTAGACATCATTATTTTTTGTGACAAGAAAATGCTGTAAAAAAATTATAATTAATGCATTTCAGATTTATTACAAGATGCCAAATACTGTACTCTACAGCCATTATTATGGTAATTATATTATATACTAACTAAATATTACAATACTACGCCACTAATGTGTAACATTAGTAACTACTTTGCTAAACATACACAATAATCCCTATTGCAAAGTTTATTAATACTTTATTTAGTTATACATTGAATGGATGAGTGACTGGCTATTGCATGTACAGTAATATATTTCAAAACTATTTTAAAAAATTAGGTACAGTATTGGCTATTCAGGTAATATTAAGTGAAAGCAGTTCTCTGGACCAGGACACTTATTCACATGGTCATGGAATTATTACTGAGGAGAAATAGGCAATATCTATGCTGAAGGAACAATATTTACGAATATTGCCCTGATGAGCGTACTGTAGTACAATTTTATGTAGAGGTCTTTGTACCTGTGTGTTTCCTTGGTACATGTAATCAAGAATACATGACAACTCAGCAGCGTTTGCTCCCCGCAGGACCACAGTTGGATGCTGACCCTGGGAGACCTGTGCCAAAGCACGACGGAAGTATGCCGAGGTGGAGGCCAAGACCGCCTGATGAGCTTTCATGACAAACCCATCGTCCGACACCAATGTGGCATCACAGAATCTCTCCTCCAACCTCTGTAGTGTCAGCACCTATAAAATACATGTAGGTTAGTCTATGTAACTATTATATTATATGATCTTTTCTAACCCAGCAAATATTCACCAGTTCCCATCCAGTTGATATCAGACCTAAACTACATGTCATGAGTTGGTCACAGTATAGTCATACCTCTATTTTTAAATGTATTTTCGCTGCATGTTTCTCGTCTAATGAGGTACAAATTTAATGGGCGGAAGATCTGACTTCAATGTAAATAAACCTCCAAGAACAGTATTTTTGTACTGAGCAGTTCATAGCCTTGTACCCGAATTTGCCAGGCAGAACTGACTTACAGTCGAGTAGCCCTGATAATGACAAAGGGCTTTCACTAAAGTTAATTAACAAATGTTCAGGTACCCAACTAGTTAATTAGGGCTCCCATCCTTTCCTCAAGCTCCCTTAACATTAGTCTCTCCCACCCAGAAAAAAAAAAAAAAAAAAAAAAAATCATGTCAAAAAAATATAATAATACGGTAAATAATAATAAATGTTGTTGTAGCCCATTCTCATGTTTATTGCTTAATGAAAACATGAAGAGAAATAATGCAAACCTTAGCCAGGTGTTGGGTGTGGTCATTCCAACGGAAGCGGAGCTGCTGTTCACCTCCACCTAAACCCATGTTGTATGTCTCAATTAGGATACCTGCAGATATTGGTTCACCTGTTGGAGGAAGAGGTCAATGTGTGTGTGTGTGTGTTTGGTGGTGATGGTTGAGGAATAGGTCAATGTGTGTGTGTGTGTGTGTGTTTGGTGGTGATGGTGGAGGAAAAGGTCAATGTGTGTGTGTGTGTGTGTTTGGTGGAGCTGTTGGTTCACCTGTTGGAGAAAGAGGTCAATGTATGTGTGTGTGTGTGTTTTTGGTGGTGATGGTGGAGGAAGAGGTCAATGTGTATGTGTGTGTTTGGTGGAGATGTTGGTTCACCTGATGGAGGAAGAGGTCAATGTGTGTGTGTGTTTGGTGGTGATGGTGGAGGAAAAGGTGGTCAATGTGTGTGTGTGTGTTTGTTTGGTGATGATGGAGGAAAAGGTCAATGTGTGTGTGTTTGGTGGTGATGGTGGAGGAAAAGGTGGTCAATGTATGTGTGTGTGTGTGTGTTTGGTGGTGGTGGTGGTGTCAGGAGCCTCTCATAATATTCCCTCCATCACTCCAGTCTTCATTTCACTTTCCCTCAATTTCCATCACCACACATTTTCTTCGTCTTGTAGTAACTCTGATGGTGGTTTGTCGATAATAATGTCTACTGTTGGTAATAAAATAATAATGTCTACTGTTGATGTCTATAGTTGATGATGATAATAGATAGATAATGGTCACAATATTGAGTCGATTCCAATTTTCACAGTGGTATTGATTTGTTGTTAGCTTCCAAACCAACTAACCACACTTGTAATTGTAAAAAGGCTTCATTATTTTCCAAAAGCCGAGTATCCACATTCACAAAATCTATCCAAAATGCATCGTTTACTCACCAAATTCATTAACTAAATAATTCACCCATAAGTCATTTCAACGGATAATAACATTCTTTCGTTTGCGTGCTTACAAACCAATACCAACCACTGTGGAATCGACCCAATGATAATAAAAATAAATAATGGCTATAAACTTGTAGGGACACTGACTGAGAATCTGAGATGTTTTTTTCATTTACGTCCTTCACTTCACAAATCAAAACATACAAGTGGAGATTTCGGAATTTTCGGTTTCGTCGATGGCAAAGTGAAAATATATTACTTAGTTACTATATGAATGGCATTGAGTACATACATTACTTCTTGGGTTTCTTATTGAGTGTGTTGGAATGAAAAATTAATATCATGACATTAGTTAAACATTCTCATCGAGTTGATTTTCGAAAATGTTTGAGATGCGAATTTGCGAAACCTCTTTAGTAATAGTCAACCATACAGTGATTTTTTTATTATTATATGATATGATGAACTCGGGGAAACTGATAATATTGGTCACCGATAAACCAAATAACCAATGTATTGAGAACTATACGGTATATTGTTATTGACAAGAGGAGCCGTATACTTATTATATATGTTAGCCCACTCCTGAAGATCAGCTAATGCATTAAATAACGTACAGTGTATTTTGTTCATTAATTATCTTTACATAGGTCTCGTTCTCACACTCACAGCTTGCCACAGGAATGACAAAGTTCAGGGTTAATAGCAGTACAATATTCACAACATAATATTTAAGTCAGTTGGCGTTAAAATTCTAAAGACCATGCACCTCTACTCATTAAATATATAAATATATAAAGGGTTGAATTATACAGAGTGTGATGACAACAAACCACTCAACTGCATGCATAGTCTACCGGAGAATAATTTTATGTGGCATTGTGATGTCTGTTCAGGATTATTTCTTCCTCATGTGTTATATATACAGGAATTATAGGCAATTAACTTTCCCCTACACACTATAGAGCCACGCACACACTAGAGCAGACATAATATATTACACAGTATTATTTTTAAAAGCATAAAACCAGATAGGACAAATAAAATCAATCAAGTAGGATAACAATACAGCCAACACAACTATAGAGATAAATTAGTCCTTCAAATATTGCCACGAAACACCATTTATATATATGGAAGGGGCTTAATTGTTTCGTGGTATGGTCTCAAGTGGAATCAGACAGAGGCCTCCAATGTTCACACACAGACACACACACAATTTGTTTGCGGGAATGTGATCTATGTGTTTGCAGGCATGTTTGTTTATTTGCGGGGATGTCTACAGTATTTGTTTGCGGGAATGTCTGTGTTTGTTTATTTGCGGAGATGTCTACACTCTACAGTATCAGTTTGCTTGGATGTCTATTTGTCTGTCTTGAAATTTACAGCGTCGCCATTTCTCCACATTTGCCACGGAGGTCCAAATTCATCGCACCAACTAAATGTGGCATCACAGAATCTCTCCTTGACGTTCAGTTGGAGGGTAAATTATTGAATCCTCCAACCTATGTCGTGGGATAATTTGGAGGCATTCCCTCTCCAATTTTCCCAAAAGATGTTAATTCCCCTTTAGTTAATAGTGAGTAGAGTTAATAATGTGTGTGTTTATCGAGGGTATAGGTGAGGTGTCTGTTGACGGGGTAGAAGGTGAAACATGTGTACAGCATAGAATAATATGTAAGTATGTAGTGTACCTACACCTGTGGCAACACCTGACACAAGGGGACAACTTATACGTGGATCTCTCTCTCTCTCTCTCTCTCTCTCTCTCTCTCTCTCGGGGGCGGGGAGGGGATACACTCTTGTAGTCAGATTAATTAATCGTGGAGCTACTGAATCCTCCAAGCTATATATACCGGTTCATACATACATAGAAGCTTCTTAATTAAGTTCTCCAAAGTATACCAGGCAACATGCAGGGCTAGATTAACCTAAATAATAATGGTTGCCCGTTTCTTGAAATAGTTTGGAAGACTCATTTGTTCCAGATTCACCAACACTATACTTCCTTCTCCCTTGACAGCATAATATAGTTTGGAGTAAGCAACATCCCTCCAATACAACCCTGATAATATAATAGAGTTTGTAGTATCCCCTTGATCAGAAATGGGTCTGTAGGGGTCTAATAACTCATCAAAAATCTCCACTTCCATAGGACCTGATATTATAGTCTGCTTATATTATAGACTATTTATAATATAGACTTATATTTTAGGCTACTTATAGTATAGGCTACTTATATTTTAGGCTACTTATATTTTAGGCTATTTATATTATAGGCTACTTATAGTATAGGCTACGTATATTATAGGCTACTTATATTTTAGGCTACTTATATTATAGGCTACTTATATTATAGACCATTTATATTATAGGCTACTTGAAGCTTTACTATTCGTTCACCAAAAGAAGTAAGCAGCCTACAAATTGGGAGTGAGTCGGCCCAATGGTACAGCACCTTGTGATTATTGTCTGCACCTGTTTGCTGCTGTTGTTGTTGGTGGAGGTGATGTTGGTGGTGGTGTTGATGTTTTTGTTGGTGGTGGTGGTGTTTGTGTTTTTGTTTGTGGTGGTGGTGTTTGTGTTTTTGTTTGTGGTGGTGGTGTTGTTGTATGTGTTTTTGTTTGTGGTGGTGTTTGTGTTTTTGTTGTTGTTGGTGGTGGTGGTGTTGTTTGTGTTTTTGTTTGTGGTGGTGTTGTTGTTTGTGTTTTTGTTGGTGTTGGTGGTGGTGGTGTTGTTGATGTTTGTGTTTTTGTTGGTGATGGTGATGGTGGTGGTGTTGGTGTTTATGTTGTTAATGGTGATGTTGGTGTTTGTTGGTGGTGGTGGTGTTTGTGTTTTTGTTTGTGGTGGTGGTGTTTGTGTTTTTGTTTGTGGTGGTGGTGTTGTTGTTTGTGTTTTTGTTTGTGGTGGTGGTGTTGTTTGTGTTTTGGTTGGTGTTTTTGGTGGTGGTGGTGGTGGTGTTGGTGTTGGTGTTTGTGTTTTTGGTGGTGATGGTGTTTGTGTTTTTGTTGGTGGTGGTGGTGGTGGTGGTGTTTGTGTTTTTGATGATGGTGGTGGTGGTGGTGTTGGTGGTGGTGGTGTTTGTGTTTTTGGTGGTGGTGGTGGTGGTGGTGTTTGTGTTTTTGGTGGTGGTGTTAGTATTGTTTGTTTTTTGTTAGTGATGTTGTTTGTGCTTTGGTTGGTGTTGGTGATGGTGTTAGTATTGTTTGTGTTTTTGTTGGTGTTGGAGATGGTGGGAGTGCAATATATTTGTGTATGGTTTGTTGTTGTTGTTGTTGTTGTTGTGGCGGGATGTCAGACAGATAAATTATCTTATACCTGGGTACTGGTTCCAACCAGTTAAATTCTCTCTCTCTCTCTCTCTCTCTCTCTCTCTCTCTCTTTCTCTCTCCTCTCTCTCTCTCTCTCTCACACAAAGTTGAGAAGACAATACCTATAATATGAGTACAAGGAGAAGGAACAGTTAATTTAAGAGGTGCTGTTGCTTCTCTTAATTGGATTCCTCATGCTCATCTCCCTCTGTTGTTTTCTTAGCTCGTTCTCCTTCTTGATCTTACTTATACTTGTATTCTTAAGGGACCCTGTGATGTCGTCAGAAAATTGGAGATAATGAGTCCTCCAAATATTGCCACTAAACACACACACCTATATGGAAGGAGCTTGTTTCGTGGCATAGTCAGGAGGAATCAGAAGCCTTCAATTTTCATACACGATCACAGGGTCCTTAAGACAGTTTTTAATATGATATGAGAGATCCTGCTTATATAGCCAATTAAAAGTTGCTGGCTGCTAAACTAACTCTGGAATCCTGTCCACCTCACTACCAGAAAGGAAGTTGCTAGCTACTTATATACATGTTTACCCAAGTGTCGAAATTTCACAGGAAACTGCACCACGTTTATGAATCTGTAGTTTTTACTGTGTTTTTTTGAGGAAATTTAAATGACTCTTCTATCGTAATCTCGTGTGTCACCATGCATTGTTTGGGTTACAACTGCATGTAGATTTCTCGTATAGATATTTTTTTTTTTTCGCAGGCTATGAAAAATAAAGAAATTGGGAATGGGGGTGGGGGAACAAGATCTGAGGAAAGGAGATAGGCCTATATAAGATAGGAGGCTCCCCCCCTCACCTTCCCATCCCCTCACATAACGCTTCTGTGAGACTGTTGTGTGTGTGTGTGTGTGTGTGTTGAACTTAGTGTCAATCCTCTTCTATCCAGACTATACCAGACTGTTATCACACCCTCTCTCCCATCCCTTTCTCTTCCAACTGTACTCCATATTATACCAGTTATAAGATATAGACAGACACAGACACACACTCGTTATATACCTTCCTCTACTGTTCTGCATTCAGTCATTGTATGTGTACGGTTGGTTGTTGACAGGAAAGATTATTTATACACACATGCAGACTGTATATGGAAAGAGATCGAAGTAGTTATTATGGAAGTACTGTAATGAATGGTATACCAATTAAGTGACTCGGTGATTACAAAACAACACCAAACCTAATAATAATAATAATAATGTTGTATTGCAGTTACGTATAGTGTTGTATTTCTATAATTATGTTGTAAACCTTCAAAAACAACATCGTGTGTGTAAGAATTCTTGTGGCCAACTTTACATAATAACGTTATAATTATGTTATCTATATTATTGCCTCCTGTAAGTGTGATAATTATAGTTCATTTCACTGCGAGGAACAGTTATTATTGTCAATATTAGTGCATCGTTTTTATTTAATCCTGGCGAAAATGCTACCAGTATCTTCATTACCGGTATAAGTAATATTATAATCATCTTAGGAATCACGTTTTGCATACTGTTCAGAAAGTCCCAAAAGTTGTGATCATTTTTCGTGCAGTTTTTGTCTTGGATTGCAATTATATATTTACCGAAGAAGCCAAGGAATTAAATGAGGAACCCGGTACATTTCCCCCCCGGTAAAAATAAAAAATAAAAGAAAAAGATATGGAGTTTGGTGAAAGAAAGAAAAAAAATATGGAGTTTGGTGAAAGAAAAGAAAAAGATATTATGGAGTTTTGTGAAAGAAAAGAAAAAGATGTGTAGTTTGGTAAAATAAAATAAAAAGATATGGAGTTTGGTGAAAGAAAAGAAAAAGAGATGGAGTTTGGTGAAAGAAAAGAAAAAATATGAAGTTTGGTGAAAGAAAAGAAAGAGATATGGAGTTTGGTGAAAGAAAAGAAAAAGATATTATGGAGTTTGTGTGAAAGGTTGTGCTGCTTTTGGGGATATAATTATGTTACCGTCCATAATGCCTCCTTTGATTGCTTGCTTGCTTGTTTTCCTATATAACATAACTTGATGGAAGAGGTTAAAGTTATCAGAACAATACTTCGTGTCACCGTGCTCTCCTGCAGGGATTTTGAACAATGTCTGATATCAATTGCCAGACCATAATAATATTAGTTTTGTGGTGTTTTCCCGCGCTTTTTCATTTGTGTTGTGGTGTTTTCCCGCGCTTTTTCATTTGTGTTGTGGTGTTTTCCCGCGCTTTTTCATTTGTGTTGTGGTGTTCTCCCGCGCTTTTTCATTTGTGTTGTGGTGTTTTCCCGCGCTTTTTTAATTTGTGTTGTGTTTTTCCCGCGCTTTTTCATTTGTGTTGTGGTGTTTTCCCGCGCTTTTTCCATTTGTGTTGTGGTGTTTTCCCGCGCTTTTTCATTTGTGTTGTGGTGTTTTCCAGCATCTTTTCATTTGTGTTGTGGTGTTTTACAGCATCTATTAATTTGTATTGTGGTGTTTTCCAGCATCTTTCCATTTGTGTTGTGGTGTTTTCCAGCATCTATTCATTTGTATTGTGGTGTTTTTCCCGCGCAATCTCAGTCAGTCGAGTTTGGTACAAGTTTCAGATGAGGGTAAAACACGGTTGTCCACAAGTGTGCCAGAAGTTTTGCGTGCATAATTTATGGTGAAGTGTGTACAAGTCAATGAATGTCTTGGGAGTTTGTAATACGTAATAAAAATTTATGAAACTGCAGAAAAGCCTGTTGGTCCAGTTCTTAAATAAGTCACCTAATATCACATCAGTTAGTTACCACGTGCGTCGAGAAAGTGAAAGAAAAATACACCAACACAAAAAAAAGCAAAATGGATAATTATTCTTCAAAACACCAAGAAAAACGAGGTGGTAAACATGTGAGAAGATTACAACAGAATTATAAGAGTGGTCTTATTGCCATGTCACAGACCAGAATTGTAAGGAACAAAAGGTGAGTAATTAAGAAAGTTAAAGACCTCCACATTACATTATTATACACCAGAGCTTCACACATACAGGATTATACACCAAAGAACTTCACACATATAATATTATACACCAAAAACCCCATATGTATACATTAATTAAAGACCCCCATACATTATTATACACAAGACACCCATACGTAATAAAAATAAATAATAACAAAATAATACTAGAAAATAATAAAAACAGAGAGAGAGAGAGAGAGAGGAGAGAGAGAGAGAGAGAGAGAGGAATCATGGCACTCCATTATAAGCTTGGACTACAGTGGACTATATGGGTTGACGTAAATCTAATTCTCTCTCTCTCTCTCTCTCTCACACAAACTAATAAAAACAATCTCTCTCTCTCTCTCTCTCTCTCTCTCTCTCTCTCTCTCTTCTCTCTCACACACACAAACTAATAAAAACCTCTCTCTCTCTCTCACAAACTAATAAAAACAATATCTCTCTCTCTCTCTCTCTCTCTCTCTCTCTCTCTCTCTCTCTCTCTCTCTCTCTCTCTCTCTCTCTCTCGTTACCTGCAGGAAGAGTGCTGATGATGATGCTGTGTGGTCGTGTTATGGCTCAGAAGTCAGCAACAACACACACAACACAACACTGGCAGGTCGCAACAGCAGTAGCAGTAACAGTAGCAGTATGGAGAAGGAAAGATCAATGTTATCTCGTCGCTACCACCATGCCCTCATCACACCACCACCACCACCACCACTACCCTCATCACACACCGGTCACCACCAACACCACCACCAATGTAAGCAGCCAGTGTTTGTGTGTGTGTGTGTGTGTTTTTTTTTTTTTTTTTTTTTTTTTTTTTTTTTGGTGAAAGGGATGTTGTTCTAAACCAGGAATTCCATGAAGAGTCTTGAATTACGTTTTTTTTTTTTTGAGGGGGGGGGATAATTTTAGTACATTAAAGAGCCTTATATAGGACACAGTACCCCTTAAGGACCCTGTGATCGTGTATGAAAATTGGAGGCTTCTGATTCCTCCTGACTATGCCACGAAACAACAAGCTCCTTCCATATAGGTGTGTGTGTGTGTGTTTCGTGGCAATATTTAAAGGACTCTTTTATCTCCAATTTTCTGACTACATCACACACACAGGGTCCATTAATTAAACAGTTCAAAATAAGGTCAACACTGGAGATTATTCACCATCGACTTGATCTTAGGACTTACTATAGGACTAAAAATCTTATAATATATAGTTATTTTGATATTACTATACTCATAATAATCATCTTCTTCCCAGGATGTAGGAAAGTCTTCATCTAAAACTATATGTATGAGTATTGTTTTTTTTATTTATATATCGGGTACTGTATGTATATATATTTTTTTTTTTCAGCATTGGAGTTTATGGAAGTTCTGGCACACGTCAAACAGCTGGTGAGTGCAAAGGTTATGGGACCGTCTCTCTCTCTCTCTCTCTCTCCTCTCTCTCTCTCTCTCTCTCTCCTATATGTTTTTCTACATTATTCTCTCTCTCTCTCTCTCTCTCTCTCTCTCTCTCTCTCTCTCTCTCTCCTCTCTCTCTCTCTCCTCTCTCTCTCTCTCTCTCTCTCTCTCTCTCTCTCTCTCTCTCTCTCTCTCTCTCTCTCTCTCTCTCTCCTACGACTATATATTTATCTACATTATTCTCTCTCTCTCTCTCTCTCTCTCTCTCTCTCTCTCTCTCTCTCTCTCTCTCTCCTCTCTCTCTCTCTCTCTCTCTCTCTCTCTCTCTCTCTTTCCTCGACTATATATTTATCTACATTATTCTCTCTCTCTCTCTCTCTCTCTCTCTCTCTCTCTTCTCTCTCTCTCTCTCTCTCTCTCTCTCTCTCTCTCTCTCATTTTATTTGGAGGCACAGTCACAGTAAAAAAAATAATCCTGCGACCCTCCAATGCAACAAACTGGAATAATAATGTCAAACCAATACTTATATTTAATTGTTGTTGGTCATTGTGTTTGGTTCATTATAAGATATATATATATAGGACTTTTGACTGTGACTGAATTACATCTTCCCATTCCCCCCTCCTCCTCCCCCTTCCCCCTCCCTCTCATCCCACCCTACCCCCTCCTCTCCCACCCTCCTCATCCTCCTCTCATCCCCCCCTACCC